>JAYEPQ010000014.1:1065000-1545000 GCA_036321105.1 Dracaena cambodiana
TTAATTAATATATAAGATACATATAAAAAATCCAAGTTCTTATCCCCTCTCCACATTTCTATGTTGGAATTTCTAGATGTCTCTCATGTCATGTTTTTCTTAGTGAGCCTAATGTTTTTCTCGGTGAGCCTTATAGTGAGCCTTATAGGTTAAAAAAATAATTTTTTACATATTTGTCCCTTACATCTTTAAAAATTAGAATTTAGTACTCTCGAACTGAATAGTCTCATAGTAAATTATAGTAATTTAAAAGATTTGTGAGGTTAAATTCTAAATATGAAGATTTGAATGACTAAATTCTAATTTTTAAAGCTTAAGAATAGATTTGTAAATACTTTAAAAAATTAAATAATTACAAATTTATTATTAACTTTTTTAAACGAAACAACTCTCAATCCCTCGTCTTCTTCTGACTTTCTGAGACTGCTGTCATTGTTTGCTGCGACTGCCGCTGTCGAAGAGGGCAATTTTGAAAAAAGAAAAGGAAAAAATATGGCTAACTAAAAAAAAAAATACATTCATATTTTAAATACTCAGGAGGGTTTACTAAGAACTTGGGCTCACTAAGAAAAGCATGGTGGTCATTTTGAAATTCCCTTCTCTGTGGTGTGGTTCTCCCTCCCACTACCTCCCTCTCTCTCTCTCAATTCACGCCCCCGAAACCTAAACAATCCCCAAAACCCTAGAAGAAATCCCAACTGGTTACTATAAAAATGTCATCTTTGCTTCAATCTCAATACCATTTTTGTCCCTTATCCCGAAATCCCCCAACTCCCGTACCAAAATCTTCTCCAATCCCATGGGTTCAGAGGCCCCATCATCCACCGCCGCAGCCAACCCAATGTCTCCAACCTCATCAATCTCTCCGTCCAAAGAAACCGGCGGCTTGGAGGCTCGTTCGGAGGCTCCGGCCGCTGTCGCCGATGACTACGAGACGGCACCGGAGCCGGAGGATTCTGACGCGGAAGCCCCCCTGGCGGCCAACGAGAAGGGCGGAGATCCTACTGGGGTTTTGAACCCTAACCTCGTTGTGGTTGAAGAAAAGGACAGAATTGAGATGGAAAGCTTGCATGATGAGAAAGTAGATGAGGATCGGGTTGTAGAAGATGGGAAAGGTGAGGTTTTGGGTGGCGGTTCGAGTGTAGAAGATGGGAAGGTTGAGGTTTTGGGCGGTGGGTCGATTGCAGAAGATGGGAAAGTTGAGGTTTTGGGCGGTGGGTCGATTTTAGAAGATGGGAAAGGTGAGGTTTTGGGCGGTGGGTCGATTGTGGAAAACGGGAAAGGTGAGGTTTTGGGCGGTGGTTCGATTGTCGAAGATGGAAAAGGTGAGGTTTTGGGCGGTGGGTCGATTGTAGAAGAAGGGAAAGATGAGGTTTTGGGCGGCAGGTGGAAGGAAGAATGTCCGAATTCTGTGGCGGTGGTTGAGGTGGAGGGAGAGTCGAAAGTTGAGGTGAATGGAGAGGGAGAGTCGAACTATAAGGGGAAAGGAGAGGGTTTTGCTCGAGATGATGGTTCTTTAGAGGAATCAAAGTCCATTGAAGTTGGGGCTGAGGCTGGACTTGAGAAGAAAGATGAAGGAAATGGCGAGTCTGAATTAGTGGCAGCAGTCCCCCTTCCTCTCGAAGGGGAGAAGGTCGAAATGGAGAAGGAAACTGAATCGAAGCCTGTTGCCGAGGCAGAGGCAGAGGAGGTTGTTGCTGGTGATATTGTTGGCTCCGAAGCCGCTGCAGAAGCAAAGAAACTTGATAATGTGGAAGTTGAACTCAACGGCTCTGCAGAAGCGCAGAAACTTGATAATGTGGAGGAGTCTAAGGCTGCAGAGAGTGCAGATTCTGTTGCTCTGAGCGAGAAGGAAACTGAAATTGTCGATGAGTTGCCAGGGCCCAAGGCTTGGGAGGAGGACAAAAGTACTAGCATTGTGGTGGCCGAAGATGGTGAAGTTAATGATAGTGCTGATGAGGCAGCCGTGCCGAAGGATGCATTGGAAGGATACATCGGTGTTCCTGAGGCTGATAAGAATGAAGCTGTTGATGGTGCTGTTTCGCAGCTTAGCCTTGAGCGGGTAATTGTTCTTTCCCTGAAGCTCTTAAATTGAGTTGTATCTTTATTGTTATTTCGAGAAAAGGAATTGCATTGGTAATTTGATATTATGTTAATTTAGGTTATATTTATTATATTTTGATGTTGATAAGAAATCTGAGAGCGAGCTTGATATTCCAAATGATAGATGAATGGATGTTGATATTACTATTTCGTCGAGACAGGAAACTGTGGCCGAGAAGGCTTTGTTTAATTCGGACCAAGTTTTGGCTGATCTAGAAGTAAAACCTGGTGATGATGGCGGGGATCTCAGCCCACACCAGAATGTGGGACCCTCACCTGCCCTTGGCGAAGGTTTTAAAAGCAAGAAGGCTGAAGTCGAACCCTCGGGAGCTTCAGTTGCAATGGAGGGTGGGACTGCCAGCGAAGCTTCTGGTGATAGCATGCTGCAGGCTTCTGCTCCTGTTGAGAAGGCAGAGCCTGATGCAGAGGTCTCTTATGTGGCTGATGATGACGAAAACCCCACACAAAATGAGGCAGAAGAAGAGGAGGAGGAAGATAATGTTTCTGATCAGCAACCGAGGGTGGCAATATTGGATAGCTCTGAGACTGCCAAGGAAATTATAAAAGAAAGGGAGAAAGGCTCTTCAAGTGCCAGTTTCGAAATCTCCCGTAGTTTCCAGCCTTCAGTGGATGGGCAGCAGATTGTTTCGGATTCTGATGAAGAGGGGGACACTGAGGAAGAGGGTGATGGGAAAGAAGAGTTATTTGACCATGCTGCCTTGGTTGCTATGTTGAATGCAGCAACAGGTGGCTCTTCAGATGGAAATATTACCCTTGGTTCTCAAGATGGTTCCTCTGCCTCGGCTCTGAGGCCTGCTCCTAGCCGCCCTACCCTTTTCGGTCCCTCAGGGCTGGCGGTAACTGCAGAGCCTGAGAATGGAATGGATGAAGAAGAGAGGAAGCTGCATGAGAAGGTTGAGGCCATCAGAGTGAAGTTCCTTCGCCTAGTAATGAGGTTGGGACACACTTCTGAAGACACTGTGGCTGCCAATGTCCTCGACCGGCTAAGTCTGGCTGAATGGATCAGAAGAGGGGGGCAAATGGGTGGGGCATTTAGCATTGAGTCTGCGAAGAAGAAGGCCATTCAGCTGGAAGAGGAGGGAAAAGAGGATTTGAACTTCTCTTGTAACATTCTAGTCCTTGGGAAGACTGGGGTGGGCAAGAGCGCAACCATCAATTCCATCTTCGGCGAAGAGAAGTCCCGTATCAATGCTTTCCAGGCGGCAACAACTTCCGTGAGGGAGATTTCTGGTGTAGTGGATGGCGTTAAAATTCGAGTCATTGATACGCCTGGTCTTGAGTCGTCGGTGATGGACCAAGCCACGAACAGGAGAATTTTGTCATCCATAAAGAAGTACACAAAGAAATGCCCTCCTGATATTGTGCTTTATATGGATCGACTCGATACCCAGACTCAAGATTTCAATGATTTACCTCTGTTGAGGTCGATTACTACTGCCTTGGGTTCTTCTCTGTGGTTCAATGCCATCGTTGCTCTCACCCATGCTGCTTCTCCCCCACCTGAAGGGCCCAGTGGTCCCTTGAACTATGAGGTGTTCGTTGATCAGAGGTCATATGTCGTTCAACACTCCATCCGTCAGGCTGCTCGTGACATGAGGGTGAGAACTCCAGTGGCTCTTGTCGAGAACCATCCTTGGTGTAGGAGGAACAGGGAAGGCGAGAGGGTGCTTCCCAATGGCATCAGCTGGAGACCTCGGTTGCTGCTATTATGCTATGCTTCGAAGATTCTGTCAGAGGCTAATACCGTTTTGAAGCTTCGAGATCCTTCCCCTGGAAAGCTCTCTGGATTCCGCCTCCGTTTCAAACTCCTCCCTCACTTGCTGTTCACCCTGCTGCAGTCTAGAACTTACCCAAGGCTTTCCAATGACCAGGGTGGTGACAGTGGGGATCTTGATATAGGCCTGGATGATTTTCCTGTCGAAGAGGAGGATGAGTATGATCAGCTGCCGCCATTTAAGCCTCTTAAGAAATCTCAACTTGCCATGCTTACAAAGGAGCAAAAGAGAGCATACTTTGATGAGTATGATTATCGTGTCAAACTTCTTCAGAAGAAGCAGTTTAAGGAGGAGATTAGGAGGCTGAACGAGATGAAGAAGAAAGGGAAAAGCCGCAGGGACGAGGATTCTCCCTATGGTGGTGACGACGTGGGTGAAGAATTTGATGAGGATGGTGCCCCAGCAGCTGCTCAGGTCCCTTTGCGTGATATGGTATTGCCGCCTTCTTTTGACTGCGACACTCCGACCTATCGATACCGTTTCTTGGAGCCGACCTCCCAACTTCTGACAGGACCAGTACTGGACACACACAGTTGGGACCATGATTGCGGCTATGATGGTGTTGCCCTCGAGAAGAGCCTTGCTATTGCCAACAGATTTCCTGCAGCAGTTGCAGGCCAGATTACCAAAGACAAGAAGGATTTCAGCATTCATTTGGACTCCTCAGTTGCTGCCAAGCTTGGGGAAAATGGTTCTGCTCTTGCTGGCTTCGATATCCAGCCCATTGGGGAGCATCTTGCTTACATTTTGCAAAGCGAAGCGAAGTTCAAGAACTTGAAGAAGAACAAGACGGCAGCTGGAATGTCTGTGACTTTCGTAGGTGATACTGTAGCCACCGGGTTGAAGGTCGAAGACCAGCTTATGATTGGAAAGAGGGTGGGTCTGATGGCTAGCACAGGTGCAGTCAAAGCCCAAGGTGATGTGGCATACGGAGCTAATCTTGAGGCACAACTCAGAGAGGAGGATTATCCTATTGGTCAAACACTTTCCACATTGGGGCTGTCGTTGATGAAGTTGCGTGGTGTCTTGGCTTTGGAGGCTAATTTGCAGTCGCAGTTGCATGTTGGGAGGAACTCAAAGATGGCAGTTCGTGTTGTGCTGAACAACAAATGCAGTGGGCGGATCACAATCAAGACAAGCACCTCGGAGCAGCTTCAACTTGCGCTTGTTGGAATTCTTCCAGTTGCGCTCTCTATCTTCAGGAGAATCTGGCCTGGTGAGTCAGAATACAGTCGCTAAATTTTTGTACTGCTTGCTGTCATTAGTTAGGCTGTTAGAGGATAACGGATTTAGAATTTTTTGAAGTTGAGCATGGTTTTAGCTTTGATGTCTTTTATTATATTTCGAATAATGTACTCCTATTTTGATTTTGGACCTTCATTTCAGCAGTTATAGTGTTGGGTTGATTATATTCTAGAGTTTATTTTTATGTATTATCTTGCATATAGCCATCTTTTTCATCTCTCCAGTGTGGGTACATCTATATGCCTGAATCAATTATTTTTATGCTTTCAGCTTGTTTTACTTGACAAAGGTGAGGATGCTTTCAGCCTTTGTTTTCTTCATGTATGAATACATGTTTTATTATTAGCTGTTACGACCGTTACATTTACTTTCTTTTAAATCTCCAGTTCATGGACTTTGTTTCTGTTCACCTTTTCCAAGTTCCCTCTGCAAAAGATCACTTGTCGTGCCGCTATTTTCTATCTATGAAGCTTTTATGAATGATTGCTCGAAAGAGTATGAGAATGTGTTTAACTTAAATAGGAATAGATTTTGTTGTTGTTGTTTTTCCCACCTTCAACTCCGTTAAAGGCCATCAATTTCTTTCAGCCTAAACATTATAAGATCAATGCAATATAAGGATTCTAGCAGTTTCATCGTACTGTCCAAGTTTTTATCATGATCTCTCCCGCTTAGGCATTGAGCCAGGAGAAATTCTGGGCGAGGACTGCCCAAAACTTAGTATGATATGCATGTTAAGCTTGATCATCTGGTTCTAAAAGGAACAATGTTTAAAATTTTAATTCTATATCATACCCAAGGCCTTGCATCTCCAGGCCAGTCCATACCTTGGCAGCTCTTAGATACTCCCCAAGGCCTGCATTTTGCTAAATATAGAATCCCTGTGATGGCTCTAAGCTACAGATCTGGTATTTGTTACTGCACGTAAAATATCTCAAGTTGTTATAACCTGAGTGATTGAAATATTTTGGTTTGTGGAGATTGTGTGTCAACAAGTTCCTTGGTATGAAAGATGCATAGATTGCTGGCAAAGATTATTGTTTTGCTGTGATCAGTGCATTGATTTGTTGGGTATTTGAGAACATCAACAATGCAAGAAGTTTGTCTTGGAGCATTTGTGATGAAACTTGGCTACAAAGGTCAGTATCAGCTGAAACCGCATCTCATTTTTTTTTTTTTTCCCTGTCATAAAAGCAGAACAAGATTTCTCTTTTTCCCCCTTTTTCTGAGATTATGTGATATGATATGATATCAGATGCAAGGCAAAACTTTTTTGTGTTTTCCCAGCTCAATTACAATCATGTGATAAAATTGCCATTAATTTATGTTCTTTTAAATATGGACTTCAAAGCAAATGGATGATCAAAGAAAACATGTATGGAGGTAGAGATATGAATGCTACTAAAGGCTTAGATGGCATATTGCTGGATAGAAACCAGCATAGAAGAATGTGGTTCTGAGTATTTGGGATAAAAGGCTTAGTTGTTGTTAACTTACAAAGCGAAGATGCAGAGTGATCCCATTTAAAATTTCTATTCCTTCATATTTTTGTTGCCTTGAGAGCAAGTTGCAATCTTTTAAGCAATTGATAAGATGGTCCTGTCCTGTACTTGGCTTTTTGAAGAGTCTTTTTTTTGTGGTATCTTATTATAGATGCTGAACTTGTTTTGAAAACCCATCAGAAAACAACCAAGAACACTGTGCACTTAGCTTTAGTTTAAGTAAACCTGTATTTTTTTTCTTCAGAGAATTATTTCTTGATTATTTCTGCATTCTGAACTTAAGTTTGAATTGAAACTCATCAACAAACAAGTGAGTTCAGCTTCAGCAAGTGGAACTGGAGAGCAATTTCCTGCGAGGGGCTTGTTTGGTTGGCTTTTGAATTTGGAGAAGTTACCATGTTTGTTTTGCTACAATTTTGCTGCAAAAGCGAATGCAGCTGATTTGGCTGCAGCATTTTGCAGGCAGACACTGTATGCTGCAGTTTTTGCTATAAAATTGCAGCAAAACAAACACTGTCATTTTCATTTCTATTTCCCAACTTCAAGAAGCTAACCAAACTGCCCCTAAGAGAAACAGAGTAGTTTATGTAATCACGATCATCACAAAGTCTTAGAATGCTAAATCTTGCAATTTCACCTGATACATATACCAACATCAATAATGAAACTCCTACCAAAACAACATTGCATGAAGTCAACAGTAAGGCTGCATACAATCAGGGTTACCATTAAACAAGAAACATGCTTGTTTCTTCCCATTCAAAAGCATCATAACTCTTTCCATTTATCATGTGTTGTAAATACTCAAGAAGTATGCTCAGAATTAATCTAGAGCTATTTTTTTCCTTGCTATATTCTGACATATATATATATAACTAGAATAACATACGATTGAATGTCAGCAGCCCTAGCAGACCTTGTTAGTCCTAAGTTTACAAGCACAAAGATCCCTAAAATAGACAACTCCATTGGTGTGAGCTCTCCTATCTTATGATACATGTGTGATGAAATTGTCATGGACTTGAGGATAGGATAGAAGCTTTAATCCTATCTTATGATACATGTTCCTTATGCCCATAGAGATAGGTGCTAAAATGGCTGAGACACGGATCAAACCCCCTCGACAACTCTGATTCCTGCTTTCCGGTCCCATTCATCTGGAGAAGCGGCATCTTCCATTATCTTCTCTTGACCACGCCAGAGAATCTGAGCAAGAAGAAGCCCTCTCATGAGAGAGGAAAAAAAAAAAAACTGACGGTTTTTCTTCACCTTCATTGTCTAGCCAAGTAATGAACAGCTAGCCAAGTAATGAACAGATACGTTGTTACGAAAGGGGGATGTGTTTACCTTGTCGATGACACCAAATTCCTGAGCTTTTATAGCGTCCATATAAAATGGCCTCCGCATCACCTTAGATACCGTCTCCACAGACTAGCAAACTATATACTCAGACTAGGAAGAAATTTGAAGCTATAGGAGGAGATAAGGAATTTAAGTTTCTTTAACACTTACATTTCCTGTGTGCTTTGCGAGAAGTTTAACCAGAGTGTCCCTGTTAGTTATAACCTGTAGAATGCATAACAGACCATTTTGAGGTAAGTGATTTTGCATTACCAAACAAGGAGAACATAACCAAACAAGGAGAACATAATAACAGACTTGTGCAAGCGGTAGTTGCTAATTGAAGAAAAAAGAAAACAAAATCATGAAATAATGATACTGAAACATTAAAAATCAAGAACGCGCTATTATTAGCAAACAAAGTTCCAGGCAAATGGATGGATGATACTGAGTAGAATTATTCTTAAGATGAAGCCAATCTGGTAACAATTTATCACTGAATGAAAGTGCATACAAAATTGGAATTCTTGTAAGTTCTAAACTTTCATTGCAGGCATTCCCTAATCGAATGCCAGCCCACAAATAAATGAGGACTGTGGCGATCAATATCGAGAGCGCACAGCAGAAGAAAGACTTGTACGATTAGTCTTATAACCGAGCATATAAAAGATAATACAAGATGTGATGATACCCTTTTATATGCCTTAACTAAGTTAGTTTTATATCCTTAGAACTTTCATTACATGACACCCTTTTATATGTCTTAAATTGGCCGTTAGCTGCTGTGTCTTAAATCCTAAGTAAATCCTTTATCACAGCCATTCATCAATTGAATCTCACAATAGTTGATTGGTCCATGCATTCGAGCAACCTTTCATCAAGGACATTTCTAGAAAAATTTAAATCTAACTAGACAAATCAACCACCACTGCTGCCATCATTAATTTCAGAAACAGGATTGAGTAAAACAAGGATGAAAAGTTTTGCAAACTGACTACCAACCTGATTCAAACATCAATATGATTATGAACAACTAAAAGATAGTGAATAGTCTCGCTGACACTAAATGGGTGGCAAGGTTATTCTCGTCGGCAAAGCCAGTCCAACTCCACTAATAAAGGAGAAATGGCTCCACTGATGCAGTGGCATCAACCTTGCTGACAAAGTGGGATCAGTCTTGCCAACAGCACAGAACCAGCTCTGACGACCAGCCAGTTATTGAGAGCATGGACGCAATAGCACTATAATCTCCACTTTCCGAGGGAAGTAGCTATAGATCCCTAGCTATTGAATAAAGCCATGAAGATAAGTAGGGTGAGGGAAAAGAAAGAAGAAAAACTTGATAGCAAGTTAACTCCTTCAAATCTCCAGCGACCGTCTTCGGATTATCAATGGATCAAAGGATTGCACTGATCAGATTGCTATCATTGCGACTTTCCACAATTTCTTAGAATTGCCTTATCATATTATAAAGAGAAGAGTCTTCTCTTTGGTAAAGTAAACCAAGGGATTCAAGTCCATTTTCTTAAGTTTCTTTTGTAGTTTTATCTCAATCTCAAAACACTCGAAAACAATGATAAAACCGGAAGCGAAGAAATTTGAGAGCCACTAAGGAAGAAATATGTTTAAAGGAGACTGAATGCAAGTTATCAAATAAAATTTTCTGCTCATCTTGATAATGCTAAAGAAGAGCCCCATTGTGCTTTTTGAACATGGTAGGGCTAATCAATAAGATGAGAACAGAGATAGATACTAATCTAAGGTTGAAGGGGAAGGCTTTCTGAGGAGAACATATCAAGGTTGTACACACTGTGATACAAATGTCAGGTCTTTATTATAATTACTGGTGAACTACTTCCAGAGTCTGATGGTTCCTGTTATCTGGATCCATTGAACAAAGATATAGAGACAAAGGTAGAAATTTATTTTAGAGGAAAATTTGAATATTTCTGGAGTGTCATGTGAAAAAACTTTTGCTTGGCAACTTATCAAAGTTTCATATAGAAATGAGATAGGTTTCATATAATGGCACTTTCCACTAGAATTTCACTCAGGCCTACATTTCAATTTTCCATAGATTTTTTTTTTTTTTTCCTTAAAAATCCAAAGTGAAGGGGATAACAAACTGAGAATCTCTAAATCAGCAAAAACCAACCTCTTTTGCTCGGATAAGAACATCACTTGCTGGCATCTGCCCAGATGAGGGCACACGAGGCTGCTGAATCATGGCTGTAATGGAGAGCAAATTTGGCTAGTTAAAAAAATAATAAAAATGAAGTAGAGGATTAAGAAAAAGATGCCTTTAAATTACAACATACCTTTAGAATGAGGCATCATAAATCGTCTGCCTTTCATCCCAGCGGCCAGAAGTAAGCAGGCCTGGCCTATTGCAGCTCCAACAGCTACAGTCTGGATCTGAAGATCGAATGGGAGATCATAATGAAGAATATGGAAGCTTGAATATATTATATGGTTTTGAAATAACAAAACAATTTGAGGGCATATATTCCTTTGATTGGAATAGATGTGAAGTTCAACTATGTCAATGGGTCGTAACTCGTAAGTTTTTAACTGGTTACAAGCACGGAGAGGCATCCCCTTCCTAAGAACTAACCATGATGCTGACGGTGGCAACAAGAAAAGAAGCCTTTGCCTGCAACACCTGTGCATGAGATGGGGTTCCAAGCCACCCGCAAGTCCTGAGATCTCTTATTCATCTATGAAGACCCAACAATTCCCATACCAGCCTAGCTGTCCAATCAACTTAGATCCATATTGGTTGGAACCTGAATTCTTTTTTAATCAAAAGTTTAGATCAAGACGACAGCTCCCATCTCTCAATAGTTTTAAGTAATGGTTCTAAATTTGTACTATTTCCTATTGCCATGACTCAATTCCCATCATTTGGCTACATTTTTAAATACTTCAAATGATTTTTTTCAGAGAATCATTGGAGGCCAGGACCAAATAATCCTCAGAAACTCACGGACTGTAGGGAGAGAGCTGTCTTGTCATCCATCCATGCCGATAACACAGGCTTAGAACTGAAATGGAAATTGGTGTTAAGATAACCAATAGCATGAGGATCATACTTCGGACACTAAGGCTAAGCAGAAATAGAGGTACAGCAACACGTTGAAGGAGCGTAAGTATATGTGCTATAGCAAAACAATATACACAAACTAACTGGAAACATCACAGTTCATTCGCAAAACAGTAAGATGACATAAATAAACAAAAAGAACATAACAAAGTAATATAATATATAAAAAGAAATGCAATAACCTCATTCTTTAACTGCATCATGGCATCATATATAGCAAAACCTTCGCTCTCCATACCAACCTGAGAAACACAGGAACAAACATTTCAGAATATTACACGAATTATACTATAGCTGGTTTCACAAACAGATGCATATCTTCAACATAAATATTGATATCGCAGCTACTTGAAGGAGCTTAAACTAGAATCAGAAGTGGAGTCAAATTCATGTCCATCCATCCCCCCCCCCCCCCCCCCCACCCCAACCAAAAAAAAAAAAAAAAAAAAAAAAAAAAAACACCCACCCACCCACACCGCACATTTGTTGGTTTACTAGGTAAGTCTGTTTACTAGGTAAGTACAAAAGATGCTTAATTTATATGGTCTTAAGAGTCTTTTAGATACAAAAACCTCAACTTTTCATTTGGAAACTTGCCCACAAGATCTTTATATTTATTAAATTATCCTCTGAATCATTGGGATCAAAATATGCTCCTCATATTTGTTGCTATTTGTTTTCGGACAGTAAATGGGTGAAATTCCCTATTACCCTGCCATTCCTTCTCCAATTGGATATAAAGATCCAATTTGTTTTCGGACGGTAAATGGGTGAAATTCCCTATTACCCTGCCATTCCTTCTCCAATTGGATATTCATAAAAGAAACAAATAAGAAAAATCCATCCTCAATTCTCCCCAATATAGCCACCAACAGTGGCCCCACTGCCTCCTCCTCCTTGCTCCCTTCTTTGATGTATCCATCCTCATGAATCTCATCAAAAGCAACCTCATTACTACTATCCCCATGTATTCACACACTCTCTATCTCCATTTCTCTTCTTTACTGTCCCCATCCTCCTACATCTCATTATCATCAACATCAATGCTGTCATCCTCTCTCCATCTGTTAATCATCCATTTCAAGGTTACTAACATCATCCTCCTCTATACTAGAGCTCTCCCTCTCTACCCCTCATTATCATCTATATCAACAATATTGTTGTCATCCTCTGCCTCAAGGAGGGAGCTCTAGTCGATGGATGGGTCATGAAGGGTAACAATTTAAAGAATCAGGAGTTTCTCTCCAAAGGCCAGAGCTGTGACCTATAGGCCTTGGACCCCAATTTGCAGTAGTCAATTAGTCATTGCCATGTGATCTATCAAGACAGTGTCTTTTGCTAGGCTTTTTCCATGGATGAATAGGGATGATGTTGAGAGCTGATGTTTTGGTTGGGGCTGCAGCATTGAAGGTGGAAGTGGAAGCCATTAAGAATGGGGTCTGAGTAAGAGACTAGATAGGGTAAGGTTAAAGGTATGGGTAACTTAGTCAAATTTAAGAAATATGATATCACCTAATAGAATAAAGAGGAATAATATCTAATACTCTTTTCGTATACAGATAGGGAGATTCTAATTGCCTTTTTTTTCATGGGTTTTTGGGTGTGCGTATGTGTGTTTTTTTTTCTTTTTCTATAAAGATTTTAGGGATTTTCTGGCAGCGGGTATATTTCTAAATATGGAAGGTTCGGTGTGAATTTATCTTTCAACCCTACTCTTAAAGGTATGGAAACAAAGAAAAAGTCATAGCAAAAGTTCATGCAAAGAATAACTCCAGACTACTTAATCTGATATTTGTGGCATACCACAACACTATTACTAATCTTTGTCAATGATCTCATCTTAATTGGAGTTCGTAACTAAACATTACTTACAGGATTGCATCGGCTACTAAAAGCATTTCATGCAATATGAAGAATTCTATCAATAGAATAGAGTGACATTGAAGGTTCCAACTATCTAAATCTGCCTGCAGCGAGTGATCACACGACTCACACTTAGCAATAAGTCAGGACCTTAGACAAATACAAGTAAGCAAATATCATTTTTGTGTTAATGTATTCCTTTCTCTCTTATCTTGATTTACTCCATCAGCCACAAAATTTCTGCGAAGAATATTTCCCACTGATTTTACACCAGTGGGGACATATAAGTAGCTTTCAACTCTGACACTATTATTCAGATTTTTGTGAGAACGCTTCATGCTTGACCAAAACAAAATAATAATAATAATAATAATATAAAGGGCAATGACATAATATCATTAAACAAGAGTGGGTAAATTGCCTTCTTTATACTGATAATTCTTTAATTTTCTGCAAAAGCTAGCTTGTTCTGCTCAAAGGAAAAAGAGTCATGATTCTAAGCACTTAAGTAAGAATGGCCAGAAAAAGAGATTCCTCAAGAGAACGAAATTTGCTTCTTTTTTTTTTTTTTTTAATTTACCAGATTCTTATGGTTATTACCATCAGAAAATAACTAGCGAGAGTTTTTAGTTAATGATATAAAGAACGAGACAACTGATAATATAGCTTGCAAACTTTGTGAGCCTTCAATTTGCTAGTTATGGAGAACCAAATGAGAGGTTGCAACTTTGACACTAATATAGACATGTCTGAAAAGAATAAATGACTACAAAGCTACTGTCAGGAAGACCCAAAATAATATAACTAACAGCTCAGAGAACAGAGCATTTATCAGCCCATAGATATATCACTTTGAGATGTATAATGAACTACAAAGCATTTTCAGTTGCACATCTTGCTGCATTTAACAGTTTGTAGGACTCCTTTTTTATTTCCACAAAAACCAGGTCCTCAGTGCAAAACTCCCAGATACGGTTCTCCTCAATATTTTTCTTCCTTTTTTTAATTTGGTTTTTATATATTAGACCCCCAAATTAGATGTATTTTATATTAGACCCCCAAAGCTTTATATTCTAAACTACTCCCCTCAAATCACTTAAAGATATTTGAAATTACCACCTACGGTTAAATGGAACCAATTTTGGACAAAATCTTCCATTAATCCATAAAATTATTATATTTGGATCATTTTACCAACATGAACTACCCTTATGCAATTATTGATTCATCTTTTTTTTTTCATCCTATTTAATTAAATTTTTTCTAAATCCATTCATTAGACCATTAATTTATTTTTCTCACCTCACACTTAAGTTACAAAAAGCAAAATCGGGGGAAGAGGATGAAGGGGAAGAGAGTGGAAATGTTTATTCATGGTTTGAAGAGAAAAGAAATATATCGAATTCATTTTTTTTCTTTCTTTTCTTCTTGTATTCTTTTGGATGGGGGTGGGGGAAGGGGTGGTGAGGATTGTTGTTGATTCATGAATGGAGGAGAATTGATTAATGGGTTAAAGACGGGGGAGTTGATTAAATGAATTGAACAGAAAGATAAGTGATCAAGTCAATTTCAAGCGTTGGAGATAGCAAAGAGTTGATTCAAGAGTTAGAGAGATGGTGCAGTTGATCATGTGCTTGACAAATGAAGAAATTGGTTCATGTATTAGAGTGGGGATGATTCATGGTTTAGGTTGAGAGGGATGCCAATATTAACATTTAGAGACCAAGGATAGCACAATATGGTAAAACAACATCTATGGATATCTTTTCAACTAACCAGGACTAGGAATTTGTATGGAAAAGTTGAGGTGGGGTAATTTCAAAATACTTGAATGATTTGGGGGTTATAATTTAGAAATATGAAGATTTAGGGGGTCAAAGATCAAAATATGACTCACTTGGGGGTCTTATATATAAAAAAACCCTTTAGTCTATTGTAACATTATATGAGATTCTGTGTTTACAAAGTGAACTGCCAACACTACATGTTGAAGGACGCTCAAGTCTACATTGTTAAACAATTCTGCAAAATTGAACCACTGCACAGACTGATGAAAAGAAATTTACAAGTTAAGAGTACACATAAAAGTAGTTGAAAACTCAATGATATTCAGGAGCATTTGGGTTTTCATCAATACCATTCAAATGATTTGGACATAGGGTCATATGAATAGAACAAATTATTTTTATCACATCTTGATGAGAATGATACCATAAGAGCTTAATTACAAGGGGCATAATTCCTAAGCTAAGTCTTTTAACAGACAACAAGCCATTAAGCTTAATATAAGCACAGTTATTGTGAAAGCTTTTAGCATAACGAAACTAACTGCAAATATAATTTTAAAAAAAAATGAAATAACATGAAATAAACCACAATCTACTTACAGTTTCACCGTCATCACGAGTTGTTCCAGTAGAATTGATATAAAGATAAATTGGTTGCTTTGGATCCATCCATTGTAGGTACATCAACTCTGCAATTACAAGCTCTGTGACAGCTGGCACCAACTGGTCACCCCAAAAACAAATTAGGTAAACTTTCTGAGCACAATCAGACTGTAAGTTCTATAACATTAGCATAAAACAAAAGGAAGAACTATCAAAATGGTTATTTTTTTGGGCTGGTTGAAATGATGATTGGAAGGTGATATCATTGCCTTTGTTTGCTTTCAGAAACATAATGCAGTTGTATCCTTTGTGCAAGAATGTGCATGTGGGCACATGCATACACTAATTATTGAGTTTATAACATCCCTTTTTCTTAAACTAGTGTGAAAAATTTATGAATATCAAGGTTATTTTTGTTTCCTCGCTTTAACTTTAGCCATAAGTAGGATACTTATTGATGCAATTGCTAACTGTAGCTATAAGTAGGATAGCGGAGGACATGTCTCCAAAGTCCGGACATGCCTCCAAAGTCCACGCAGTAACCAAACATTAAAAAAATAGACTCAAACTTTTCACTTTGTGCATAACCTTAACTATCCATACACTCGTGCTATAAGCTTACCTGCCTTCTGTATATTTGAGTTGTCATGGCCACGAAGAAGATCAACTGTAACAAATATATGTTCGCTCTTTGTATCTAGTATACACCAAACTCTTTTAGAGAAAACGCTTTAGGAGTAAGGATGCTTGGGTAGGAGAATTAGGAGAGAAGCTTATTATGGTAAGTTGAGCGGGAAATACAATCGGTGTCCAAAGATGGGTTTATATGCCTAATGCAGATATCAAATGCATGGAAAACACGAAAATCGCCCTGTCCATGTAAATAGAGCGATTAAATGGCCTATGCATAACCCGCAACCATTCGATTTGTTTCCAAAAGTTGGATTTAAAACCCAATAGCCCGAGTCCCAAACCCAATAACCCAATAATTTTAGGGCTTCTAAAGTGAAAACTCAAGTCCCTAACCCATTCTAATCCTCTCAACAACTCTCATTCCCACATCTCATTTTCTTTCCTTGGTTTACCCTATCCTTCGCCTCCTTCTCTCTCTCCGAACTCTCTCACCACTCTAGCCAAGCATCTCCGCTCTCACCTTTTGTTCCCTCTATCCTCCGTCACCTCTCATTCCTCCTGCACGAGATTCGTCGAGTCCATAGTTAACAATGTCAATGGTATTCTCAAGCCTCGATCTCTACATGAAGTTGTAAGTGCCAAAGTAGACAAAGAACTTGTTAGAGTCATGATCGAAGTTGGAGTCAATGTAAGTTGCAGGAGTTGAGAATCTTGTAGGCTGTGGAAACGATGGAGGAGAGAGATAAGATTATGATTCGGCGACAAAAGAGGCGCAAATGTAGAGGTTAAAAAGAATGAGAGACATTGGGGCAAATATGAGGGACATTGTTTCGGATTTGGGAGAGTTTAGAGTTAAGTTCTTTATTTTTTTTCTTTGCACTTTTTAGACTCTTTTCTTCATTGTAGAGGGAGAAACGAGAGCATGTGTTTTGACTTTTGAGTCAGGGACTCCTGGGGATGATTAGTTTGTCATGAGATATGGCATGCCTAGGAAGTGTGGACTAGTAACTAGCCGGAAACGCGGGTGGGCACATTGGGTGTTCGAACTTGGACACTGGGGAATGAGTATGCTTGCACTTTTCACAATTTTCTTCTTTAAAGACTAATTAACCAAAAAAGGTAGATACACGTATAAACTCCCCCCATAATATTTAAGTATTAACATATATCAAAATATTGATATTTCTATATAATTTGTGTAATCACTGCTTAATCTGTTTAAATGTTACATGCGTGCTCCCCGTTGAACATTAAATACAATAAACTAACAAGATTGATTAATAATGCGTTAAGATGATAATGATTGTAAAATTCATAGTATGTATTCATAAGTTGCATTCAACAAGTGGAAGCAGTTTGGAGGTTATGAAATAATCGAAATACAATACAAGATCAATTATGGATTCAATGTTCATTTTAATATAACTACTTCTAGGAACTTATAGTACGTTATATTCTTAATGCAAGAAGCGAAAATTATGGACTACGCATTCTCATTTAGTACTAGCACCATTGCTAATTTAGCCAGCTTAATGAATCAGCTAACTAGCTAAGTCATACAACAAGGTAAACATCTTACTCAAGCCCATTTGAGATGGAGGCTTATAGCAAACATATTCGATAAAAGTTATTCGAACCATTTGATCACCGTACATAATTATGTATTTATGTAACGATAGTCTATTGCACAGCCATCATCCACTTGGGTCAAGAGCAACAATCAAAGGTTTAAGATTCCTTCTACCGAGTAATATTGGACCATCTAATTTCAATAATTGAATCAAATTGAAGCTCAAACTAGAAACACCACTGCATCTGAATTAGGTGGAGACACTTACTGGCATGCCGATATAGACGATACGTCCATGAAGAAGTAATGATGGCAAATCTGGGGGAGGCTTTCTCGGCCTGTGCTCGTTGTAGGAAACAGATCGTTCCACCTGATATCATGACGAAGGATCACATACAAAATTCAATAGGACACAAGTAAGAATTCTAATCACTACTCTAGATAATGTCCATAGTGAAAGAGATATCTCGTATAAGTGTTTGATCAATTTCAAGATGGAAGTAATGAAATTACAAAAAAGCATTCTTGTAACTAATCAAGCAGAAAATTTATCTTTCATATAAAATTTCATTCTTTCTTCGAAAAATATCTTATCCATAAAAAAAAAAAAAATTACGTAAAAACAAGAGTCACCCATTAACAAAAACACCCCAAAACCATCAAATTTCAACAAAAGCTCCCTCCTTTCCTCACCTGTGCTGGAGTCGCCATGAGCTTGGGACTATCGAAGAGGTCGAGAAAAGGCGGAAGCTCGGGATTCGACTGCGTGGCTACGAGATCGGGATTGGCGGTGGCGATGGAGGCGAGCTTCGACAGGAACGGATCCTTAGGGTTCACCGGCGGAAAGGGAGGCGACGCGGACGCCCTTGCTCGGAGACTGCCGCAGCTCCTCGCCGCTCTCTTTGAAGAGGTAGAAGATGAAGCGATTGAGACGGGGATTTGGGGAGATAGGGATCGAAGGCCAAGGCTCATGCACGCCATTTTTTTATGGGATTTTTTTTTTTTTTTTGGGGATTTTTTGTAGAGATTTAGAGATATAGAGAGAGGGGTTTGGAGTTTGGCGACGGGGACATTGGGTGATGTTGCCGAGAAAACTTTTTTGCTAATAAACCCTTGTCTAATAATAAATTTGCAAATATAGTTATTTTGTAGCCGGATCCGACTTTGATTGAAACGGCTTCGGCTGTTGCTCGATCCGACTCGCTTACGAGGGGACGATGGACTGGACAAGGGAGTTTCTAAAGGGGCACACCATCTTCCTAGTGATCCCCTTTAAAACTTTACCTTTATAACAATTTTGGCCCTCAAAATTTTGGACAATTTTGCCCTCTCCTTCAATCTCAGATCCTTTCTCGTTCTCCTGCGTGATAGGTGAGGTTATTTTGTTTTTTCTTTAAATTTTAAAATCTAATCAATTTGACTTGATTTTCTTTTCCAATAGATCATTAGTGTTCAAAAAAACGCTCTATGAGGCCGCATATGCGTTTGCGGAGGGAAAACGCATGGAAACCGGCGAAATCGCCCTGTCAATGCGGACAGGGCGATTATGCGTTCCTATGCGGATTATGCGGCCGCATAATCCGCATAGGAACGCATAATCGCCTGGCAGGTTAACGGGTTTTCAGCAACTTTTTTAAAAAAACCCGCACCCGATATTCACCCGACCCGCACCCGAATACTTAAAACCCTCCTCTCCCCTTTTCTTCGTGACCCGAGTCCTTCGTTCGCGGAAAATTCTATCCCCAAAAAAATCCTAATTCCCAAATTCCCTCCCCTCCGATCCCAAATCTCCTCTGATCTTCCTTTCCCGCGATCAGACGATTGGTCGATCGTTCCTTTCAACGTCGACCCTGAAATTTTTTTCTTCACCGACCCGTTAGATCAATCGTCCGGTCGATCGCGTGATCCTTTGTAGGAATCGGTCGATCAACTCTCCGATCATCAATCCCTAGTGCCTTAACCACTTCCGATCATCAATCCATTAAGTCCCCAGAGTCCGATCATCAATCCCGTGGTCCTCCCCCCTCCGGCGACCGCAGCTCCTCTCCGGCGGTAATTTTTCTTTTTTCCTTTCTTCTCTAGCTGTTTCTACTCCTGTTTAATTTCATTTGTTAAATTTTTTGTGAGATTTTTTGTTTTTTTTTTAACTATTCTAAGGGTTAGGCATACGGTTAGGGTAAGGGATTTTTTTTCATTTTCTGATCAGTGAGCTAACTTTTTTTTAAAATTTTGTATGTTAATTTGAGCTTACCAATTTATTTTGATAGTAAAAATTGATGATTAAAATTTTTTTTTCTGTTACAGTGACTAGCCGAATAGTGAGCTAATTAATTTTTTTAAATTTTGATTGTTAATTAAAAAAACTGTAAATTTGATGATAATTTCTGTTACAGTGTTTGATGATAATTTCTGTAAAATTAAAAAAACAGCCGAACAGTGAGCTCATTTTCTGAACAGTGAGCTAATTAATCTTATGATGGTAAAAATTGATGATTTAAAAAAAACTGTAAATTTCAGTTACAGTGCCTGTAGCTGATCAGTGAGCTAATTAATTTTTTTAAATTTTGTATGTTAATTTCTGATAAGTGACAGTGAGGTTTCAATTTCTTTTGAATTTTGATGGTAAAAATTGATGAATAAAAAAATTTATTTTCTGTGACAGTGACTGTAGCTGATCAGTGAGCTAATTTTTTTTTTTAAATTTTGTTTGTTAATTTTTGATGAATGACTGAAATTTTAAATGTCGCTGATCAGTGAGCTTTAATCAGCTTGCTAGAGACATTCTGTATATGCCAATCAGTGACAGTGAGAGTTTACTGTTTCTCTTAATGATGATGTAGGAATTTCTTTAAGTCAGATAAGTTTGTTTGTATATCATCATCAATGGCCTCAAATTCAAGTAGTTGTGGACGGCCAAATCCATCAAGTGAGGAAGATAGCCAGATTCCATTAAAACCACCAGGATCAAATGACATTGGGTGGAATTATGGCAGGCTAATAAAGAGAGGATCTTATAATGATGTGAAATGCATCAAATGTAATAAGATTGTGAAAGGGGGAATAAATAGATTGAAACAATATGTTGCAGGAGTTGGAGGAGAAGTATCAGCATGTGTGCTTGCCACAGATGAAGAGAGGCGTATATGTAGGGAGAACTTGGAGGGAATCAAGAAGAAAAAAGTTGACAAGCGAAAAGCTGATTATGAGCTCCGGAAAGAGGTGCAGATATCAGTGGAAAGAGAGAGAGAAGAACCCGAACTCACTGGAGATCACAGGCCCCGTGTTAGTGGTCCACTGAACAGACTGGTGGATGAAGGTAAATGGAAGCAAACAGTTATCAATGAAGGAGAGAGAAGGAAGTGGAAGGAGCTGGCACATGATTATGCGGCCATGTGGGCATATGCCAAAGGAATTCCTTTTAACACTTTCGACTGTGAGGAGTTCGATCAGTTTTGCGAGGCTGTTGGGAAGCACGGTCCAGGGTATAAGGGCCCAAGCCAATATCAATTGAGAGTGCCTCTCTTAGATAAGGCATACAAAAAAATTGAAGACAGTTTGGAGAAGTCAAAAGAAGCGTGGGATGAATATGGTTGCAGTATTTTGACTGATGGATGGACTGACAGAAAGCATAGGAGTATTATGAATTTATGTGTCCATTGCAAGGACGGCACATGCTTCATTAAATCCATTGAGGACTCGGCCAATGCACATACTGGCGAATACATATTGAATTGGGTGGAAAACTGCATCAAGGAAGTTGGTGAGAAGCGCGTGCTTCAAGTAGTTACTGATAACCACCCATCCAACATGGCAGCAAAAAATATATTGAAGGAAAGAAGGCCTAATATATTTTGGACCAGTTGTGCAGCCCACACTATAGATCTTATGTTGGAAGGTATTGGTAAGATTCCAAAATACAAAACGGTGATTGAGAAGGCAAGATCAATGACAGTTTTTCTCTATGCGCATCACAGTACTCTGGCTTTGAAGCGCTTATTTACAAACAGGAGGGAGCTTGTTCGTCCAGGAATCACCAGATTTGCCACGACCTTCCTAAGCTTGAGCTGCCTGGTGGACAAAAAATCACAGTTGGCTGCTATGGTGTCTTCAGAAAAGTGGGATAACAACAGATGGTCCAAGACAGAGAAGGGCAAGTCAACTAAATCCACAGTTTATTCTGACTCCTTTTGGAAAGATGTTAAAGAGCTTCTGAAGGTATACACTCCTTTATTTAAATTGCTGAGAATTGTAGATGCTGATCGTAGACCTTCAATGGGTTTCGTCTATGGAATGCTCGAAGATGCAAAGGACGAGATCAAAGCTGCTTGCAATCGAAAGGAGTCTGCATTTAGACCAATTATTAATATAATTGAGAAAGAATCCAGGGGCAGACTTGATAGCATATTGCATTTGACGGCATATTATCTTAATCCCTATTATTATTATAGGGATAATAAAGTCCAAGAAAATACACTAGCAAAAAATGTCGTAATGCATTGCATATGTATATTTTACCATGAGCATGACATCCAACATCAGATTGGTTCGTATGAATTTCGTGTCTACAAAGATAAGGGGGGACTTATGGGGAGTGGTATGGCAGAAAGGTACCGAATGAGCTTTAATGGCACGGATAATTTCGATCCAGGTAACCTTTATAAATGAAATTTAAAAGAATTTAATATTAAATTATATTCTTTCTAATTATTAACATCTTGTAATACGTTGTTTTAATAGCTCATTGGTGGGATTTTTATGGAGGAGATGCACCAAATCTTCGGAAAATAGCAATTAAGATTCTAAACTTGACAAGTAGCTCTTCAGGGTGCGAGAGAAATTTCAGTGTGTTTGAAGGGGTAAATACTACTACAATGATTATATATTTTATAATTTTTAATTACATTATTTTCAGAGTTAACACTCTAACCTTCTTTTTTCTCGTGTAAAATCATATATAAATTTATAGATACATACAAAGAAGAGGAACAGGCTGAATGCTAAAAGGTTGAATGATCTCGTCTTCGTTCAATTTAACAAAAAAATGGCACAGAAAAGGAATGCGAAGAAGAAGGATGGAGATAGTAAAGATGTGCTGATTGCTTCAGATGATTCCAGAGCTTTGCACTGGAAAGATGAATTTGTTAGAGAAATAGAGAATGATGACGAAGATGAGATCTTTCCTGGTTCCGGCTTAACATGGGATCTTGTTGCTGCGGCGAGTGGAGCTAACGAAGATAGACTCAGGAGGAGTAAAAGGACGCTAAGAAGGAGAGCTGCAGCGGGAATAAGAGTACAAGAGGGTTCATCTAGTGCAGTTGTTGAAGATCTTCCTGAACATGATCAAGCTATAGCTGTTTTAGAAGAAGAGAGTGATGATGTGAATGACGATGATGATGATAGCTCTGAGGAGGAGTTGGAAAACAATGTTCAATATGAAAATGACAATGAGGAATAGTAGACAATTTGTTGAGTGGGATGAATTGTATTTGATAAAAACTTGTATTATTTTTGGAATATGTAAAACTAATTACTTATGTAGTTGACACAAACATATATTAGCAATGTGTGGATTATTGTTATATGTTCATTTGTACATGCATTGTTTATTTTTATGTGTTGAAGAACTTTCTTATATATCATGTAAATTGATTCTCATTTAATTTTTCTTTTTGATTTGCAGGTGAGCGACGTTTTTCATTCATACATACATGCATCGTGTTTTTTTTTTACATTGGGAGTTCAGAGATAAGTCTTTCTAATTCTATCTTTTTAATTTCTTATGTAGAGTCAGTTTATATTCATTTTATATGTTTACATTTATTATTTATAATTTTTTAGAGTTTTATAGTATTAATATATCCATTTTTTTATAATTATTATATTAATATATATTAAAATATTAATATTCCGCATAATTCCGCGTAATCCGCATAATCGGCGCGTAATCCGATTATGCGTTATGCGGTTCTGGACCGCACGCGTACTGAAACCGCATTCTTGAACATTGGATCATCTATTATTTTAAAGTCGAATAATTGGTTCATTTTCGTATATTATTTTATTAGATGTCGGATTGGACGAGGAAATCTATCCAGACTGGCAGTGGATATCTATCCGAACTGACAGTCCGAATGACAAGTTACATATCCGGACTGCAAGTCCGGATAACTCTCTCTATTGTCCGGACTGGTAGTCGAGACAGTGGACTAATCTATCCGGACTGGAAGTCCGGACAATGGAGCATTGTTCGGACTTCCAGTCTGGATAAGATTTTGTTTGTCCGGCCTGGAAGTTCAGACAGCAGTCCACTGTCCTAACTTCCAGTCGGGACAGTTTCCTATTTTGTCCGGGGTGTACACCCCGGATAGTAGATTAAAAATCCTGGATATAAATTGGTTAATATTATCAAGCTAAACTAAAACATAATAAGTTATTTAATATATAATAACTGCAATTCTTACTGAAATAATTTCAAGTCAGTCTAGATATCTTCAAATCATAATAATATCCATAAAAAAAAACAAATACAAAAGAAGTTCATCACAAACTTTACAATAATTACAAAAGAAGTTTATTTCGTATATTATTTCCTAAGAAATCATACAAAAGAAGAATTTTTGAGTTGTGTCGCACTCGATAAAATGGAGAATACAAACCACGAAACATAATAAAAACCATAAAAAAAGTTAATACAGAAGACATTCATCACAAGATTTACGATAATTACAAAATACGAAACATTTGCACTCATTGCCCTTAAACTTTATACATGATTTATTGCCTTCGTGTCTTCCTAGAAGATGACACCTGGTTTGAGTCGTTCTGACAGTATCGGGTACTTCTTGCATGGCTTATTCCTCGGATTGCACTCAAGCCATAATGACAATGTCTACAAGTCTCGAACATTTTGATGCGGCAATGGAGTACTGGTATATCGATGAGTTTTTTGTGAACCTGATAGATTCTCAGCAATAGGGGACTTCACTAATATTGATGCATTAACCCCTGCAAGTGGATAATCATAAATATTTAGCACAAAACTACAAAAATATAAAAAATAAAAATACTAAAATCCCAATTTTTGTATTTGTATGGAGTTAAGTAATAGTTTTATTTTGTAGCTTTTGTTTTTCTTGTACTAATTAGTCTGCTCTTAGTAGCATACAAAATTGCTTTATATGTAAGTTTCATTTTTGCGCCCTTAGAAAAACGGGTGCTCTTAGAAACTCTCTTTTTGTTTCGAGAGGAGTTAGTAAGGATAGATGTTAGACAAATCCATTATGGTAGATAAGAAATTTTGTTGGCTGAAAGCAAAAAATAATTTCAGAAAAAATATAAATGACGATGGTATATTCTAATGAATAATATTCAAACTATAAATATTTCAGCAAGTCTCAAGCCAAGAACTATATAGTTTCCAACCAGCATTTACATCAACTCAGTGACAAACCCAATACTCGACTATATAAAAGTCCAACCCATCAAGGAAATGCCTTGACAAACCAAAATTACAATGGGAGCATCAAACAATGGGAAATACAATCCCATCATGGTTACTTCTGATATTTAATTAATAGTTGTGTGCTTGAATTCTCTAATTCGTCTGTAATAATTAGTTTATTTTGCTTCCTAATTCAATAATTCTTCATGTCTACACCTATTACAACATAACATCTCCAGATTCTATAGTCCAACTATTCCTGACCTTTATTAACATCTAACTTGCAAACTCAAATACACTTGCATACAATTCTTCACGTAAAAAAAAAAAAATCACCATTTCAGAATACAATTATCAAAAAACCTTCGTGCACACCAACTGCTCGACCAAATCCTTTAGGAGAAACAAACAAACAAAAATAAATAAAAAAGCTCAAAAATTTGCCACCTTTGTTAGTCTTATTTTAACTAGAATTCTTTAAATTTTAACTAGAATTCTTTAAATAATACGAACTAATTAGTTAATGTCGTTTTCTAATTCAGTCGTGCTTCATGTAAAAACCAAAATTCTACTGTATTTTGTGCAGAAATCACCTTTAAATCAAGCAGTTCTCAAATAAACTCTTATGCTCACAAATTGTTCGAGTTTGACTAAATGTCCTACACATCAGAAACCCATAAACAAAAAAAAAAAAAAAAAAAAAAAAAGAGATGGAGAAGAAAATTCTCACCTTTGTACCGGGAAAGCTCATCCGGAACTCCTCTTTAGGGATCACCACCTGCCAGTGCCCACCGGCCTCGCGGAACATCTACTTGGTCTCGAGCATGCGGCTGTACTCGGCGGCCTCGCGGAACATCTACTTGGTCTCGAGCATGCGGCCGCGCTCGAGGATCTTCTCCCGGATGACCTGGGCAAGGGTGGCGGTGGTGTCGATGATGTTAACGGTGATCTGCGGCGGCTGTTCATCGGTGCGCCGCTGCACATCTAGCAGGTACGCGGGATTCAGACTCCTTCGCCTTGCGAGCATTGCACTGTGCCAGGAACTCCATGCACGAGGCTGTGCACAGGTCTAGGGCATTGAATTTGATACGAAACCTTCGACAGTAATTTCAACATTTTTTTTCCTTTCTTTTTTTGTTTAATTTGCTAAATCCTAGCCCAAGTACCCGAGAGTCCAGAGGAGGATGGAGAAGGAGAGAGGAGCAGTTTAGAAAAGGAAAAGGAAGGATAGGAAAAGAAATTTTGAGTGTGCTCACGAAGAAAAGTCCTTTCTTTTCGAAAAAGAGGGTGGACTCACTAGGAAAACTGGGCTCACTAGAAACCCTCTAGAAACTCCGCTGAACAACAATGGGAGTTTCCAAAGGAGCACACCAATTTTTATAGTGAGCCCACTTTCCAACGGGTTCAAAGTCCAGACAAAAAATGAGTTATCTAGTAGGCTCACTAGGAAAAAATAGCATGCTCCTTAGAAACTCCCGACTACGACTTAAGTACAGATCTGGCATATACATTATGGGCTTGTAACTGGCCCAAGTCTCTAGATCTAATTGTTTACATCTTGTTGTGTGTGTATATATATATGTACAAATCATATTAGGATAATACTATCGTTATCTAAGTGGTATTCCAAACCTATTAGAATATTGATCACCAAGCAAGCTCACACGTTGCCTAAGGCCTTGAAGTTTAGGGTTTAGGGGAAGTTTATATAACTTCAGAGGGAATATAAAAGACTTGATCTTGATCATTGAGAGATTCATATTTGGTCATAAGATATTAGTTAGGCTTGATGGGCCCAAATAGAAATTCTACTTTTCATTATTAATATATTATATAACAGTATAGGGGACGGATCCAAACATTCAAAAGCGAATGCGATTGTTTGTATATTTTAAAATATGGTATATTTCTTTTAAAATTGCATATTAAAACATTTTACGCTACACAAAATTATTCAGAGTTGAACTATTCTAACAACTTGTTGGGACTACAGATGGCAAAGCACTCTCGCTAAGAATGCAGGGGAGGGAGCTTCCGACTAAGAGCTTTCACTATTATAGCAATATGAATTTTCAGTGGTCCCAATTATAATAAGCCAATACATGATAATTATGTAATTCGATAATTTTTTCTCATAGGCTTGATATTGAATGATATATTGTAATTTTTTTTTAAATAATGAGAGAAAAGTACGTGCAAGTTATGGAAATAACTGAGCGCAATCCAGCGGATTAGAGATAAAAGATCCAATTTCTGACGAAATATTGGAAAAAGGATATTTTAGAGTTTTAGTTGCGAGATAGTTGGAAAGAGAAGTAAACATAGGGCCAAAAGAGTGTTAGAAAAAGATTGTAGACTTAAATCTTCTTCATACTTGGGTCTGTCCCTGAGTCAATATAAATTTACATCAATTATTTCTTTAACAAATTTGGTAAATATTCATGTTATGACTAATTTGCGATACATAGGAAACCAAAGTTGTTTTTTGGAAGCAAAAGATATATAAAAACTAGGGATAAAATATCTAGATATGATTCACACATTCATGTTAATATATAAAAACGCTATCAATAGAATTATTATTGGTGTTTTTATTACTAGTATAGATCTAAATTGTTTCTTTAGGATAATTATCGGTCTTTTATACTTTTCAAATTTCCATTAATATTTCAATAAACCTTACATCATCCTTCAAAAGGAGTTATTTTATTAATAACATGTCCTTCTATGGTTTCAAATTTATCTTTTTTTCTTATATATAAGTTATTGTTGTCTTATATCACAAATAATTACTCCTCTATTTTTCATTCACAATCCGTATACCTCTAAATTGTTTTTTTTTAAAGATAATTCTCGGTCCATTACAACTTTCAAATTTCCACCAATATCTCAATAAACCTCATTTTTTTTTTCCATGCTTTTAAATTTATATTTTATTACTTATTTAATCATCATTTTTTTATATATAAGTTAGGATTTTCCTTAATCACATTACAATTGCTCCTCCATTTTCCATTCACAATCCTTGTATGAAGGCAACATGTCTGATGTATGAGCTAAAAGCATTTCCAGCTCCAAATAGGGATAGTAATAGACGCATTTACGGGCTAAATTTTGGCCCGTCCAATATAAGATTTTGAATTAAAAAATAAAAATTTCAATTTTCTAATTCAAAATTTTATATAGAGAAGTCCAAAATTTGGCCAGTAAATGCGTAATAACTTTCTTTCTCAATTGGAGTAATTTGACCATAAGATGTTCTCCGAAAATGTCCCCCCATAAAATTACCTCTCACTATGATTTCATTGCTACGGTAATTCAATTGCTAAGATGTTGGTAGTCATGCGTGCAAGAGAAAAGGATTTTCCTTGTTGATGGTTAGTTAGTTGACGCTGAAACTTTGTCGATCAAGATTCAAGAAAGAATCAATATTTAAGATTTTGTAGATGCATCAGTTGAATATATATATTTTCTAGTTTAATACACGTCACTGTGGGCATTAAAACAAATAGAACATTCAGCTAAAAGAGCGCCAGAAGCTCGCATCCAGCACAGGGGCGTGCGTTAGAAAATGTGCGTCTATGCACCTAGGAGCATGTACTAAGGAGAGCGTGTCCCATGTGTGCATATGCCCAGGAGCTTGCTGGCATGTGCTTCCCAACATCCCTGGTGCGCGCGCACCCAAAAGCTTGCAATTCGTAGGCGCGCACATCCATGGTGCACGCTCCCAAGAGCGCATGCTTCCCAAACAGGCTCATCCCTGGCATGCGTGCCTCCCAGGTACATTTTGTAAACGGTGAAAATATAAATAGTGTAATCTAAGAATGAGTGATGAGGCTGAACTAGCTCTGTGCGCATCTAAGCAGGTGTGCGCCGTGAATTAGCACGCCCACCACTGGGCATGTACTCAATCGAGCGGTTATCACAGACTTGCGTTGCTCACCGGATGCCTCGTGAATGCTGATGAGGGTGTACAGCATCACGGACCTTCATGCACACTAAGGGTTGCACGCGCCTAGGAACACACGTGCGCTAAGTATCGCGCACATGCCAACGCGTGCCTAGCGCTGTCCTCGCACCCAGAGTCGTGCGTGTGCCTAGTACTGCGTCCAAGGCCACCTGCGCATTGCTCCGCACACAACCGGGAACGTGCGCACTGCTGCGTGCGCGACCTAGTGCACTTGTCCGTGATCGCGTGCGTTCACTAATGCGCGTGCACAACCGGGCATGCGAGCGTGTGACCGGAAGCGCGCACGATCAGGCGCAGGTGCGAGCACTGCTGCTCGCGCATGCATGGGCACTGCTGCGAGAAGACAGACAAGAGCAAGAAACAAGGAAAAAGAGAGGAACTTACCCTAGAAGTTGATGAAAATTGAAAACTGCTTCCTTAGAAATAGAAAAATAATGTAGGTAAGAATGAGAATTGACAGATTTAAGGGCTAGTCATATTCAAAATTTGAATTAAATATAAAATTTTTATTTTTTGAATTCAAAATTTTGAATAAAACAGGTTAGACCTATCCATTCTCATTCCTAACTATATGACTCTCACCAAAAAATAAACTGCATGGGTCTACTGCTTTAGATATTGGAAACTTAACTTCAGATTGAACGTATTGCATCAAACATGGAGCACTGAATTTATGCTATTTTGGTTATAGAGGATCCAAGTGATTGAAAAGAGATGGAAGAAGAAGAAGATGGAGATGGAGAAGATCTAACTTCTGCATCGAGTGATGGCACTGCATCCGCGAGAGTACGGATTTGCCTGCGCTCCAGGGCGGCAGTTATAGTACGAAGCTCCTCGCCGGCTGCAGGGGACCGAGCCCCTCCTGAGAGCACCGTAGCTTATGTAGTCCGACGTTGCCAGGAACCGCCTGTTCGACTCAGAGCCCAGCACAAACTCATCGTCGGCAAGGAGATCGTGGTGGAGGGCTCCGGATGTGAGGGAAGAGGAGAAGAGGAGAGCGAAGAGGAGGAAGAAGCTTCTTGTTGCCATTTATGGATTACCTTTTGCTTGAAGTTGGGCTACAGTTTTAAAACTTTTAAAGGGTAGGAGAAGGGAGAGTGTATGAAATATTTGATACATCTCTGTTAACCAAATCAACACCAAACCTGAAGAGATTCTGCTACCCTCACACCTTCTGCATGTTTAGCCCACCCGCAACCAAAGGCCGCCCACATCTCTTAGTCGTGGATTAGTTCCCTAAACGGTATTGATACTGGTCGGAAATTAGTCTACAAACTGATTTAATATCAGTTCGGAATTAATCTCCAACCAAGACAAAAAAACATGATCACAGAAAGTAATGACGACATTAGGAGATGGGCATAGTGAGCAAAATGGTGTGTGTGAATAGAATTTGCCCATGATGAACTCTGTTCTTACTCCTGACCAATTCAAAACCTAAGGGTGAATAAATTTCAGTAGAGGTATCATTTTGTTACATGGTAAATAATATTGATCTTATTGAAGGGAACAAATATAAAAGTTGATACAACAACAACTAAGCCTTTTACTCTAAATATTTGGGGCAGACTACATGAACTAAAAGAGAATCACACCACATCGATCACATGAATGATCTTTCTCCACTCATTCCTATCGAGCAACATGTCTTCATTCAAATAGCTAGCATCCATATCTTTTTGCATCAACTTTATCCATGTTTTCTTTGAATTTTCTTTCGCTTTTTTAGTTTGTTGTATGTTGATAACCTTTTCTCATCGAGCTGATGCATTTGTAAGTTTACATCGCACCTGATCAAACCATCGTAAGTAATTTTCTCGCATGTAATAGTTCATAAAATTACTCCATATTTTTTTACGTACCTTAATATATGCTTTAGCAAAAGAATTGTTTTTTTATAACATTAAAATGTGTAATTTTAGTTATTTAATTTTCATTTTATAATGTTAGTTGTGAATGATAAAGCCCAAGCTCAGTTCGGCATCTGGGCTACGTAACTGGGCCCTGGCTCGGCCCATATACTGTACACGAAATCCAAGCCGTCGGCGCTCTAAACCCTACCAACGGCGGCGGCGAGCTAGGGTTCCGTCAATTCATCCTCTGTCGTCTGAGAGAGACCAGATCTAGAGATAACGACAGCGACATGGTTCTATTCGTCTCCCAAATCTAATATCTTTGATTCTATTTGTTCGCACAAAATTTTCTCTGCAAATTTCTAGAGTTTTGATTCCACTCATCAAAGATTTGATCTTTTTAATCGCAATCGTGGATTCTTATAGGCTGATTGGACTTTTAGGGTCAACTGGTCTCGCGATTAGATGAGTTTAGTCTAAATTTGATTAGAGAAAGCACAAGCTTTTGAGGCACAAATCTAGTGAGATTGATTTGTTGATGGTGTGTTTGTTTTCCATTTGAGTAACTCTTAATCGATTAATATGAGGAATTCTATAATTTGCAGTGCAACCTTTAAATATGAAACGTAATTAAAGCCATGATATTTTTTGAAAATTTAGGTTATTTATTGGTGTAACATAAATCTATCAATGTTGTTATGCCCTTTTAATTGAAAAAGAAAAATGTTGTTATGTCTGTTTTTTTTTTTTTTAAAATTGGGCTGAATTTGTTCAAGCCGCATAATTTTGCTGTGTGTATTCTGTCAAAATTGATTATCTGAGTTAATTTTATTTTTTTAATTATTGCTAATAAGTTCAGGATAAAAGCCCTCTATCTGTTTTGAGTGTTTCAATTGACTATTTTTAACTTTTATGGTTCAAAACTGTTTGTTCTGGTTGCAACAGGGTCGGGATTTGGTCTTCTTTAGGGATGATAATAAGCGTTAATTTTTGGCCCATCATATATAAAATTTTGAATTATAAAACTGAAATTTTTATTTTTAATTCAAAAATTTGTATAAGCGGGCCAAAAGTTGACCTTTGGATATGTCTATTACCATCCTTGGTCTTCTTGTACTCTTGGATTTAGAATAGTAGATTATCTGTATCTCAACAATAGTGGAGAAGTCGAGACCTAACAAAAGAAGTAAACCAGAAGTGTCGCGAAAAAACTGGGATGGGAAACGAAACGGAATGTACCGGATTTTTAGCATGTACAATTATCAAACCAAAGACCAAAACAGAGCTCGACGAAACAAAAAGTATAATGGTACGTCGTCCTTCCCTGAAATGGAACACGATCATACACTTTCCAAAGTAAACCATACCTTTGTAACTCTGGATCGTCAATTTCTGGACTTTTCCCGTGCGCCAAAGATCTTACCATTTCCGAAGGAAATAGAGTTACATTTTTTTTTTCAATTTCCATTCCAGAGTTTCTATGTATTTCCACGCAATTTCATTAGGGTGGTAGCAGTAGGGAATCTTGGACAATAGGCGAAAGCCCGATTCAGCAATATCACGTGAGTGGCATGGAAACACGTAGAAACTCGGGAATGAAAATTGAATAGAAATGTAGCTCTAGTTTCTTCAGAAATTGTAAGATCTTTTCATATTGTCAAATAGTTGAACAATGAAAATAGATGGCGAGTGCCTGATCGAGACAATGAGAAAAGAAAAATTTGCCGAATAAAAGCTACGCCACAAGGAAAGGCATTCGAAACAGCTCTACTAAATTCTTTTATTCCAGTTAGTAAGAGGGATCTTGATAGGCCTAAAAGCTAAAAGAGGGTATCCTGAGCAATTGTAAGAATTGGGTTAATTGATATTCTGTTATAGTAGATGCTATCACACATACAGTTATACTCCATTCGATGGAATTATTTGAGAAAGGGCTTGAAAAAGAAATAAGAAAAGAGAACGAAAATATAAAATAATAAAATAAATAAAAACTAATAACCAACTTATTGCTTCTGAAAAATCTATATTATAGAAAGACTTCTGACCTCCAACAGTTCATCACGTAAGAAGAGACTCACCGAGTCGGAATCACTAACTAATACTAATATGATAGAAAAGAACTACCTTTTCTATATACTTTCCCCGATTCCGTTGCAACCGTGGGCCATACGCAATCGATCAGATCATATAGATATCCCTTCAACACAACATAGGTCATCGAAAGGATTTCGGACGACTCAGCAAAGCATGAAAGTTAGGATCTTTCAGAAAATGGATTTCTATTTGAAGAGTGATAGTTGTCGGAATATTAGATTTTTTTCACGGAGACCCAATTCCGGAAATTGAAACAAATTAAAATTCTAAATTCTCTACAACGTTTGAGAGATAGAATATTTTTATGCGGGTCTTACCAAAAAAGGATTGGGTTATTTCGGAAAATACATGAAAGCGGGTTGCGGGCCGATAAAAGCAAACATGGGGACTCGGGTCGGGGCGCAGCGGCAGGAATAGCAGACCGTGAAAGCACTTTCTCGGTCCGAGTAAGCCCCTTTCCTCGATCGCTTCGATACGACAGCAAGGTAGGGTTCTTCGCTCGATATGATTGATTCACCTAGTACCCCTGGTATTGGTAGTAGCATTAGTCTATTTCCATTTCCTCTGGATGAATTTAGAGGCCGAGGAAAAGCCTACGGAGTATCGAGATACTCCACCTGACGATTCTTGTCTTCTTTCAATAATGCTTTTGTACCAGGACCTTGCAATATTTGATTAATTACAATTCTGTATAACAACTGTATCGCAAAAGCATGTAATGCACCTCTGCTGACCTGATGAAAGAGCCATCGGTGACAACAACTCTGAGAGAAGATGTTAAAACATAAAGCTATGTGTTTATTCTAGGCGTGCATGCACAGCCTTAGGAAGTTGTAGTATAGGTTGCTGTACAGGCTCTTGTAAAAACAAATACATATCAGAGGAATAAATATTATAGGAAAATCTCTCATGTGAAGAAATGCAGAAGCTTCCGTTTCTGACCTTCTACTGCACCTACACGCCTATTCAGCACTTCCATCTTCAGATATCGAGAGTCATGAGATGAGATAATTCAAGAATGTGTAACGGTAACCTCCGGCCATAGATGCAAATTCTAATATCACCGAATCAGTACGCTAGTAAGTGCATTCAATTGAATTAAGAGAGTGTTATTTTGTAGATGAGCAATGCTTTATTTTAGTTAATTGAGAAGACTATCCATTGTGCATGTATGTTCTGCTGCTTTGACGTGATGCCTTATTGAGGAAAGATGTTTGAGGACAAACTTGTTTTTTTGGGGGGGGGGGGGGGGGGGTGGGGAGGACACATCCTTGTTAATGGGGGATCTGATATTAATACTTGGGTTTGGAAACAAAAGCTGGCCTATAGTATAAAATGTCTTCTTGGCTGCTTTCTTACTTCAAGTCAATTTTGTAAAAGGATTATGTATTAGTTGCTGTAGATTATGATTTCATCCAATGGCCAAATTTTATGCACTGCTTTGTTACTTCCATGCATAGGCTTGTAAAGGGATTATGTACAACTTGTTGAACTATATTCCTAATAGATGCAAAGCTGTTTAACTGAGATAAGAGCAATTCTTTTTCAAGGGGAGAAAGGCATTAGCCACAAGCAATACTTGTTGGTGTTGCTTTTTTTTTAAATCTTTTATTTCCAGACTAATGAAATGCTATGGAGGCTCTTGATTTTCTTAGAGATCTAGAATATGGCAGCAAGTCTGTGTAACTTGTTTAAATTGAAGCCCTTTAGATGGCCATAAGTTGCTGTTGTCTTTAGATGAAAGCCAGATCACAGTCCAGCTTATTTATAGATGCAAGCATATAGGCATATTGGAAAAAGGGCATAAATTATATCATTTAAGATTTAGATATTTTAAAATGCAACATGGTCACAACTCAGTATAAACAGATCAGTTGTTTGATTTTGTTTTGGGGCCATATATAATCAGTTTTGTTGTTGTCATTGTTTTTGCAGCCGCAAGGGAGATCATATTGAGCTTCACCGGAAGCGCCATGGATACCACCTCGACCACTTTGACCGCAAGAGGAAGAAGGAAGCTCACGAGGTCCACAAATGCTCCGCCTACGCCCAAAAGGTCGAATCTTTAACCCGTTTGATGTTTTTGTTTCGACATTTTATGGGGGATTTGTTGATATTGATGGTGTTGTTGGATGGATGCAGGCTCTTGGTATTAAGGGGAAGATGTTTGCCAAGAAACGGTACCAGGAGAAGGCGCTAATGAAGAAAACGTAAGCACCCTTCCCTTTCTCTTGCCCAAATTAGTTGAAAATCTCAAAATTCTGTGCTCATAAATATTTAGATTTGTAACTTAATCAGTATGGTATTAAGCTGTATGGACATCAGGTTTGATCACCTGTACCAGGGCGGATTGTCATTTGTCAACTGAATTTTCGATGTAGGATTATTGGGATATAGGGTATTACTGGATATTTAAAATTTGGTTCGAGTACATGATGACTAGTGATGGTATAATAGTTACAAGTGGATTATTAGCATTTGCAAATAGAATGCTGAACATGAGATAATTTTGCTGAAATTATCATTATCAATTCTCTATTTGGCCTACTTAAATCCTTGAAGTCAAGCCAAGAAGAGATATTGACATGAATAACCTAAAGCTCATACTAGGAAGCAAACATAAAGGTTATGCTAGCTATTATTTAACGATAATTGTTACTGTCCTTTTGAAGAATTGGAAGAATAAACATTTGTAAGGAAACATCTGAAGGTGTAATTCTTTCCATACGCATTATGCTAGAATATTAAATAGAACAATCCAGGAAGTCAGGTGATTTGCTGGGATATTGCCAAGTAATATAGTATTTTTTTGAGAACACAATTGAGCAAGTCCAATGTATATTCAGAAAGTGAAAACCTAGACAGTGATAAGTTGTATCCCAATACATCAAGCTCTAGTTGTCAAGGGAACATGTTTTTGTATTAGAAACCTATTGTCTTCACAGGAAAGGCTTTAGATATTGGCGGGGAAATGTAATGAATGAAAGGTGGTGAATCTGCAATAGGACTTTTGATAAGGTTGACAGAGTAGCATTTGATGAGTAATACTTCAGCAATGGCTTATGTATATTGACATTGAAATTAGAAGAGATGATATGGAAACAACTTTTTGTGGTTGTCTTTAATAGCTGAGATGAGCAATTCCTCGTTTCAGTTGCTCTGGTAGCTAATCTGAAAACAATCTGGCTTTTCCATCCATTTATGCGATACATTTGGAATTAAATGCAGAGTAGTATTTGATGAATAGTACTTGGGCAAGGACTTTTGTGTATAGTGATTAGCATGCGGAAGAATATCAAAAGATAATTACAGATTTTTGTGTTTGCCTTTATCATGAGAGGGAGTGATATATCTGTGATGAGCAGTACCTCATTTTGGTTGTTTGAGAAGGCTCTGCCTTTGTTATATGTTTGCTCTGCTGATTTGACGTGCTACCTTTGGTACTTAATCTGGGACAGCCTCTCCTTTCTGTCGATTTGTATGTTACCTTTGGAATTATATAAAGAGTAACATTTGATGAGTAATACTGGCATGGACTTCTGTGTATTTATATGTGCATTTGGCGACATGGAAGTTAAACCTAGTTTCTCATTTCGTCCTGCATCAAGAGAGAGAATGAGCAATGCTTTATTTTAGTTAATTGAGAAGACTATCTGTTCTGTATGTATGTTCTGCTGATTTGACCTACTAACCTTACTGTGACTGAGGAAATATGTTTGAGGACAGACTTCAGAGAAAAGGGGGTTGATTCCATGGATTGGACATAGTGGCACGTCCAAATGTCATGGCATCATGAATGGGGGATCTGATATCAAAAGCTGGCCTGCAGTGTAAAACGTCATCTCGGCAATGGCCAGGTTTTCCCTACTGCTTTCTTTCCAGGCTTGTTTTTGTAGAAGGATTAAGTATGACTGGCTGTAGATTATGATTTCATCTTGGCAATGGCCAAGTTTTTGCACTGCTTACTTCTTAGTCTTGTAAAAGGATTAGGTACAGTTTGTTGCAATACATGCAAAGTTGCTTAACTGAGATGCGCACAATTGTTTTTTGGGGGGAGAAAGGCCTTAGCCTCAAGCAATACTTGTTGATTATGGTTTTTTCTTTTCTTTTCTTTTTCCCCTGACTAATGAATTGCTATTGAGGCTCTTGACCTAGAGATATGGAATATAACAGCAAGTTTGTGTAAATTGTTTAAATTGAAGGCCTTTAGGGGGCTATAAGTTGCTCTTCTCTTGAGATGAAAGCTATAGCATAGTCCAGCTTATTTATAGATGCAAGCATATAAGTACATAAAAAAAAATGGCGTAATTCTGTCATTACAGGTTTAGCTACCTTTAAATTGCAACAAGCTCCCAATTCAGTATTAAACAGTTCAATCATTTGATTTCGTTTTGACGTCATATATGGAGATCCTCAGTTTCTTTGTACTTTTCACAGGCTTGCTGTGCATGATGGGTCATCAAGTAGGCGCAACGTGGATGATGAACTTCATGAGGGGGCTATTCCTGCCTATTTGATGGACCGTGATACAACTGCACATGCGAAGATAATTGGTTCTTGGCAAGTTTTCCCTAGTCATATTTTCATATTTCATCTAACCTTCATAGTTTATCCAATTTGCTTGTTATGAAGTACTTGATTAAAACTATGCATTACTTTTTTCATCTTTATTATTTTTAATTGCTATAGGTTCTTAGCAACACTGTAAAGCAAAAAAGGAAGGAAAAAGCTGGTAAATGGGACATAAATCGGCATTTTGCACTCCAAGTTACTAATTCTTCTTTGTTTGATTCCTGAGCTGAGCTTGTAAGTTCTCTTTCCTTTTCAGGTCAGACCGATCCCTTAAGCTGAGGCATTTAGAGTAATTCGAACTGGAAAGCGAAAAAGCATTGTTTTTTTTTTTTTTCCCTCCCTTCAATTGACTTTTTAAAAAACAAGCCGGTTGTACGTCTGTGCTAGCTAAGGTGGCTGTAGAAGATGAATTGGTTTTCTGCAAAATGCATCTAATAAGGATGAACATCTCAACTTTCTTCAATGACATTAACGGTGGCAAACCCAGATATACATAACTTAAACCATCTTCTGTATAGAATCATGGTCAGTTGCTCATCACATAAAAGGTCTATATGGTGCCCTTCTGGTTTTTACTGGAACTTGGGTACCCATGAGTCTTCTAAGCATGTTTATCTATACTTAAGTCCCTAACTTTGCTGGTTTCTGATAAGAAATATAGTAGTGCATGCTAACAAAGTGAGGGAAATGATGTTGTTAATGGTCAAGTCCCCAAATTTCCTGGTGTTTTTTTATATGTGTATGTATGTAGTTTTCTCATATGGGATCAATGGGTTTAAAGTGTTGTAGGAGCAAAATTTCCCTCCTACAACAGCAAAACTCCTCCGTCACCACTTTTTTACTTCCATCAGACTTCATGGCATTCATCTTCATCCCGTAGAGTTCGCTTATACTTAAAAGTCATGAGGTTTAGTGTTTGTTTGCCCATCCATCTAATGTTATGTTGTTGGCATGCCATTAAGTTTCTGTCTGTTCGATCATGGTTAAATAAGCACTAAACTTGGTATTTCTGAGTGAATTCCAAGGGTGTCCAATCAAAATAAAGTGGAGGAAGGTGATATTTTGTCATCGTAGGAGGAAAATTTTCCTCCTCAGCTTGATATTCAAACAAACGCACGTATGCACGAGATCCGAACATCTACACATATATTAGTTTACAAACAAAATATCAAGTCATTCTGATATTATTTATCTATTCACCGGATGCTATATTTTTTCTGTTTTTATGGCTGAAACTGCTTATTTCTTAAAACGTCTTAAATTATAGTTAAATGGTTATCAATGTACCAGCTCGACGATGTGAGCTTATCAATGTAGAACAATTTAAAAGAGCGAAAGAAAGACTGAAGAAAACATAGATGGAAGTGATATGAAAAGATATGGATTCTAGAGACTTAAATGAGGAGATATTAGTTGATAAGAATGAATGGAGAAGAATTATCAACGTGATTAATCCAGAGTGATTCTCTTTTGGTTCATGTAGCCTACCCCAAGTACTTGGGATAAAAGGCTTAGTTGTTGTTGTTATTATTGTTGTAAATTATAGTTAAATGGTATCGGACTGACTTAGAATTTTTATTTGTGAGCTAATAAAAATGTAGATTAAGATGAATGATTCAGATCTTTCATTTGGTCGTCCTGTAGAATTCACAAAGAGCTTAGTTTAGGAACCATTCTCACATGAGCATGTTTGTGTGTACATGTTTTTGTGTATACATTATATACATACATACACCCACATATATTACACAATGATAAGTGTGCTTGAGGCATCTCCATAGAAAGTTCTTGTGGAGGCACCCCTAAATCTCAAGATAGAGGGTCTATATAGACATCCTAACTGTAGTCATGATCTCTATCATCTAAATAAGTAGTTTATAGAAAGTCATGCAATTTAGACACTTGATCAAACGGTCTCATTTGTTCTAGAAAAAACTACTCATTTTCTATCTACCAAAATTATGGTCAAGTATATTGAAAATGCATGATTTTTCTTATACTATCATTTTAGGATGTGGAGATTGCATCTAATAGTTTAGTTTATCTATATATGTTCTCTATGTTGAGATTTAGGATGTCTCCTTACAACTTTATATACACTTTTCCAATGTAAATATGTCCATGTATGTAGTATTGATAGGGAAGAACTCCTAGGCCATAACCGTAAGAACTAGTTCCTATTACTTGCTACAGTATGCAATGCTAGTACGAGGACGAAAAATCATGCAGCCAAGCAAACCACCAAAGTATGAGTGATTCATCCGACCTACAGGCTTGTGCTTCACCAAAGCTCACGTTACCCACCCTGAACTGAAATGCACATTCAATCTGGAGATAATTGGTATTAAGAAAAAACCCAATTGTCCAATGTATACTTCTCTAGGTGTCATAACCAAGGGAAGCACTTATTGAAGCTAATAACCAATCTCGTTATATTATTATGTATCTGCTTTAAAACCATGTATCTATATTTATGCAATTAACATGTTACCATGCTCTATCATTTCAGGTGAATGTGAGTGAACTTGGTTTAGTTACTGATAAGGGAAAAGTTGTATGGGGTAAGATTAATTGCAATTTTACATGTAGAGCTGACCTTTTAGCCGTTTCTTATTAATTTGTTTTCTCCCCTGACACCTACAGGTAAATATGCTCAAGTTACTAACAATCCAGAGAATGATGACTGCATAAACGCTGTTCTGCTTGTCTAAGAACTACGTCGGGGCACTCGTGTAAGAAGAACTATTTTTAGTTCTTGTGCCTTTTGGTTGCAACTCCATCTTATTCTACAATCTATACTTCTAGTGCTGTATACAGCGAAAAAAAATAGGAAAAAGAAAGATGGTTTTGATCCAGCATCTCTGGCTGTAGGCTTCAGTGTCCTTTGTGCACATTTCATTCCAAATTAACATGTGAAGTTCATTGCCTGAAACAAAAGAAATGCTAGTAGCAGAAGTTGTACAATGTGGCCATATTTTTTTGACTACATTTACCAGGTAACAACCCGACAAACAATTATCAAGCCACCAAGACACTGAGATGGTCACACCTTCGCATACACATTGTAAGGCTAGTCATATAACACAATCAATCAGAATACTAGAGTATATTCACATTAGAACGTGTTTGTAGTTTATCTGGGATCAACCTTCGAAACTTTTCCTATTCAGAACTGATGCTGCTGCAGTACCCTTCACTATGGGTCATTGCTACCAAAACTGTAAGATTAACTGACAAAATTTGTGTCAGACAAGTTATGATGATACATGCTACCTAAAATGAGGAAATCAACCTCGCCTGCCTGCGAGCTCACTGACTCCCGGCCTTGTGCTCCTTTCGTTTAACTGAGGTTGAAAAAGTACATGCTACTGTTTAGATTAAGAGCATGGCCATTGATGAACTGCTACCACGCCTTGACTGGACCAGCTTCTTGAATGCTAAATCCGACATTCATCTATTATTCACAAACTGTTCCCAGGCCTTAACTGGCCGAGTTTCCTGAATGTTGAAATTACTGCCATCCACTAACAAGCCTCTGGTAGCAAAACCCCATAAACTCGGCTGGATTCACATAAGACATAATGCCAACTTCATAACTGATGCCCGCCCTGATGGTTCAGGGACTGTTGAAGGGATTCCTTTGGTTGGTCAGGAAATATTCGTTGAACAACTTGGCTACAACATCAAATACACCAGTATATACTTAAACAACTTTTGGCAAGTACATATATGTTTCCCCAATTCTAAAGAGGGACGTAAATTTACTAGAGAGTACAGTCTAGATAAAAATAGTAGAAAGAAAAAAAATAGAAAGGAGCGAACACCTCTATATCAGCAATTAGGCGAAAGAATGTCTATTGTCAGGAAAATTCTAGCATATGAATATCTTGTCACCAGGAATCACATCGGCCACGTTTAGGTAATTGACATCTGCCACAATATCTCCAAAATCATCTGGATAAAAGTGAACATAGCTTTTAACTCTCAAATTCATACAAATTTTAATAACAGTAACTTTATCTTGCTCGTATGATAACTATAAGTAAGATACATACCTTCGTAAATTGTTCTTACATAATCCACATACTCTGGTACGAGCTTCTTATATATGATTCCTTCCGGGTGAGCATCCAGGACGACCAGGGTCCCTAAGCCAATTGTCTAAGATTCAGTGACGGCAGTCTCGACACTTCAAATTCAATATACGAACATAATATTATGGCAATAGAAAGGATGACATGAATTCTAATCCACATCATGAGCAGGCAATGTGAAGAGATGGCTCTTTTGATGTTTAACAATCCAGCAAAACCTACTTAAAGAGGAAGGAAAAAAAATTATAATTATCTGATTCATACTAACATCAATGTTTTAAATATATGCCAACGCTGATGTATATCATAATATCGCATTAGATTTTGAGGTACCCAATATGTGATATAACATGTACCAGTCTAATATTGTTGATATTGCTGATATGATTCACTGATATTATTGTTGATCTGATACCATAAATCATTTATCGATACCGATTCTGATATTTTAAATCTAGCTAATAAATTGTTAGCACAAGGGCGATTAGAACCTTAGAATTTAAAATTTTTATCACACTTACATAGTAGATGTCATACAACAGTTCTCAGAATACCTGTATGTGTATGGCTTTATTACCATAGCCTATATGCATATATTCATGAAACCATGACAAATGTTTCCAGTTTATACTTAATGCAAAAATCCATACGATAACATGCCTTTGAGGTGTGCATACGAGCATTGAGGGAGCATGTGTGCTTGATCTATTTGCTCATGTGCTAGGTCTAACATCTAATGATTACTAGTAACAGAATCACGTAGATTACTAATGAATAGCTACCAACTTAAACCCTTTCCACTAATTTTGCTTATATTTTTCAGACATATATGTTATCACCAAATGAGCAAGACATTTCTTTGCTACGTTCTCTTGTGACGAAGAAATTGGAACTAAGAAGTATATCATCAACTTATAGATGTAGACTTGCAGTTACCATATCCGAGGCCACACAAATTCTTAGGGTATAACAAGTATGGTACGTAAGCACTAAACTCTAGAACAACCGACTACACAGAGTTTAACTAACAAAATTAAATAAAATAGGCAAATATTAAGATTAAAAAACAAAGTAATATGAGAAAGTTTGTAAAGTTTCTTCATAACTGATAGTTATATGGATGTTGTACCTGGTGCTACCCATGCTTTTGTGACGTTGCTAGGAAATGGTGCTAGCCATAGGATGTTCCGGAGATTTATCGAATCATCATACACCACATCAGATCCTAAAAGAGACAATTGCTAGGTCACTAAATACGAATTACTAGATTTTATAAAACATTGAAAAATCACTAGCTCGCCAAAAAGAAATAGTCAATGTTCACAAATCATGATCACAAGCAGATGGCATTTTTTTTAATGAATATGTATGATTAGTCAACTCCTTTGAGAGGGACAATGCTACAATGAACTATATTAATAGCTTTGTTTCGTCATTACCAATTAATGGAATAACGGGGGGCATTGGTCCACCGTTTATGCTAAAAAAAAAAAAAAAATTATCGAAAACATATTGATGTCAGTGAAATAAACAGTAAAATTGAAGTAAATGATGTCTGTTATAGTATAACCTGTCTGGCAATAGCCCATATGATAGGGAAACAGCTCCTTATTGTATGCTGGATATTCTTTTGCATGGAACCTACACCATGGGTAAATGAGTTACATAATATTATTTTATCTTATATACATTTTCTAATAAAAATTGCATTGAAACACAAATGATGGCTCTCCCAAGGGAATTCTATTTTGGCAATCATTAATTGGCAAAGATGGGCATTTCAACAGAAAAGGTAATTGAGGAATGAAGTTTTGGTATAAAGAGCATTTCAACTCATATATCTGGTCAAATATTTTCGCATCCCAATTGTTTACTTTGTAAGATATATATATATATATATATATATATATATATATATATATATATATATATATAATTTGATGGAAGGCCAAATTAAAACTAAAACACAAAAAATTGGGAATTAGTGAACCTTTGGGTTGAGACCATAATGCAATATATATATATATATATATATTGGAAAATAAATTTATGGGAGATAATAGAAATGGACTACACCTCAGGTAACTTATGTGAGTCGCCAGCTCATTTCCATTATTCTCACATATGTGTGTGTGTGTACACATACATATATACATATACATACATAAATACATATGTATGTGTGTGCACACACACAAAGAGATGCATATATACATATATGTACATGCATATATTCATTATATACATATACACACACACACACTCATATACATACATACATATATACATATCAATGTCTAAAATAGCAATAACGGTAACGTAATGTTTTGTCTCTGTTAGGTTATGTCGCATATAGCGTAACGCATAATGCATAACATAGATTATGCAATTTCCTATTTATTTAATAAAAAAATATAGAACTATATAAAATGATTTTTATAAATTGAAAAATAAATTTAAAATATCTAAAAAAGAATATAAAACCATTTTGCAATATATAATTTATTCTAATTTTATATTAAGTTTTACAATAATTTTCATATCTATCTTCATAAATTATATTAAGTCTACAACCGTAATTCCAGTCATCATCTAAAAAAGAAAAGAAAATTCTAATTTTTTTTTATTTCAATTCCAATTATTATCATTGTTGTAATTTGTATTTTATAATTTCAGTTTATCATATTTGTAATTGTTGATTTTAGTTCAGTTAATAATTCATCAAAATCAATAAGAAAGATATTTCAACAATTGGAAAGGAATTGCAACAAGCAAACAAAAAAATAATCACAAATTAACAAGTTAGCAATGTTATAAGCAAACAAACAAACCAACAACTAATTAAGTGAGAAAGTTTCAGCAATTCACTAATAATCAAAATAATAATCAACAACAATATATAAATTACTAAAAAAATAATTGTAAATAACGTAACATAACGTAATTTAACGTAACGTTGCGTAATATAACGTAAAATAACATAAAAAAAATGTATTGTTATGGTGCTCTGAGTTATTTTCAATTGTTATGTAGGGTCCGTTAGGTTTCATAACGCAACATAACAGGTTTCATAATGCGTTATTTTCAACATTGATACATACATACATATACATAGGGATATGTATATGTACATGTGTATATGTATATGTACATATGTATGTGTGTGCACGCGCGTGTACAAGAAACCTCTAAATGGTTTTATTTTTTATTTTCTATGCAATAGATGTTGTACATTTAAGTTCAAACTCACACATACATATCACTAGAGCATTCATGTGCATGTCTGAAGTAAGAAATTAGCCTCCAAAGCAAATTTAGTATAAAAAAACATCAAATTCTATTTCCCAAAGCATAGCACGGATCAACATCCACCTTGTTAGGGATGCGGGTCCCAGTTGACGTAGATAGCCCGTATAGGCAATAACAAAGACAATAAAATGGGAAAAATAAATCAGACAATGGACACAAGGATTTACGTGGTTCGGTCAATGTGACCTACATCCACGGCCGGAGCGGAGCCAAATTTCACTAATATGTGGAGAAATATACAATATATGATGACGGGCTTTTAGAGATATCTTAATTACTATACTCCCTGAATAAATAGAGTTATCAAAAGATAAACTCGTGGAGTATACAAAACCTCACGACACTCAAAAGGATTTTGGTTTGAGTTTCTAGTAGGATGAATGGTTTTGTTTTGGTGTGTCATTTAAGAGTAAAACTTCTGCCTCTATTTATAGGCAGAAGCTTAAAGAATCAAATTCCAATCCGCCTCTGATTTCGCTGCATGATTGAAGGCTTTGTTTGCCAACAAAGTCTTCAAATTATTTCATTTGATGGGCCAGGGAGGCCACCCAACAAATCTGCCAACAAAGGTCTGCCTGGACCCGAACAATCAATGATATGCTCCACCTTCTCCGGCAATGCCCCAATGGGCAAAATCACCAACTGTAAATACCAATCAAGTCCAAACACTGCTTGAACTTGTAAACTGGAAGAGCCTTCGTAAACATATCTGCTGGATTGTCCTTTGTATTGATCTTCTGAATAAGGACCTTCTTTTCTGCAATGGTATCATGAATGAAGTGATACTTGATATCAATATGTTTTGTCATCTCATGATACATCTAGTCTTTAGTCAAGTGAATTGCACTCTGACTATCACAGTAAATGGTAATAACTCCTTTCTTTAGAGATAATTCATCGATTAAGCCTCTCAACCATAAAGCTTCATTAATTGCCTCAGTCATCGCCATATATTCTGCCTCCGTAGTAGATAAAGCCACCACATGCTGTAGAGTAGCTTTCCAGCTCACTGCACAACCTCCAATGCAAAATACATAGCCTGTAAGAGACCTGCGTTTGTCGAGATCACCGGCGTAATCTGAATCTACAAAACCAACCAATGAGTTACTAGAACGTCCAAACTCCAAATAATTGCTTGAAGTACTCTTCAAGTATCTGAGAATCCACTTCACAGCCTGCCAGTGTTCCTTGCCTGGATTTGCCATATACCTGCTAACAACACTAACTGCTTGTGAAATATCTGGACGAGTACAAACCATTGCATACATGATACTCCCAACGGCACTAGAATAAGGAACTCGTGCCATATAATCAATCTCTTCCTCTGACTGTGGTAATTGAGCAGCACATAGTCTAAAATAACTAGCAAAAGGAGTACTTACTGGTTTAGCGTCTCGCATGCCAAACCTCTCCAAAATCTTATTGATATAATTCTCCTAGGTCAGGAAGGCTAGGTCAGCCATTATTTTGAATCTGTCTAATGAAGTTTTGCAGGAAGTTGCAAATGAAAAAGAGGATAGCACACAGAAAGAGGTGGAGTTGGAGATTGATAATGCAGGTCCTTCTTCGGGTACCTCCACAAGTCACACAGATCAAGATGGTGGACAAGATCTTGATCATGTTGAAGAAAAAGCAGAGGATGAACATTCCATTGCCAAAAATAAACCAAGGAGAGAGATTCGACTACCACAGAGGTATGAAGATTATGTTGCCTATGCTTTATCAGTGGCACAGGAAACAGGTGGAGACGGTAAACCTTCCACATATTCAGAGGCGATTCAAAGTGCCGAATCAGATAAGTGGGTGGTAGCTATGAATGAAGAAATGGAATCTCTTCACAAGAATGGTACTTGGGTTCTTGTGACGCCGCCGAAAGAAAAGAAAATTGTTGGTTGCAAATGGGTCTTCAAAAGAAAAGAAGGAACTTTAGGTGTTGAAGATGCAAGGTATAAGGCACGATTGGTTGCAAAGGGCTACAGTCAGGTACAAGGTGTTGACTTTAATGATGTTTTCTCACCCGTTGTAAAACATAGCTCTATTCGTGTATTACTTGCATTGGTTGCCATGTTTGATTTCGAGTTAGAACAGCTTGACGTTAAGACAGCTTTTCTACATGGCGATTTAGATGAACAGATCTATATGAAGCAGCCTGAAGGTTTTGAAGTTGAAGGGAAGGAAGACCATGTATGTTTGTTGAAGAAATCCTTGTATGGACTGAAGCAGTCTCCAAGACAGTGGTATAAGAGGTTTGATTCTTTTATGTTGGGTCATAGTTTCTCCAGGAGCATATATGATAGTTGCGTATACTTCCGGAAGTTAAATGATGGTTCATTCATTTATTTGCTATTATATGTTGATGACATGCTCATTGCGGCTAAGAATCTTGCAGAAATTCACCAGTTAAAAGCCTTATTAAATGGTGAATTTGAAATGAAAGATCTGGGAGCAGCTAAGAAGATTCTTGGAATGGAGATAAGACGTGATAGAGGAGTTGGAAAATTGTTCCTGACCCAGGAGAATTATATCAATAAGATTTTAGAGAGGTTTGGCATGCGAGATGCTAAACCAGTAAGTATTCCTCTTGCGAGTCATTTGAGACTATGTGCTGCTCAATCACCACAGTCAGAGGAAGAGATTGATTATATGGCACGAGTTCCTTATTCTAGTGCCGTTGGGAGTATCATGTATGCAATGGTTTGTACTCGTCCAGATATTCCACAAGCAGTTAGTGTTGTTAGCAGGTATATGACAAATCAAGGCAAGGAACACTGGCAGGCTGTGAAGTGGATTCTCAGATACTTGAAGGGTACTTCAAGCAATTGTTTGGAGTTTGGACGTTCTAGTAACTCATTGGTTGGTTTTGTAGATTCAGATTACGCCGGTGATCTCGACAAACGCAGGTCTCTTACAGACTATGTATTTTGCATTGGAGGTTGTACAGTAAGCTGAAAAGCTACTCTACAGCATGTGGTGACTTTATCTACTACGGAGGCAGAATATATGGCGATGACTGAGGCAATTAAAGAAGCTTTATGGTTGAGAGGCTTAATCGATGAATTATCTCTACAGAAAGAAGTTATTACCATTTACTGTGATAGTCAGAGTGCAATTCACTTGACTAAAGACCAGATGTATCATGAGAGGACGAAACATATTGATATCAAGTATCACTTCATTCGTGATACCATTGGAGAAAAGAAGGTACTTATTCAGAAGATCAATTCAAAGGACAATCCAGCAGATATGTTTACGAAGGCTCTTCCAGTTTACAAGTTCAAGCAGTGTTTGGACTTGATTGGTATTTACAGTTGGTGATTTTGCCCATTGGGGCATTGCCGGAGAAGGTGGAGCATATCATTGATTGTTTGGGTCCAGGCAGACCTTTGTTGGCAGATTTGTTAGGTGGCCTCCCTGGCCCATCAAATGAAATAATTTGAAGACTTTGTTGGCAAACAAAGCCTTCAATCATGCAGCGAAATCAGAGGCGGATTGGAATTTGATTCTTTAAGCTTCTGCCTATAAATAGAGGCAGAAGTTTTACTCTTAAATGACATACCAAAACAAAACCATTCATCCTACTAGAAACTCAAACCAAAATCCTTTTGAGTGTTGTGAGGTTTTGTATGCTCCACGAGTTTATCTTTTGATAACTCTATTTATTCAGGGAGTATAGTGGTTAGGATATCTCTAAAAGCCCGTCATCATATATTGTATATTTCTCCACATGTTAGTGAAATTTGGCTCCGCTCCGGCCGTGAATGTATGTCACATTGACCGAATCACGTAAATCCTTGTGTCCATTATCTCATTTATTTTTTCTATTTTATTGTCTTTGTTATTACCTATACGGGCTATCTACGTCAACTGGGACCCGCATCCCTAACACACCTTTTGCAACTCATCTTATAAGTACACTTATTTTCAGAAAATAATCAAAAAACTCAGTTACTCACAGTACACCAAGCCGTCCGGTATCGCTGGCCAGAAAGAGATGCCCATGAAATAGATCATAGCGGCTTAGAGACACATTAAACCCCACCAAAGGTGCACGAGCCATGATCATCTCAAATATGAATGCAAAATACGAATTTAACTCCTGCATCAATAATTTCTTGAGCCCATCACATTGATTTTCGAGTACAAACAACAATAGGAATACCAACCTTGTTTGCAAATCTGTATGCAGTCGGAGTTCTCGTCAGCTGGCACTTATCCTTCCTCAGACCCTCAACATCAGGAACCTCTTGCATCAAAGATAATTGCAAAGTTACAATTTTTTTAAATAAAATTCTATAGTGAACACCCAAAAAGATCCAATTTGTATTCTAAAAAAAAAATTCAATTTTTCCATGCAAATACTGAAATTGAACTCAAGTGTAAAGGGAAAGACTGTAAATCTAATTAAAAAAATTACTTTTTTTTTTTTTTATAAAATTCAATATTGAACACCAAAAAAGATCCGATTTTTATTCTCAAAAAAAAAAAAAAAAAAAGATTCAATTTTTCCATGCAAATACTGAAATTGAACTCTAGTGTAAAGGGAAAGACTGTAAATCTAATTGCAAAATTACATTTTTTAAAATAAAATTCAATATTGAACACCAAAAAAGATCCAATTTTTATTCTAAAAAAAAAAAATCCAATTTTTCCAGACAAATACTGAAATTGAACTCAAATGCAAAGAGCAAGACTGTAACTTTAGGACCAAATCCAATTTACCTTGAGCGCAGTGGGGTCCAGCGACCGCTGGATCACCGCGGGGTTGCCGCCGGAGTCAACGGCGAGGCGGGCCAGCTCCATCACCGGCGGCGGCGGCCACCGCACCATCTCATCCTCCTCCTCCGCCACGAGCAGTTCCCTCTTGTGGCCCGCCGGAAGGTTCTCGAAGGAGACGAGGAAGCGGAGGCAGGATCGGATCTCATCGGCCTCGTTAACCGGAACCCTGGAAGCCTCCCGGTTGCTGCCGAGGAGAGAGAGGATGTCGGCGGCGAGATTTTGTCTTTGGTTTTGGGGAGAGGAGGAGAGAGAAGATTTAAGGGAGATTTTGGGAAGGTATGTGGGGATATTTTGGGAAGAGCGAGAAAGTGTTAGAGAGAAGGAGAAAGCAAACGCAAAGGTTAGCCTGAGACTGAGACAGAGTGTTACTGCAGCAGCAGCCATCTCCCCTCTCTCTCTCTCTCTCTCTCTCTCTAACTTATATGTACAGGGATGAGAGTGGGGGTTTCTAGAAGCTAGTCCTTGCCTCACCCTCGTTCAAAAATTTAAATTAGAAAAATAAAAAATTAAGATGAGCGAAATCCGATCGATTCTAATTATGTTGAGGCGATCGAATTCTGGTCGCCCCTTTGACGGCCGAATGCGATCAGATAGTCAAATAGATTTAGTCTTTTTTTTCACTTTATTATGTCAGTTTTATTATATGGTACGAAATGTTGAGATATAAAAAAACGTCAGAAGAAAATAAGTATAGTAGAGGAGAAGATATTCGTAAGTTGCCAACGATGGTGAGGGAGCTGCATTGGGCCCCGGAGACAATTTCATGTAATGTTCTCAATCTTGATACATTGATACTAATCATAGGATACAAACTGGCTGGTTGAAATAGAGGAGTGCAACAGAAGTTTTATGCGATCGTAACATTCCGTTAAGACTGGAGGAAAATTTTTATAGGATTGCTTTTAGGCCGGTTTTATTATATGGTACGAAACATTGGGTTATAAAGAAACGTTAGAAGAAAATAAGTATAGCAGAGATGAAGATATTCGTAAGTTGCCAACGGTGGTGAGGGAGCTGCATTGGGCCCCAGAGACAATTTCACGTAATGTTCTCAATCTTGATACATTGATACTAACCATATGATACAAGCTGGCTGGTTGAAATAGAGGAGTGCAATAAAAGTTTTATGCGATCGTAACATTCTGTTAAAATTGAAGGGAAAATTTTATATTACTGCTATTAGGCCAGTTTAATTATATGACACAGAATGTTGGGCTATAAAGAAACGTCATTCACAGAAAATAATTGTAGAAGAGATGCGCATACTCCGCTGGATATGCGACAACACTAGGAGAGATAAAGTGAGAAATGAAGATATTCGTGCTAAGTTAGGTATAGTTCCCATCGATGAGAAGATGCGAAAAAATCGCTTACAATGGTGTAAGAAATGAAGATATTCGTGCTAAACTAAGTATAGCTCCCATCGATGAGAAAATGCAAGAAAATCATTTACAATAATTTAATCATGTGCTACATAAACCTACAAATACATCTCCAATAATTATTCCAATAATTACATATCCGATTTGACCGATGGACGAATATGCAAGCATACGTTTCATGCTTGTTTGAGTAATAGCAACGAGATTCCCCAATCTTTCTATATACTAAGCAAAGGAGAGAGAGAAAAAGATAATTTTTAAATACAAATAATTAGAAAATAGGAAAAAAATTCTATTGAGGCTTTCCTCTTTTACTAAATTTTAGGATTTTTTTTTAAAAAAAATTTGAAAGCCACCTAAGATAAAATAAGTGAGATTAGTTATAGTTATTATAACTACCATCTAAACACAAGAAACTATAACTAATAGATATCACTCCAACTCTTCTTTACTCACATTTGTATCTTTTATTTTTCCTTATCTTCCTCAATCCTTCTCTCAACATGTTCTTATCGGATCCAAAATCTCTCATTAACGTATAAGATATTTAGAATTTTTTTTGTTTGAAATTTAATTCATTGTCATGTGTCTAATTTATTTTTCTTTCTTTTTTTGTAGGATGATTTGAATTTCATGAAGCAAAAGTCACAATATAAAATAAAGGTTAGACAACTAATACCCATTTAATTCTATTTATCTAATTGATTAATACTTATGATTATTAGTAAGTTAAGGAAAAAAAATTAAAGGCTCATTATCATAAATTATGTTATAATACCTCTTACATCATTAAAAATAAAGGAGAGATAGACATGAAAATTAAAATATTACTGAATACCTTATAGATTAATGCTTAGTATATAAGTGTGGCCCTTATATATAACTATTAGAATACAAATGTGTTTACCCACATTTTTATAAAATATAACTATTAGTATATTTTGTGTATAATTAAAATGATATAATATACTAATAGTTATATACTAGCTATACATGAAATTAAAAATATAACTATCTAAGTATTTGGGTAAAATATGTATATAAAATAATTTATTTATGGGTTAATTACACTCAGACCCCATGTAGTATGGGGCATGTAATATTTAGACCCCCTGAAGTTTAAAACTCTCACTTAGACCCTCTGAAGTATCTAAATCACTGTGTTTTAATTACATTCAGACCCCTTGGTCCAGGGGGTCTAAGTGAGAGTTTTAAGCTTCAAGGGGTCTAAGTGTTACATGTCCCATACTACAGGGGGTCTGAGTGTAATTAACCCTTTATTTATACTAATATTACACACATAATATAAAATATAACTATTAGTATATTTTGGAGCTTAGTATATAACTAATAGTATACAAATGTGGGTAAAAAAGATACATTATTATTATTTTTATATTAATGTAAATTACTGTAACTTCGTTACGAAGGATCCCAAGCATTGCGCGGGTTTCCCACTTGTATCATGCTAAGAATCACTACGATTTCCAAAAGAAGATGTCATTCGTTTGATGAGAAATAAAAAGGAATATCGAAAATTCAAAAATTTATCAATGTTAGGAAAAAAAAAAAAAAAAGCATAAATGGAGGGGATATGAAAATATATGAATTCTAGATATTTAAATGAGGAGATGTTATTTGATAAAAATGAATGGAGAAAGACTATCAAAGTGATCGATCCATCCGGCGTGATTCTTTTCTGGTTCATACAGCCTACTCCAAATTCTTGTTGTTGTCAATCTTGATACATTGAGAAGAAAAATCAATGAATCAATGATTATCGACTTATCGTTCGATAAACATTACTGTACGATAAACTCGGAGACATACTCCCAAGTTACATAATATCGAGTTCTAAATGTAAACCATTACAAATATGGATCAAGGATGCAAAGTACACCAATCCATTAAAACAATATCTGTATGTACAAGCAAAAGAAGAATAGAGCAACATGTCCCAGTCTTCTAACATAAGTTAAATTTCGATATGAATAATATAAAGATTGATCGAATGACTTTAACATGAATATGCATCATCATATACAGTGATATGGCACTGCTATATCCTCCTCCAATCCTCCCGAGCTTCTTTTGCAGGGACGTTCGAAACCAAGAAAATGGAAAAAGAGCTGTACACTCATTACGGACATCAACCCTCACATGAAGTAGCTGAGCGCTTTCTTCTTCCTCGACCCCCCTTCACCATACAGATCGTTCCACTGTAGCAGCTCGTTCATGTTTGTCGACTCCGACGATACACTTGCACATACCTATTCAAGCATACACCATGAAACATAGACATACACATATCAGTAGCTAAGCACATACCTATTCAAGCATACACCATGAAACATAAACATGTGCATATCAGTACCTAAGCATATACCTATTCAAGCATACACCATGAAACATAAACATGTACATATCAGTAGCTAAGAAATCGCCGTTTTATAAGATTTTGCTAAGTGAGTTTGAATTTCATGTTTCGGGGATCTCAGCAGTCTTTGACGTTGTTAACTAGAATTGTATAGTTCTCGTTTGGGGGCTGGTTCTCAACATAAACTCTAAGAGTTCAAGTCATGGGATACGCTTCGATTACCATCCAGGGGAAGTTGTTCTTAAAGAGATATAAACATGCACGCTTGCGTTTTGAGGCAGTAAGGGATACGGAGGGTATGGGATCATAGATTAGTTAACTAATATATGCGGATACTAACATATTTGAACTTCCTACCATCAGAATCAGAGGTTGCATATTCATAGTCACGGTTAGGGGTGAGCATCAGTCAGTTTTTGCCAATGTTGCCAAAACCGAACCGAACCGAACTAATTCGGCTCGGTTCGGTTAGGAACCGAAATGTAAATAAAATTTGTTTAAAAATTATTATTTTTAATCATTTAGTAAGCATATCTTTTCAAGATATGCAATTGGTGTTGAATTTGTTGACTATAAAATAACTATATGTATATATGTATATGTATATATTCGTGTGTGTGTGTGTATACACTTTAAATAATTCGGACAGTTCGGTTCCGTTTCGGTTTCCAAACTTCGAAATCGAAAAGTTTTCCTTATTTGGTTCGGTTTCAGTTGGTTAATTCGGTTTTAACCGAACTTTGCTCACCCGGTCACCCCTAGTCATAGTTCACGTTACAAGTTTAGGAAAGAGGAGGAAAGAGTGGCTAGATCCTCTTTTTTTAATTTGTTATTTATACTAAATATGCATTTAACACAGTTTATTTTAGCTGCATATCTAATCAGCAAAGTTTTAAATTCCTTATATATTTATAGCAAATATCATAGCAAAATTTGATGTACTAGATCGACAATACCACAAATCATCAAACGAAACCAATACCAATATTTTAAACCACGCTAATAAGACATACTATACTACAGGTCGTAAGACATGCTTTTCTATCGATTTCTGAGAATTAGAACCAATTTCATACACAAAAAGAAATACCTGCTCATGAGCATATTTGAAGTCGTCCATGTTGAGCGGACGAATGTCATCGCTGCAACGCAACGGAGGTAGGGGTCTGTCTTCTGCTAGTGCTATGCTCCTCTCCTGCAGATATATATAAAAAAAAAAAAAGCCGAAAGCAAACAAGAAATGAGAACATAAATACCAATGTAACCAATTTAACTAAATATTTACAGGTGCAGTTGACAGTAAGTTAAGCGAAAACTTCGACAACTACTCGAAGACTAACCTTCTTTTCCTTTTCCAAAATCTCTCTAATGGGACAGTGCGCAGCAGTGACACAGAGATTCTGAAATCAAAAGGTTTAGAGCCGCCCCGATCAAAACATAAAACTAAGATACACCAACTACAGGAAAGTTAAGACCCGACAAACCTTTAGGTCGCTCCCCGAATACCCATCGGTCATACTTGCAATTGCTTCCAAATCAACGTCAGGTACCAAATCTTCCTTTGCCAGAATTACCCTGAGAATCTTCTCTCTGTTTGATAAATCTGGCAAGTTCACCATCAATCTGAAAAAGGAAAAGAAAGAAATGCATTTCTCGATCAAATCATCAACAATCAGTGACGTGTAATGCATTTATAACGCTGCTCACCTCCGGGGAAGCCTCCTTATGACAGCCTCGTCAAGATCAAAAGGCCTGTTTGTTGCGGCGAGGACCAACACACGCTCTTTATCTTTTGTCCGAAGGCCATCCCAGTTCACCATAAACTCATTCTTCATCTTGCGCATGGCTTCATGTTCCCCGGGATTCTCTCTTCTACCCAACATACTGTCAACCTGTAAAACGAAAAACGTATCAGCACGAGGTGCAAATGCCACAGCACACTTCGGCAACATGATACGAGTACACTGCCACTGACCTCATCTACAAAAACGACACTGGGAGCAATTTTGCTCGCTAAAGAAAAAACCGCTTTGACATATTTCTCCCCTTCGCCAAACCACTGCAATAAAAGAGAGATTAGATTATTAAAATTGACGAGTAACAAACAAATCGAAACATATATCAGTCCTCATACGAGAAATAGAACCTTTGACGTGATGCTTGACATTGATATGTTGATGAAGTTTGCACCAGCCTCCGTTGCAACAGCTTTAGCAAGCATTGTCTTTCCCGTGCCAGGAGGACCAAAAAGCAATATCCCTTTGCAAGGCTGAAGAGCAATATAAAATGAGCCGAATTAGTTTCACACAATTTTTACTGTAAACGTAAAACCATTATATCCGGAATCAACGATTGAAAGTAGTATGATAGACTTCATCTATAAACTTATTATGATCAAGGTATGTAAAGTGGAACAGCACACATACAAACTCACTGATCACTTTGATTTTTTTTCTTCTTCTTTTAGTTCTTTTTGGGTGCCGATGTTAATATTAGATACTGTTTATCCCGTATATGGATCCTCCGATTCATAGTACATTGATAATAGCGAAGTGGAGCATTTCCAATTATCAACAGAATCAACTGGAAGTTCAGATGTCCCATGTCGTAACATGTCTCTGGGTTTGTTTTTTTTTTTTGGATGATGACGCTAACATTATATATTGTCTATCCCGTAAAAGGTCCTCACTAGGAAAAAGGTCTCTTCATCGTGCGGAATGGTCTTCAAATTTGATGGAGACAAAGTAATAGTTTCATCATTATATTTTGGAAAGCCCTTACTAGAGAAAAAGATCTCTTCATATGCATAATTGTCTTCAGTTTAGTTCGAGACAATGTAAACAGTCTCATCATTATAGTCGCTAATCTAAGTTTGGTTTTTTTATGTGCATGGGCACCCCTCCACAACACACAATTGAAGACAACTAAAAGATATTACCTCATATCGAATCATAAAAATATCCAAAAATAAAATACAGCCGGCTTCCTTCTCAAACTAGATGGGTGAGTATGCGTGTGCACGTGCATGTATTTTGGTGACTGGATGGGTTGGGTCGGCGACACAGTGACACAAGCTTCTCATTGAATATTGCTTTCATGTACTCCCTGGACTTGTAGATTGGGTGGGTTCTGGAGTTTGTTTAATGCTTAAAGCATGAGCCATTAATCAGGGAATGAAGGGAAGGAGCGGCAGAAACCTTACTGGTAGAGCACAAAAGATCCTAAAGTCTCAGCCGAAAGCTCACACCAGGTCGCAAGGGTCAAAAACTAAAAGATCAAAGATCCTAAAGTCTCAGCCGAAAGCTCACACCAGGTTGCAAGGGTTGCTTGCCCATCAAAAACTAAAAGATCCTATGCATTGCCAAACACCATATCCGATTTTAAGGTATTTGATATTATATATACACTAAAATATTGGCCGTATACTGTTGATATTTCCGATATCGCTGATTCTAATACCATAAACCATCAGCCAACACCAACAAGAATTATAATATTTTAAGTTTGGTTACAGGACCTACACAAACATACACGCGAGATGAGAAATGTATATATAAAGCTAAGTAAAAGAAAATTAAAAGGAAATAACTAGAAAACTGTTGGGAACATAATGATGAGCATAAACACAAAAAACAGACGAATGCCGACAACAAGAAAAGGGAGAAAGCATGTCCCAACCTTTGTCAGTTGTCCTTTGCAAAACAATTCCGGTCTTTGCAGTGGAAGCATCACCAGCTCCTTCAGTGTGTCCTTAACATTTTCTAAAGCTCCAATGTCATCAAACGTAACTCCGATTTCATTTGAGGGAATAACATCAACTAGAAGTCTCTTCTCAAACTCATTCTCAGTAACCACATCCTGAAAATAATAAAGTTCAGAAAAATACAGAAACTTCTACAGAACTTTGGGGGGGGGGGGGGGGGGGGGGGGGGGGGGGGGGTGGGGCGCATCCTGAAAATAATAAAGTTCAGAAAAATACAGAAACTTCTACAGAACTTAGACATGAAGAGGGGGGGGGGGTCACCTTGAGGGATTTCTTTGAACTTTTGGAATCGTTCAGGATACTTTGGAGCATATCAAATCCATATTTAATGCTGCCATAATCACCAAATATATTATCAGAATATACAGAGAAAAAAGAAAAGTTTCAAATTTCTGAGGCATGTCGTAGACAATGTCAACGAATTGCCAGTGCAACTACTACGGGGAGACATTTATTTCTAGATAACACTCTAAAATAAAATATGGGACATTAAGTGTCAAGATGAGGCTACCTTTCACCAGACAAGACAAGCTTAGCATCCTTCGAAAGTGAAAGTGCATCGGACTTTTTGTTTTTAAGGTGATGGCTTAAAGCAAAACCAACTATTTTATCAACAGCTGTATCAAAAAACGCAGCAACAAATGCAGTCAGAATGAGCAAAAGCATAATAATACACTTGAACTTGTCTAGATTAATACTTACTTTCATTCGTAAGTGTTTGGTCCTTTATGCATATAGTTTCAAGATCGTTGCATTCCAATCCAATACGGTTCAAGAACTGCAAAGAAAATGACTATAGTCGTCAAAAAAAGGTTAAATAAAAATAGAAGCATAAGGAGTTGTAATTGCGTTGAAATAAATGGGGGAGCAACTCAGGGAAGCATAGGCAACCAAATAAACGGAAGATGCTTGTAGAATAATATATGATCACAACTTACAGATTGAATGCTCAAAATGTTAGTCTTGGCTTTAAGAGTTTCAACGTCACGATCCAAATGATGTTTCCAATCTACAAGTTGAGCTTCATCCTGAAATTTCACTTGGCTTACTTAATATCATGCATAAGAAATTAAACATAGTAAATCACACATAGTTTGATGCCAAATGCGTACCTGAGGTAGCTGGATCGTAACTTTATTAGGGAAAAGCTTGCTAAGTTGCTTCATCGTCTTGGGAATTTCTTTGCTTCTGTCGTGCAGCCTACCGAAATTATCCTGCATAAGCAAGGAAAATACACATCACTTTTAAATGAGGGAGTAAATAGGAGATCGAATATGCCAGGTTTGAGTGAGGCCCAAGGATACATGTACAGATGAACATGCAGCTCTAAGATATTCAACAACTTCAAGAGTCAAATTAATCAAAAACAAACCGTAGCATCAATGATAGGTACAAGCAAACAAGGAGAGCGAGAATTGACATTAAATTAGATCTCCACAGTGAAGAACACACTATCTTGCAACCATGGGATGCACGGAAGAAACACATGCAGAGAGTAGAAAAGAATAAACACAAAGTAAGGATGTTAAATTTGTACAGGTTAAAAACAGTAAATAGAACGAACCGGGAAAGCGAAGTCAAGAAGTGCTGTTTGGTTGCTTCCAAATTTTGTAAAAAGAAGACCACCAGGATGTGACTGCAAAGTAAAGCATTCATGTAAAATCTATTGAGGAAAAATACAAAATAGAAATTAAATAAAAGATGGTTGCTTATCGTGAATAATATAAATATATGATCATGCATGTCTTGTTACCTTCTCTTTGCGGTTGTCCACCTGAGTATGAGAAGCAATCACAAGAATACCTACAGGCAATGAGTCGAGCTTTCCTTTCAATGTTAAATATGATTCTGTACTTCCAACCATAGATTTCTCTATGTCTTTGAGAAAAACTATCAAAGGACCCGATTTGCTTTCTTCGGAAACAACCTGCAAACAACATTTCAAGTTATCATCAGTACATGACCAAAGAACATTATGAAATGAACACGTCTAGCGAGCTGATAAACGAACCTCTATCAATTCGTTAATGGCAAATCTTTCAGAATCCTCGTATCCAGGATAGTCAGGCCGAAGTAAATCAGCTGAATAAGAAAGAGAATAAAGAGTGATCAACACAACCATAATTCACATAGCACGAAAACAAGAGCAAAACAATAAGAATATAAATGTCCCAAATCTTTTGATTCGAAGAACATAAATAGGAGTCTCACCAGTACAAAAGAAGCCATGATCTTCTTCACATAATCCACCAAGGTCATTGCCATCAGGAATTTGTTTATCAAATCTGACTCCGACTTTTGAGGATCCATTTTCCTCAAATGCAAGGACCACTTTGCCTCGATAGCCATAACTTGGACCTCTGTATTCAGTCCAAGTAGGAAATATATAAATAATCATAGTATAAATGCACAGAAAACATTTCACACACAATAAATGATTCTTCATTGTGTTTTTGCTTAGAATCTAGATCAACGATGATATTGCTCATTCACTCTATCGACCCTCTGCTATGTCTATGATGATGATGATAATAATAATAATAATAATAATAATAACATATATGTATATATTTCAATTAACACTCCACTTTCAAATTAAGCAAGTAGTTAAATTACTCATCGACAAGTTAGAGCAACAAGCAAATATAAGATAAAAAGTTTCTAGACTTCCAACAGAATGTAAACCATTACCATATACACATAACATCCTCATGAAATAGCATCAAGCAATTTCGTCGGTCAATTGTGAGATTCAATCTTCTGATTTCAAAGTAATGAGTAGTTCCACGTTAGAGAGTTACAGGGGGGGGGGGGAATAGTTAGCTCTTACTATTTTTATTTCTCATGAAATATATCAGTCTCCTAAACATATAAAGGGACAATACTCAAAAAAAGTGTTGCTTAGATTTCTGGGGTGTGCCACACGAATCCTCTTACTCCGGTAATCTCATCAAACATCATCTCTGCTAATTTACAAAATACAAATCCTCTTTTACTACATAAATCCAGGTTAGCCTACAACTTACTCTTACCTGTCTCAAACACGCAAATTATTCTCCCACATTTTATCATCCCGAGAACCACAAATGACTATTCAAGTGATCATATTGTTTCACAACATCAAGCAATATGCACATACTTTCCTACATGTTTCATATTTGTCTAAAATGCAGTCCCATAAAATAGAGTTAGGTCGTGTAGCCAAATCATAAGATGTTCCCATCAACTTTATAGATATTTTACAGTCGCATGATAGTCGAAATCCATCGCAATCCTTCTCCATTTCTATTAACAGCATCCGCTACAATCTCGCAAATCACATCTTGGAAGAAGCTTGATCCCGAGGGAACAAATTAATTGCTCTTAAGTGTTTTATGGCCATTCGGTTTAGCATAAGTATTCTAAAGCTATAGTTCATATAGCCATACTGATACAAAAGCTCTTTCAACATGTCAACTTCTTTAGTCCCATCAATTAATATAGCATCTTCAACAAAGAACATAATAAAAAGTTATGCCAATTAAATTCATTGCTAATTTAATCCTTGCAATAGGGAATGATCTCAAATTGTCATTGTATTTCTTACTACATTGTGTTTTTGTTAAATGCATGAACAAAGAACATATTCATGTTAAATGTTTGATCTTTGTAAGGTTCATATAAATAAACTCACTTGCCACAAGACTAAAATGAGGGAGTTTAGATATACCGATCCACTAAATCTAGTGAAACAGATGGCTAGTAAGCCGAAATTTGGATCCCTATTAATGTCACTCAAAACAATACATAATTCTTGCAGTAAAACTTGACAGCTGCTACAGTTTCCAGCAAGCAACATAAAAGTCATGGCATTGTAAGTGTGGGGATATTGGCAGTAGAAATTCATCTAAGCAAATAACTCCGATATTTCCAGACACTCTTAAGTGGCAAGCCCCTCCATCTAAACTCCCAAGCTGAACCTGCAAAATGCTATAGCATGCTTTTCCTAGAAGGCAATGAACCACCACAAGAGGGGAGAAAGAATTTAAGAATAGAGTAGAGTTGATGGACACGCTCAAACTCTGGTTATGGGTCGCACTAGAAGATAAGGGCTGCAGGCTGAAGAATTCAGCAACTAGTCTACTTTCAAGGAGCACGTTTCTTTCTACATTAGTATAAGCTTTGGGGAAAAGACTAGGAATCGCAGAAGAGTGACGCAATACAAATAAAGGAAAAACAATCTTTTTTATCAATTGAACAAGCATCACGGAGTGGCTTTAAAATAACATGAACTGGCAAAAGATTTGCTGCGAAATCATCCTAAGGTATGCCAACCCCATTCCTTTTTCCCCTCTCTCTTCCCCCTCCTGTTGGCATTCAACGACTAGATATCATAAACCAATACTGATTTGTTACCCTAGTGTAGTACGGTAGCCTAGGCAGATTATTGCACTGGACAAATCCATCCAACGTTCTAGAAAGAGGTCAAAAAGGCAAGAGGTTGAATTGCTTATTACCTCTCCTTGGATCTATTTAAGTACTGCATCCAGCTGGAGGACTTACTGTGTCTGAACCGAGCCAGTGCTTGCCTGCAAAAATAGTGAGGGAAGCATAAAGTGGGTCAAGTCCACTTAATAAGGTCACGACACATTTTAAAATCCACTCCTAAGTAGGGATAATAATGGACGCGTCTACGAGCCAATTTTTGGCCCACCCTATATAAAATTTTGAATTAAAAAAATAAAATTTTTATTTTTAATTCAAAATTTTGTATAGTGCAGGTCAAAAATTGACCCATGAACGCGTCAGTTACCATCCCTACTCCTAAGCCCAACACTCTCCTTTTCCAGTCTTTTCTCATTTCCTATGCTACTAACAACAACATCAACTGATCACCGCAAAGAATGCACCTTCTTCTCATTGTACACCATACAACTTCAATTTAAAAATTGAGATCAATAAATTAATCAATCAACATCCAATGCATATGTTTGTAATATATGCAATTTTATTAGTATTCACTAATTTCTCAATGAAATTAAGATTATATATAAAGGATATTACATGACTAGAACATGATTCGTGCATACCATAACAAACTACTAACTAAAACACAGCAAAAGCATGATTCTCAGATTACTGTAACAGAAAGAAAGAGCCTATTTTGTAAATGAATGCAACAAAACCCTCAAGTATTTGTCTATAATAGACAGAAAGATCTGTGATAAGCTTAGAGAAGCATGATTAAGTGGAAGGTTGCTTCTACGGTCATGATAATTGCATGCCTAGGACATTAAGGAACAATAATACATAAAAATAATAGAAATACAATATGGTGTAGTCAGTTCAGCAAAGAAGTGCTCGAGGACACAAGATATATGACAACAACAAAGCCTTTATCCCAAATTATTTTGTTCAGCTAATTCAGTACTTTTTTCCATTAAATTCTCTTGAACATCATCTCAGTTAAATTGCTCACTTTCATGTCCTTCTTAATTGCCTCCATTCAAGTTCACTTAAGCCTGCCTCTAGTCCTCCTTGGATCCTTTGCACATGCCCTTAACAGTCGCAACCAACCTCCGTCATTATGTCCCCCTTAGGAGTAGCCTCTAACTTTCTACAGATACACTCGTTCCCTATCCATCTAAGCATTCTCATTTTTTACTGCACCCATTTACATGTTTCTTTACTACCCAACATTTTGATGCATAAATGTTTTGTAGACCTTTCCCTTCAATTTCATGAGCATCCAACACTCACATAAGATTCAACAAGCACTTCTCCACTTTAGACGTCCCATTTTGAATGTACAAACCATATCCTCCTTGATCACCACCTTGATAAATGATTGATCTTTAATTCTGAAAACGGACTTCGAGGTTTTTTTTTTTTTTTTTCCACCATGAACCTGACTATGAACTCATTTTCCTTTTTCACATTTTGTTATATGTAGGTTTGCCTACTAAGTCTAGATTCCTTAGATTCTAAAGCTTCTCTAAAACCTTTTTTACTTTGAAATTTATCCCTTCCCTATCTCATCAGTATATCATCAACAAACAACATGCAGAAAGAAACTTCACTGGATTAAGCCTCGTAAGTCCATCCAAAAGTAATGCAAAGATGCAAGGGCTTTGTATAGTCTTCCTTCAAAGCTGCTCATCTTAGTTATTGCTTTACCCACAGGTTACTTTTTCCTTTTCTACAATCCATCAGTCCATTGCATTATTTTCCTAGGGATACTACTACAAGAATTTTCTAAAAAGAAACATATGTAGACGTATTTTACTATTTTCTTCTCCCTGCATTTCTCAATCAATCATCATAGTAGATATATAGCTTTTATTGTTCACCTTGCTGGCATAAAACCGAAATGCCTTTCATACATGGACATTTTCCTAATTTTAATCTTGCTTCTTTGCTCTCTCCCGAAGTTTCATCGTGCAACTTGTAAACTTGATTCAACAATTAAGAACAACTTTGTACATCTCCTTTATCTCACACACACAGATATAGGTCTGAAAGTGATCCCTCCATTCATTCATTTTCTATATGTGTGTGTGTGTTTCATAAAATATTAACCATACTAAGCTTGTATCTCTCTAAAGTTAAAATTTGATAAACTCATAGAGGATTTTTTTTTTTTTTAAGCATCTAAAATTTTTGCTAAATATCTATACTAAGCTCATATCTCCCAAAAAGTTCCGAACTTCATCAGGAATATCACATAGTGCTATAGCTATCCCACATTTATTTCTTTAGACCATCGCTTTACTAAATTTATAAGCCTGATTTTTGGACAATCTTTTGTGTGATTCCCACATCTAATAACTTACTAAAATAATTCCACCTTTTGTTAATTTCATTGCCATTTACTCAGACGATCGACGTAAAATCAGAAGGCTAAGATCAAAATTTTATGGTGGCAACCAATTCAACAAAAAACCTATCTCAGCAAACAGATTAAAGCAAAAACGAAAAAAGCTAAGATGAATGCATGTGTAATATAATGCATCCAAATAAGTTAACTATTTGTATCTGAAAGTAAGTTTACGCCATGCATATAAAGCGCTAAACAGTTGAACATGTCAAAGTAAGGAGATTGGCGATTACTGAAGACTGACCAACTTTGAAATTACCCTGGACATAAGCTTTCACAAACTTGTCCTTAATGGATTAAGAACTCATGAAGCCAAACGCAGAGTTGGGATAATTTATAGGGAAATAAGTCATGACTCCAGACTAATTAGCAGTCAGTAAGTCCAGGCTCGTTAGTTGCACAAACGATAGCAAGGTGTGGATCGAGTAGAGGATTCATGAGGCCAAACACAAATAGCTAACAGAAGGACTTTATGGTGTGGTGCTCAAGCACACACCTGCAAACAGATATGGTCTTGGGAATTCTTTTTCGAGGGTTACAATGGAAAAGAAATTCCATATCGTTCATCTTGATAAGAAATAACTTTTCCACTCTCTACAAGGCACTGGAATTATCAACATTGATTATTCAAGTTAACAAAATTTCAACATATTTAAACTAGAATGCAAGAGAATGGGCTTTAATTACTAACTTTCAACTCAATCTATCTATCGCACCGGTGTTCAGTCCTTCAAATATCAGTCACTCGTGCATAGGGAGTTCAAGCAATAGATAGGAACCAGCAACAGAAAGTAAAAAGAAGAATAACTTCAAAATCGGCAATCCACCACATACCTCTGGGCCTGAAGAGGAAATCCCGCTGACTGCAATGAACCCACATATCTTACCCTATCACCTAAATGAGAAATTTCCAATGCTTAATTGAAAAAGAAAAATATATATTTTTCAAAAAAATAGACAATATCTATAACTAATTATTAACAATTATATGAGAACTATCGTGCCTTCTTTAAATGTATTAGGTTTTGACGATGCTGTTGATGCCTCCTGCTTTGGTAAAGACTGCAAAGTAGATGTCCCGGCAATATCAGCCTCGACACTGGAAGCTGGCCTCTTAAGATGTAAAGTATCAGCCAGCGCAGCTCGTTGCTTAGAAAAGATGCCCGCTTTTTCTGCCTTTGTACCTTCTTTTAGAGGCTCCATCTCCTTTGACGGTGTACCCTGGAACAATTTACCAGGCATCTCAGTAGGAAAAACAACTTCAAGCTCCATCATTTTATCATGATTCAAAAGGAATTTCCAGTCACATGGTTGAGAGCATAGATGGTACAAAAATGATATAATTAAATTTATAAGGGAGCGAAGTAGGATCACTACTTCAAGAAGTGCAGTTCTCAACATTCAAAAGAAAGTACAAGCCTACAGGCTAAGAATCGACAGTAAATAAATACAGGAATAAATACAGGCTAAGAATTGAACTTTTGACCATAGTTTTATGACAAAGAAATATATGATGCCCACCCGAAGGGTTAACATCAAGGTAACTTACACCAGGTAAGAGAAGAGACTCTATTATCATCAATTTGGCACCGAACTGTTTAGCAAGTGCTTTTGCTAGAGTTTCTTGATAGATTTCAGATCCTAGAAGAAAAGAGAAAAATCTAATTAGCTGCAGCCAGGCAGAATAAAGCAAAATGCAAACATTAACACAAAAAGATGAACGTCAAAACGGTTGGAAGAAAATGCCAGCATACCTACGGGACCAGATAAAAGTGTGCGCTGGCTTAAAGAAGAAATCTCCGGGGCAAACTTCATTTTGCATTCCAAATGTACATAAGCACATGACAACAGAACCTTCTTTGTATTCTCACTGAGAATGATGACAAAATTCAAAGAAAATATGACCACTGGCATGTTGGATCCAACAGTTAAGAGAAAAAAAAAAAAAAAGATTCAACCAGAAACAATATTCACAATAAAGAGCATTATGATGACAAATTTGTCAACTATCCAAGCGTGCACTATAACTACAGAGTGACATAAAATAACCACAAACATTAGTCAAACAGAGAAACACAACATAGTAAATCCTAAAGCAAAATAATGAAAATTTATTGACAAACTATATGTATTTACAAATGAAAATACTACTGAATATGATACAAACTATGATAAGCATAGATTCTTGAGTAAACTCCCCAAATATTTATTGAATAATAGGTCTTAAGCCAGAAACATGAGTTAATAAAGCTCCTTTTCAAGATGCAATCTACCTAAATAACAAAATATCAAAAGATAACAGTACTCAAACTCAGTCAAATGCTGGCTTCAATCAAGATTATATTATAAATTGAGGTGAATGACACTGCAAGGCTAAATAATAAATGAGTACATATATTAGAACAAAGATTCACATAAGACACAGGCCTTTTCTCACATCAGTTACAGGAGACACCTATAAAGAATTTGAACTTATTATAATAACTGAAATAACAAGATTATACTGAATAACTATTTTTTTTTCTATATATCAAATCGCTCTTTGGACATGTCAAAGAGGTTATCTTATATGGACTTCTAACTTTAGAAATCTACAGCGAGCTGCTAGGAACCAAATTAAGGGTATAGACGTTTCAGTAAATTATTTCTTATTAATAATTTAAAGAGATGCACAATGATGGTTATATGATATTTCCTTTGAAAAGACATTTATCTTACTTGAAGTTACGAAATGATAATTTTGTTCTCAATATCTAGCAATAAATCCTAGAAATTTGTTGCTGGTAAAATAAATAAATAAATAAACAATTAAAACTACTATGTATGTTCCTATAAAATTTAATTCGAATTTATTACTAAAAAATTATTATTAATGGCAAGCTACTGATAGATTTTGGAATGCTTGACGGTAGTTCATTTAAAGACTTAGTAACTATAACTCACAAAGGGCAAAGGGTAAATTTAATTAATTTAGTCAATAAACCTAAAAACGGGAAAAGGGTTTATTTCACCAACACCTACTGGCTATTAGATTTATCTTGAACAGGCAGAAGCAAAGTTTCATGGTACTCATAATAAAACAACTTCATGAAGTTCTCTGCGAATATGCTGAAAGCTCATGAAAGTTTCTTGTTCAACCTAAAAGTATGGACAACTAATAAACAAGATTCTAAAAGGAAATTTATCCACTTTGTATCAAAATCGCGCAAAGGGATTGAACAAAGAGATTACCTCAGATAATAGGGAAACGATTCAAAGGAAACTTCAGTATCACTAGCATTAAGAATACCCTTCTTCAAACTGTCCTTAAAGGCTTGGCATTTTTTGGAAAGAAGGGTCGATGAAGAAGCAATGTCCTTGAGAATCTCCCTTTGATCCTCCAACATTTTATAAATGCTCCCACTCAAATCCAAATCAGGAGTCGATGATCCTAAAAAGAAGCAGCCGTAGTTAATAAATCGTGCCGGTCGAAATTGTTGTTTCATTTCCAGATGAGAATCAAAATGAAAAGGCTATTACCATAAAAAAAAAAACAAAAAGAAAAAAAAAATCCACATATATGAATAAACACAACGTATCTTAAAATTAGGATCAACACCGAAGCTCACGGTACAAGTTTTCTACTCCCTTCTGACAATTCTTACCATTTAGTTGCTGAGGTGGAAGAGATGGAACATCTTTGCTAAGATTTGAAAAGGATGCCAATAATGATGCTTCATCGTCAGCTGATTGCTCTCCCGATCCAGTGTCAAAAGTAAGTTCTTTCATGGGTACATCCTCTGCTTCTGCAATGCTACGTGAAGAAGGCAGAACCTGGGTAGTTGTGTTTGAAAGTTGCTGAAAGATCTGCCAGTATATTAAGGAAGCAACTTTCCTGAAAAAAGAACAAGGACAAATATACCCCAAAAAAAATGCATAGAAAACAAGCAATGCAAAATTTAGAAGGATACATAAGCATGCTTCCCTGATGAACTAAAAACAACCTCATCTCCCGCAGTGAGAACAACATTGGAATTTTTCTCCATAGTCTTTCCATTGACTTGTACAGCACCTTTACTTCCCGAAATTTCAAGCGAAGCAATTGATGCACCACTTTGCTGACAAAAAGTTAGACAAAAGGCCAACTCTAATGTGTGAAATATGCATACATGCAGTCACCAAATAGCACGTTCAACTGTTAGAACATAATATATTTTACATGAAAAGTATGAATAAGTTGGTACCTCCTCAAGCTTCAGTTTGCAAAGAACTGTGCTGACAGATGGATCCTTAAGTCGCAAATTGCAGCTTCGGCTATGGCCAACAGTGAATTGTGGACCACATATAGGAAGATGAGGGTTCTGTAGATAATAGATTTGAAGAATCAATATGCAACTAGAGATTTCCAGTCAGAAGTAACTAGTGAGAAAATGGAGGGGAACAAGGGTGGGTTTTAAAAATCTATTTAAAGCACAAAGAGGAAATCAGCAACTTCTCTACATGTATGGTATCTATAGGACAGATATTTATATAATATATATGATGGCCATGACTACTAGAGAAAACTGCAAAAAAGATAGCGTAATGACATCCTATGAAGCACAGATACTTCTATCATGTAGCCGTGCCTATATAGACATGCGTGTCGGTGACCATATTCTATATATTTTTTAGGATTAACCTCGTGACTGCATATCACATCCATATCGACATTGCCATCCCCGTGCATCATATATGACATCTATGAACAAGGCAGTACCTTGTCTAAGTCAATAAACAAATACCAAAAGGAAACTACACTAGGACTTAGAACTATGGATATAAACTGCTACACTGAATAAATATCATTGTGCTCGTCTTTTGAGCTATTTTCATTGACAAACTTCCACGAGCTGTAATTTCCTGAGAACAAATAAATACATGTAACGGCATCACCTCTTGAGCTATTCTCACAAAGGAAATGGAGAAAAAAATCCACAAGCTGTAAAACCTATATCAAGCTCGTAAAAACTCCCAGCCAGAGGCACCATGCAGAAAGCGCATATTGGCAGAAAACCTAGACTAGATAGATCAGTAAATAAATGGTAGGGAGGCCTACCTTACACATCATGGAGTTTATGCTTGTGCAAGGAGCAAAACTCTAGAATTGCACTAGCAGAAGAGAGTGAATGACAAGTGAATGTGCCAATTTAATGGAAAGAAGAGAGAGCAACTAACATTTTACATGCAGTAAAATATAACTGTCATAGAAGCCTTTTCTTCCATCCAAATGCAAAGATACAGAATGAAGTAGTAAATTCTCAACTAATATCATTGAGTGGAAAGACAAAACCCAGTTTTTGAATTGTTACCGTCATGTCACCAACTCTAGGTGGTGAAAAATTAGCCTTATTCGTGTCCTCCTAAAAATTCCTATAGTAAGCATCGAAAAGAGGGGAAAAAGGGGAAGATGGTAAATTTGTCAAACAAGATAAATTAAACTCAAAAGCGCAATAAGGCCGAGGAACACCAATACATTCTTAACTAACACAAACAGCATTTAAAGAAAAGGAAAGAAATGTTTCAGTTTATCTAAACTTTTGCTTGCATGTTGCTCCACATAACTTCCATCTCAATGATCTCATGAAAGGAAATGGCTAGCAATTGTTAAACTCTCCAACTTTGAATACGATGGAAATCCTGCTAATAACAAAAGGTAAATTTCATCTTTGGATAAAAGAGAAAATCTCACACATAATAAAATGCACGAGAATACGAATAAGTGAACACCCAATTTAAAAAAGAAAAAAATTGAAAAGCATTATTACTTCTTAAGTTATGGGAATTGAAGGGTAAATAGATGTCTAAACTCTAAAGTATCTAAATGTACTTCATAGCAGCAACTATTTGAGCAAACATGGATATGATAGGATATTCAATATCCATCCACTTCTTGAAAGGAGTATCAGCTCCATTTACCATTTGCTTATCTCATAATTATAGGCACTTGTAAATCTGCAATTTTAAACAAAGCATCTTTTAAATTTCCATAATATAGTAAGAACTAGTGTTAAATTTATGATACTGGCAACTAGTGTTAAATTTATGATACTAGCCATGCTTCCTTTGGTTCAGTGTTACCCCTCCCATTGGTATACCCAAGTCATGTCCTTTGACAAATAAGTAACGGTTTAGCAAGATAATCCCAGGATAGGTTCACGCCCACCATGGAGAGAGATTAAGGACTTGGAGTTTATTTGACCACAGTTAATTATCCCTTGATGGAGACACCTCTATTAGGGGTATACTCCCCTAGTTTACGCATATAGGTGGATGCCACCTAGTTTACGCATATAGGTGGATGCCAATCGGATGGAAGCAATATCCTCTTTTTTAGTTCCAAACAAATTATGGTACTATTTTCACTGAGTTTTTGATATCACGTGATCCTGCACCTATCCAATATGATTTCAAGCTAAGTGTTTGCCATTTGTGAACTCATGTTCTTTGATTCAGGTAATATAACTATTCAATTTGACGATTTTGGTTATTTTTTAATTTATTTAAATATAAAAAGATTTAACCAATTATTTTAATGTTTAAACATTTGGCAGTTGGCTAAGTGGATATTTGAAAAGAAATAATATGATGTTTAGTATAGATATCATATTTCGACATTCAAACAGACTGAATACATGCTAGGGTACTCTGGTTAGACTCGATAGTATTCCAATTCAAATGGTATTCTTTGGGGGTGGGATATCAATAATATCCCTCAAACATTAAAAGATTCATACAACGGTTTATAGTTTCGAATTTGAATGTTGCTATCTCGATATTCACTCTGTTTACAGCCCATTTGAGAATAGAGAGAGAGAGAGAGAAAGAGAGAGAGCCATTGCGAAATTTACACAAGTGAAAAGAGAGAAAAATGGAACAGAAAAAGAGATCTAGTTAATTTCCTTAAATAACAATTGCATTAAGTCGGCTAAGATAAGGAACTGCCATAATGTAGGGATGCATACTTAGATATAGATGCAAAACACTAAGTAGTTAGTAGTTTTGATCAGACCATCTACTTCCTCTAAACCATCCTAAACCAACAACATGATTTTTCCAAAAAAAAAAAAGAGCATAAAAATTACCTTTTAGTTTATGCGGAACCAAAAACTTAGAATGCACTACTATGCTACATAGAGGTTAGAAGATTCCACTCAATGGTAAAGTAGAGAATCCTTTGGGAACCTTTTACATAAGCATATGTTTAAACATGCTGAATGAAAAGTTCATTGGCTATACAAGTAACAATGACAAGTTAATGGGAGAGTCTCAAAATATGTATTTAATAAGTTAAAGTTAGTTCTTAAGAAACACTGGTTAAGACCGTCAAGTAAAATTCGCATATTTGGTAAAACATCTACACAGAAGTAGACGTCTTTCCTTGGGTTTTACCTAAAGCTGGGATACCTTTTTGGCAGTAGTAAGACCTCTTTTAGTCTGCTGTTAAATGAGTCCCCAAGTTTATTCTTGTAAGAGCGAATGATTCTCTCATTTGTCTTCTAATCCTCAAACAAAATAATTTATTTACTCTGTTCCCCTCTTTGTTTCACCATTATATAACATATAGCAAACTCCAATGTACCATTGTTCATAGGGCCATTCCACATCCCAATAAAGTTAGTTAATCTTTTTGGTAGCTACGGACATCCCACCTAATGTGCAGTAGCGTCCAACTTTTCAACGACATCATACTGAATAACACTGCAATATGACTAAAAACAACAAGTGTTGAGTTACATGTGTTTATCAATACCTACATTTCAATAAAGGTTTATGGTCACAACACATTTCGAATGAGCAGACTTCATATAAACTAGACTGGACCAATTTTGTTGGTTCGAATGGCTTTATCACTTAATTCGGTCGGGTTCACGTTCAGGGTTTTCTAATTCCACCATACTCAAACCGACCGACCATTTCTAAAAGAAAAGAAGCACATAAATATCCTCAAATAGATTACTCTCTTCCAATCTTGTGTCCAACTATAGCAGCCCAAATAATTATTCAATACTTCTAGACCCCAACTTCCACAGGCATCATCTCCACGTCTCCGCCCATTCAAACTCCGAAGCACCGACTCCGAGCTTCTACATCCCCCCCCCCCCCCACTGTTACTAAAGCCCAATGTCTCTTCAAAGACTAAATTACCTTTTTTCTTGATGTAGGTTTCAATCTCGAGATGTAATTTGGTTTAGGATTGTAGATTGAGTTTCAAGCTGCACGGACGCTTGACTAGCATTGAAGGTGGACATAAATCCTACTAATTGGTCACCAAAAGGAGAGATTCCGAGCAAATCTTATAGCTAGATATCTTATTTAATAGGATTAATTATACTCAGACTCCATATAGTATGGGGTGTATAACTTATCACCCATAAAATTTTAAAGTCTCACTTAGATCTCTTGAATCCTGAACCGTAAAAAAAATATCTTTGTTTGAGTTTCCCTATCAGTTTTTTTCTATAGTCTAAGGAGTCTAAGTGAAAATTTTAAACTTTAGAAGTGATAAATTATATACCCTTCATACTACAGAGGGTCTGAGTGTACTTAACCCTATTTAATATTACAATTACAAACAAATTAGATGAGTTCCGAGCTAATTCCCATACCATATCACTAGTTACACCTAAAAATACATACTACCCTTGAACTAAAGTTGAGAAACTAAGTAGAGTTCAACAATCGCAAATCTATCTAGAGGTAAACGAAACAACAAACAACCACACCACACCCACATAATTTAAAGAACAAATCTTGAAAATAATAAAAATGGCCAACCTCAGAAGACTGAGAGAGAAGCTTGCCCCATGGAATTGCCATGTCGGGCTGCGGCTGCGCCTTCCCCGGCACCGACCGCTTCACATTACGCTTCGCATTCATCAGGCTCTTTATATACTCTTTCGCATCAACTGCAGCCCCCCCAAAAAAACAACTAAAAATTCAGAAACCTAACAAAGTCAAAACCCCTCGAGAACTCAAGAGAAGAAGCCACAAAGATCAGACCGTGAGCAGGAAACGCCGCTCCCGGCTGCTTCTTCTCCGTGCCCCCCGCATCGCCGCCGTCCTCTTTCAGCGGATCGACGTCGGCGCCGCCCTTGTCGGCATCAAAATTCGGCGGCGACTCCGCGGGCGCCGGCACCTCCTTCTTCTGATCCCTCTCCTCCTTCAGAACCGCCAGCGCCGCCTGGCCAAAAAAACCAATCAGGAAATTTTTTCAGACCGGTCCCTTAAAAAATAAAAATTCAACCTTTATGCCAAAACCAAAATCAGAACCCTCGACAATCGATCAAAGATCCGACCTTGGACCGCTTCGCATTCCTGGGTGAAGAAGGGGCCGGAGAAGTCGACAGCCTCTTGTTGTTAGAGGAGGAAGCTGAGCTCCGCCTTGTCTCCACCATGGTCTTCTGCCTTCTTCTTCGATAAAAAAAATCCCTCCTTTTTCGAATTCCAAGAATCAAAATCCAATCTTTTTTGATCTGAGATTTTTGGGAGAGAGAAAAGGAACGAAGGGGAGAAGAAGCGAGATAAATGAACGAAAGGAGAGGAAAGATCAGTGAAAAGGTCGTCTTCTGCTGAAAATTAATGAATAAATAATTATCATGGAGTATAATAATAACAATATTTATAAGAAATTAAAGGATAAAAATTGAGAGAATTAATTATTTTTTAGGGATTTATTTGTACCCACATGGGATTTTGGGTCGGTTTAATTGGAATTAGTTAGAGGAATAATTGGAATTAAAAATTCTCAAATTTTTCTCTTTTTTTTTTGGGATAATAGGTAATAAGAAGGGACATGGCCAAGTTGGTGTTTGTTATTTGCACGCCCTTTTTTTGGGCGAGTGCACGCTCTCTTGTTTCTATGCCGTTGGAGAGAAGCCAAGAGCCTCGCCTCTCGCGTGAGGGGAGTTTCTAAACAAGCACACCTTTTTTCTTTTTCTTTTTTTTTTTTTCCTTGTGAGCCCACTTCAAAAGTTTAGGTTTATATTTTAGGCGAAGTTGTCCTTTTCTTCGACCTTTATCTCCTCTCCGTTAAACCCGCGATCTTATGGAAGAAAAAAAAAAGTTTAAACCTTCAAACCCAATTCATTTAAGTTTTTCTGCTTCTCCACTAGATTATCTCATAAATTAAAGTCAAGATTTGGTTTTATTCATCTATCATTTCCTAACAAATCCTAAAGACGAGGATTTTTGTAGCTGGGTCCAAGCTGATGAAAATGGAGAATACAAAATATTATTGGTTCTATTTGACGAGCAAAAGTCTCTGGAGGTATAATTCCATTGTCCTCTTTAAATTTTTTTTAAAATCTAACTTAGCGTTTCGATTTAAATGGTATAGAATTGTGATGGGATTTTTTGGATTGTTGAGTTCGCAGTCTGGTTTATAATCCCAGCGTAGGACGTCGTTGTCCGGATTTTTAGTCCGGACAAAGAAAGCTCTGTCTGAACTGTAATCCTAGCCAAATCTCTATTGTTCGGGCTGTCAGTCCGGACGGCAAGCAATTAATCGGAATTGCATTCAAGACAGAGCTCACTTTTGTCTGGACTGTTATTCTGGAATGAATTCTTTACCTCTCGAAAAGTAGGTGGCGGGTTTGCAGCGAAGCGGAGAAGGAGGCAGGGTTTTTGTAGAGGAGTTTGGGAGTTTGGTTTTAGAAACGAAGGTGAGAAGATGTAGATAGAGGAGTTAGGGAGTTTGGTTTTAAAATATGGGTGAGAGGATATAGTGAAAGTGTTTTGTGGACTAATAGTGTGCTCGTTAGGAAAAACCCTTTCCCTCAAAAAAGAGAGTGTGCTCACTGGGAAAAAGAGTGTGTTCCTTCTGAAAATTCCTAGCATGAGGAATAATGGTATTTTGCATATTCATACCTCTACTTTCTTTTTATTGCAAATAGCGTAAGTTATTTCATGGGAACTTGAATTTTTTATGGAAGTAATAGAAAAAAGAAAAAAGAAAGAGAAGAAAAGTATTTATACAAAATGGTGTCGTTCTAGGTCCATGACTAAAGCTCACATGAATAAAACAAGAATAAAGAATCAACTCGCCAACTATAGTAGAATCGCGTGATCATTATGTAATCTTCTTCTATAGAAAATCGAATTTCAATTCATACCGGATAAAAATGTTGGATTTTCCATAATAAGAAATATCTCCGAAAATTTTAATAACAATTCTTATCATACTTATCATAATTGAACTGCCAATAGGAGATACGACAAATGTGTCATTGTTGATTGAGGACTTGAAAATGAGGATCCATTTGAGGGGGGAAAAAATTGAAAATTTTGAGAGATTTATAATCCTTTCTTCATGACGTAACATATCCAGTCTGGCGACTAGTTCTTTCCTAGGATGTAGCCTAGATATTCAATTTGGCTAAATCTTATTAAATCAAGCACAAAAACCCTAAAAAAAAGAATCCTATACTCAAACCTTAAAGTTATTTGTGTCCTTAAGGTGAAGGAGAAGAGAGAGACGGGATGGAGAGGGGGAGTGAGGGTGTGAGTGACTGAGAGAGAGAGACGGGAAGGAGAGAGGGTGTGAGGAAGTGTACTATTTTAAGGAGAGGGGTGATGATAAATGCAACCAATATTAATCTCTTACCAAAACAAATATTAAAATCTAGAGTAATTTTTTTTTCGATTTGTCACTAACTTAAAAAGACAAAGTAACTGATAGCTAATCCAGAATTTATTTAAAATAAAGATTTATCACCAACCATTTATAAGAAAAATTTATGATAAGTATTGTAGTCAAAATGAAAATTTTTCATTTCACATCTAAGGGAGTTTCTAAAGGAGCACACCACACTTCCTAGTAAGCCTACTTGACAGTATATTTTTTGTTTGAACTTTCGGATCAAATTGTTCTTAATTAGGAAAAATGATGTGAAACTCCCACATCAAAAGGCGTACTCCTAGAAAAAGGAGGGGTGAGAATAGAAGTTTTTAATTGAGAAGGAAGAAAAATCCAGCGGTAGGAGACGGAACCGCCAACCGCCTCCTCGAAAACCGTTATTTCTCGCGGTTTTTTCCGATCCGTTACGTTTTCGTATAGTGGTATCAAACGCTATCGGGTCGGGTCGGGTCGGGTATTTTGTGCTTATTGGGTTTTAAAGCCTTTAATAACAAACGTGTGAAGAAAAAAAATGCTGAGGGGCCTCATGAGAGGCGCCAAGAACGTGGGCCTTGATTTGGTTAGTAGTTGTCGCTTGGGATGAGCAATATTCGGTTCCGTTCAGTTCGGTTCGCTTACAGTTCAAATTTCAGAATAAAATTTCTTTAAAAATTATAGTTTAATTATTTTAATAAACATATTTTCTTAAGTTATCAAATTGATATTACATTATATATATATATATATATATATATATATATATATATATATATATATATATATATATATATGAGTAAATGGGAAATTTACCGGCGGTGAAGGGATATCCTTCACGCCATTTAGATGGCCCAATAAAATTATTACATATGGCACCACTCAAAGGACGGTTAAGAGAATTCATTTATTTATTATCTTGAATGACGCCACATGTAATAATTTTATTGGACCACCTAAGCGGCGGTGAAGGAACTCCCTTCACCGCTGGTATATTTCCCGTTTCCTCATATATATATATATATATATATATATATATATATATATATATATATATATATATATATATATATATATATATATATATATGTTTGTGTGATGTATATTTGTAAATAATTCGATCGGATTGATTCTTTCGACTCGGTTTTGCTTATCGGTTTTACTTATCCGTGTCAGTTTCGATCGGTTATTTCGGTTTTAATTGGACTATATTCTTGTTCATCCTAGTTGTAGTTAGTGGTTCAATTTAATTAGTAATTTACCTTCAATTAAAAATAATAGATTAGCAAAAAAAATAAAATAAAAATAATATGTATCTATATAAAAAAAAAGTTGTAACTAATAAAAAAATAAATAGGTGGTAATAGCTTCCTTTGGTTAGAAATCAGGAACCTTTTTCCATTATAATTAAGATTAGGTGGTAGAGACAAAATATTGACAACTATTTAATGTAAATCTTGATTAATAAGTGAACAAACATGAGAATGGGCAACTTTGGAGGATTCAAGTTCAATCAAAATTTTCATGTTTATGAATTTTCAAAGCTTCCATCTATGAGTATATTAGCTTATTTAAGGCTTTTTATTTGCCCATACTTCTAAATAACTTCTGCATCTTATTTTTAATTTAAAATTTTTAAATAGGACAGATGAAAGGCTGGTTTTTAAACTCGTCCATCCTCATCCCTAGTTATCCACTTACTAATTTCAGAGGGAAATCATACTATTCTGTCAAACGGTACAATAAGAGCAGCTTGACTATATCGAAAAGATGAGCCAATATGAGATTTCATATATCGTATCGGCAGACCCTATATCGTGAAGATGAGCCAATATTGAGATTTCATATATCCTATCGATAGACCCTCCAAAATGAAATAGCGGCAATATATCATTTGAACACCAAGGACATCTAACACCAGCGATTTTGGTGCTTGCCCATGTCAATGAAGCATGAACTCAATACTACAACAACAACACAAACTTACAAGACAATCCAAGTCCAAGAAAGAAAAGAGCAGATGAAGATGATGCTGAAGATGGAGACGGAGACGACGAAGAAGAAGATCTAACTTCTGCATCGAGTGATGGCGCTGCACCCGCAAGAGTACGGATTCGCTTCCGCCCCAGGGCGACAGTTGTAGTACGAAGCTCCACGCCGGCTGCAGGGGATCGAGCCCCTCCTGAGAGCATCGTAGCTTATGTAATTTGACGTAGCCAAAAACCGCCGGCTCGACTCTGAGTCCAGCTCAAACTCATCACCAGCTACAGAACACTCTCCGATCGAACTGTTGCAGGACGATACAGACGAGGCCCACCGGAGATCGTGGTGGAGGGCCCCGGTTGCGAGGGAAGGGGAGATGAAGAGAGCCAGGAGGAGGAGGAGGAGGAAGAAGAGAGAAGCTCTCCCTGTTCTTGTCTCCATTTTAAAAAAAAGCTATGGGTTTGAATGGGAATGGGAGTAGAATTGTTCTTTTTAAAGCCAATTATGGTGAGCTCTACTAATAGAATACACACTACATGCTCCTATATATAATAAATTCCAATGGGACAAAACAAAACTCGGAGTATCTGAACAAATCCATCTCCTATATATGCCACAAGGCCGGCCTCTGACTAACTCTATGCATGTACTAAGACTGTTCTATAACGAAACATAGGGGGCCTTAGTACACTGTTTATGCTAAAAAAAAATAAAAAAAAAACTCTACTCTTACTCCTGACCAATTCAAAACCTAACCTTGTTACCAAAACGAAGAATAGACTCTCAATATCAATGGTTATTTGAAGGGGACAGGTATAGGTTGGCAAATTTCTATGTTGGATATATTTTAAATGTTTAGCCACCTAGAGAGACATTAACAATCAATATATATCTGCATCAAATGATTAAAAATCAATTTAAAAAGGGTAATAAAGAATGAGAAGATTCAAACCTGGCATAATTTCTGATGATAGTGTTGGTATTTGAAAGAACAATGTCTCTCATCTTCTCCATGAAATAAGGTGAGATACCATAGGATCACTACAAAATAGAGCCAGTGTATCAAGTGACCAGTGAATCTGATGAGCCATTGGTTGACGGAGCTTGATCCACCTCTGCAGAGTTCAAGAAATAATCGAGGTTAGTGAGATCATAAAGATGGAGCAAGTAGCTGAAATTGATATTCTAACAAACACGAAATAGGATAATGGATGAAAGAAATAGTCAGAGAAAGTCATGGCGTTATTCTAATAGAAGTCAACGAGTTCGATTATTAGATAAGAGTTTAGAAATGGCAAGAATCCATAAACAAGACGATAATATTGGTAACTCGGAGCATATGAACAAAGGAGAAAGCCCTGCACGATTCTGTGTATATTTTTATGGGGGAAAAGAATAAATAATATCTATGTAAACTAAACGAGAAAATTCTTAAAGAAATACATGATTAACTTCCTCCTCCTCCTCATCGCACCAACTCCTCTGATATGCATATGTCTACTCTGGACATACTTCATATCACAGCATTCTACCAAAATAAAATGAAGTCGGGTTACATGATTTGTTTCGTTCATATCCGAAGGAAAAAAATCAATGCCTCATCTTTATTGCATCAACTTCCCCGATAGACATATGTTACCACATCACCATGTCAAAATTGTATCATATAGTGTTAGAAGAAGGGAGTTTTATGCGACCGTAACATTCCGTTAAGATTGAAAGGAAAATTTTATAGGACTGCTATTATGCCAGCTTTATTATATGGCACGGAATGTTGAGTCATAAAGAAACGTCATTTATAAAAGATAAGTGTAGCAGAGATGCGCATGCTCCGTTGGATGTGCGACAACACTAGGAGAGATAAAGTGAGAAATGAAGATATTCGTGCTAAGGTAAGTGTAGTTCCCATCGATGAGAAGATGCGAGAAAATCGCTTACGATGGTTTGGTCATGTGCAACATAAGCCTACAAGTGCACCCGTTCGAAAATGGGAGTTTATCAATGTAGGACAAGTTAAAAGAACGAAGGGAAGACCGAAGAAAACATGAATGGAGGTGATACGCAAAGATATGGAGTCTAGAAGTTTAAATAAGGAGATACTACTTGATAAAAATGAATGGAGAAGGAACATCAAAGTGATCGATCCAGCGTGATTCTTTTTTTGGTTGATATAGCCTACTCCAAATACTTGAGATAAAAGGCTTAGTTGTTGTTGTTGTTGTATTGTGTTAGAAGAAGGGACAACAAATGATTTGCAAAAGCATTTACGATCCCAAATATAGAAATTTCACACGCAAAATAATAACAATAATAATAATAATAGTTTGGGGCTTGGGTTAGAAGATAAAGAAGTCAATGTAGACATAATTATACAAGTATGATGCATAATACAAAAACTTCAAGGTGATAGAGTACAGAATAGTACCTCCTCTATGATTCCGGATGATACAGGAATCTTGAAACATATGTAATTCTGCGGTCCCTTCAACACATGCTGCATAACTGAATGAGTAGGTATTAAATTCCAGCCTCATCGCTTGTCTAGCTTCATGTTAGCTACTACTTGTTGTCTAACAGATGATTAGTGACGATATCTCCATATATGATATGTATCACAGAGAACCTGCAACAAAGTATTACCACAGCATATACATGTATTGAATATGTACTGCTCAACTTCCATAAAAATAGACATAGTTGCCTTATTTGGAATATAACATGTGGCAAAATCTCTGGAGGAGGTGGTGAAGGTAATGAGAGAGCAGTTGTCAGAGACGATGGAAGCATATGACCAACTTGAGGAGGCATGGAAAGACAAGGACCGGTTCTTGGAGCTCATGACAATTGATTCATGCTTCTTGTTTGGAGGTGAATGTTGATTTGATTAACCTTGAGGAGCAAAAACCAAGTGCCTATAAAAGCTCTATCGATGTTGTTGGAGATGGCTGGCGAAGATGTATGTGCTTCAAATCCTTCATCCAAATTTTGACTAAATAGAAACTAAATATACCACTGTGTATATCATAATGCAAGGTTTGATCAGCAGCGTTCTACATGATAAATAATACAAATATATCTAATGTCTGATATACTGATACCAGTTCTGAGATTTTAAACCTTGATATTAAGATTACAACTAATATTGATGTTCATTAATCACATCACATAGTTATTATGCAAGCCTATTAGTCACGTTCTTTCAAGGAAAGAGAGATGTCTATGTACATATTTCATCAAATATCATAATATTCATACTATCTCATGATAAATAATACAAATATACAATATATTTCTTTGATGATTTTGTACTAAAATATTGATGGAAACAAAGTTGTAATACCTTCTTCCTTTGTTGTAAACTATCCACAATGTAAACTATCAAACGTCACTATAGTTACTCTATTCGAATTGTATATTAAAATTTACCTCCATCCTTGACAAGGAGCTTCAGGACTTCTCCAGCCACATCCGACTGCATAAAGTATGTCAAGGAATGAGAAATGCATGGCTGTGAGAATAAATATGAAAGCGGAAAAGGATCAGAAAAGCATGCTCACTCTAATGGGCAGCTCATTTCCAAACTGGTCCAAGTATCCGATGGTCAGTCCTCCTTTAATTATGTCCTCCTGAGAAGCGTTTTACATAACAATGCAAAATGACATGTTGACACAGAATTCAGAACGTTTCCGCTCCTTAAAAATGTGGAGCATGCATTTGCTTTATGTCTCGTATTACCTCTTTACAGCTTGGAGGTTGCTTTTTGCCTTTCAATGTTCTTCCACTTTGGAATATACCAACCAAGGATTGCAAAGATCTAACCTCTTAAAAAGTTCCTGTTCGTAAAGAATCTAATGAGGCAGGAAACTTTGACAACTCATACTGCAGGAGATGAAACTAGAACATATGATTTTGCGCCAGAAGCCTCCAAAGCTGCAAGCTTGGATGCCTTTGAAGATGCAACGTTTGCAAATGGACTCTTGGACACTGGAGCAGACTTCTGAGGTGTAGCTGGCTGAGCAGCAGTAGCAGATTCAACCATTGGCTTACTTGGGATGGGTGGTGCTGTTGTGGACGATGCAATAGTAGGCGCAACGGAAACTGGAGCTACAGGGTTCCCTATGTCCCTTTTCAGATGCATTTCAAAAGCACCAACCTGAAGCATACATAAATATATCACCGGTATTGGATAGATCAGATATCGGCAAGATCTCTCACATCTAAACTGGTTCATCAGTAAGTGTTACAATATCCACATTAATATGAAGGTTGCCTACAAGTGATTTAGTGATCAAAGAACAAGCAAAGAATCAATAACATCTAAGTTTTTGCTATGGCTATCACTTTTTAACATTCTACAGATTCACAGACACATGCATCCAAGCTAGAGTCTCCGCAGCTAAGGGGCACTATTGTAGAGATGATCTATGAATGGCATAACACTTTTGGTTTCAGCCACCCCAAAATTCTTCAGATAGGCAGTTATTCAATTTTATTTACCAAGATTGGTTAGCATTGACATAGAAGTCAAACACTGAATAATTCAAACAGGTAAGTGGATATTAAATTTTTAAATGGATTATCATCGAAGAGAAGACGACAAAAAATCACCTATGATGATTTGGTCATGTGCAACGTAGCCTATTGATACATTAGTTCAACGAGTGGAGCTTACCAACATAAGACAAGTTAATAGAGCGAAGGAACGATTGAAGAAAATATGAATAGAGGCGATACGAAAAGATATGAATGCTTGAGACTTAAATGAAGACACATTGCTTGATAGGAATGAGTAGAGAAGGATTATCTCATTATCCTGTGAATCGATGCAATGTGATTCTCATTTGGTTCAGGTAGCCTACCCAGATACTTGAGATAAAAGGTTTTGTTATTGTTGTTGATTAGCACAACACTGCAAGAGCCAGAGATTCAAAGACAGATTGAATTTCCGAGAATATAGTCGACAGCATGACTGGATCAATATTAATACAGTTGAGCTACATTGGACCACAGATTAATGAATCACAACATATTCTAATGAAAAATCTATAAAGAAATCATACTGGTGAGATGAAAAAGGATAGTCATTTTGAAATTAAACTCATTTCAGCAGTAATTAGCATCATTGGATAGCCAATGCTTCTATATCTCCATAAATTACTAGTATTTACTAACATTTCAACGTAAATGGAGTATTCTTAATCGCTAACTCAGATGCCAACATTACCTTCAATTTCAACTCGGCAGTGCTGGTTTCATCACAAACATTCAAGATTAGTGCCTGCAATAAAGGTAAGAAATATAAAGACCTCCTAGGAAATACCGCTCTAACAGGAGGTAACCAGGATAGGCCGGTCTAGAGATGGGGTAGAAGGGGCCAATTCTCAGTTTCGTTAACATATAACCATTTCATAGATGGAGGGTACAGAATGCCAAATGTGAAGTGGATTTGGAATGTGAATTACCCCTTGAAGGTGAGGATTTTCATGTAGTTGATACAAAAGGATACAGTTCTCACTTGGCCAAAACTCCAGCGTAGAGGATGGTATGGTCCAAACATACGTGTGTTGTGCCGAAAAGCAGGTGAAGAGACAAGACATCTGTTCCTAGATTGTGATTTCACCAAGAACATATAGAGAGAATATGGGGGTCGATTCGGGCTGATGTTCAATTATTAGTTGCCTCAATTTGTTGGAATGTATGGCGTGAGAGAAATAATCAAATATTCATTAACACCACGCACACGATGCATTCTTGCATTGAATATATTTATTTTGACATCATCTCTTGGACAGGATACCTAACAAAAGAAGTTGCCAGGGTACAGACAGAGAGCCTCTTAGAAGCACACAACAGAGAAGGTAATCACCACAGTATGTAAGACCAACTGTAGAGAACAATGATGAAAATTCACTTACTATAGAGGAGTAGAGCTTTAGAGCAGCTTGCTAGCTAGGAAGAAAGGAAATCTCCTTACATTATGCTTTAATCTAGCTTTTTTATTGTTGTTGTACTAAGAACTAATGGTTGTATTGAGGACCAACTTCGGTATACGTACTTGCTCTATGTTCTGTTAAGTTTTCGTTAATGGAACACGTAGGGAATACCCATCGCTTGCTTCAAAAAATAAAGGAAAGAAATAAAAGTTTCAAGCTTCAAATCAGGGTACCAAAAGGTAGCTAATCTTCTGTAGCGCATATTTCCAAATGCAGCACCTCCTATTTATCAATATTATTATATCTTTAGAGGTCTTCAAATTGCATATTTAATCTCAAGATTATAGCAGGATACTCTACTGGGACCGGCCTTATACTTGACATATCACAGGGTAGCTGACGCAGGACGGAGGCGAAATTAGGGTTAGGGTTTTGAGATTAGGATTTTTTTCTAGAGGGATTGGTGAAGAAATGATAAATTGGGAAAAACTTTTGGGATTTAGGAATCCACCCAGGCCCACGCCCACTCTCTACGAATCCACGAGAAAAGATTTAATTCAGCGAAATCCACGTCAGAAATTTCTCAAGAATTTTTCTCAAAATATTATTCCTCCTTTCAATACTCCATACAACCCCTATATATAGGGGAACCCTAACAAATAGATCCTAATAAAATCCAAACTCCTAATCAAATCAAATATCTAATACAATCCAAATTCTAATCAAATCAAATCTAATCTAATCCTGATCTCCATCAATTCTCCCCGGCTTCAAAAAATTCATCCCCGATGAATGCTAAGATAAGTAATGATAAACACGTCCGGGTTGAACTGATCAACATCCACGAAGTATTCCAATTAGGTCATGGTGGTAGTCGAGGAACCATAGCTTGTGCATCATATCTGAATAAAAGTGGTGGAGGGGGAACTGACTTCGTTAATAAATTTGTATCGAACCATGGTAGATCTGGAAAGACACCTGAATGTGAAACGTATAATTTCTTCACAATTTCTGGAAGCAACCTCTCAGGAGAAACCAAAACTTTCACTTCATTATCAAGTACAAATTCCTGCAAAATATTATGTAGATATACAACAAATTTGTACTCATCATTGCAAATTGCTATCTGTCTAGAGATCTCATCATGCATAACATGCATATCAGGCAAATGCAATGCAATAGACTCAAGTGGTACAACTCCAAAAAATAGATATATTGGTTCCCTAAAATGACATACATCAATCACCGCAAATGATATAACATCACTACACTGTGTGGGAATTTGATGAATCTCGAAAGGAAACTCCAAATGATCTCTAAAAAATAATATATTAGGATTAACCTGCCAAAATACGGAAATGATGCTCAAAGACTTACCGGTAGCAATATTAGTGTCAACTATTTCATACTCGGTTTCTTCATCTATATTTGACTCCAAAATTGAAGATCTAGTATCATGTGGGGATACACTAGACTCTACCAAAACATTCTGAGTATCAGTAGTATCAGTAATACTCTTTACAGTATAATGGATTTCAATAGGAATATAAATCTCAGTTGGTGGATGTGTATTAGACTCTTGTGCCTCAATAATAATATCATCATTAAGCATAAAAGGAATATGAGTATCGGAAATAAGAATAGACATGTTCGATTCCAATTGTGATTCAACTACGGTACTTTCCTTAAAAATATGAACTTCAATAACTTCTGAATCGTCAACGTGATTAGGAGGCATGATATCTATGGGTACACTCTTGAGGGGACACTCATAATCGTAATGCCAAGATATGCGACACTTAGAACACTTGGTCATGGTACATTGAAAGGCAGAGTGTCCATATTTGTCGCATTTAGGGCACTGTGTTCTAACTTTTAAAGTGAATCTATTTTCCAATTTGTCTAAAAGACGAGTCCTATAATACGTAGGAAGATACTCTTCAATAAAAATATCTTTCATCTCTTCCCACGAGTTTATAGGATTCCTATAACGTTCCTCACGATCTATCTCTACTGAAATCCAAAAATTTTTGGCTTGTCCCACTATTCGTCTTCTAACAAATTGAAATTTACGTTTGCTAGACATTTCATAACAGTCAAAATAACATTCCATATTCACTAACCAATCAATAACGTCGCGAGTAGAGGAATACCCATCAAATACAGGATCTTTATACCAGAATTTTTCATCTATTATTTCTCTAGCAGCACGCAGATCATAAATATAATGGGATCTCTTTAACTCCGAATGGCGACTAGATCGTGTTGTAAAATGAGACATGCTTAATATAATGAATGGATCATGCAATGCGAATTAGTCAAGTATACAGATGATAGTGCAAAATCTAAGACTCAGACAACCCAAATGCATGCATTAAATTAATTTTTCCCAATAAATTAATTGCTAAATGCAAATGAATATGAGATCACTAGAGAGAAACAATTAACCATTCCGTCACAAATTATTGCAATCCAATAATATTTGCAAAGAATTTAGCAGTTGAAATTCAGTTCAAGTTAAGTATCACCTGGAGAGATGAGTAGTTCACGTCCAAATAAACTTTGAATCACCACTTTTTTTTCTTAACGGGTCTGCGCTGTCAGCGGGTCTGCACTGCTGTACTGATCTGAATCAAAAGTGGAGTAGATCTGGATCTGTGGGTTAGATCTGAAGTTTGCGGGTCAGACCCAAAATAAACCCAATCTTCTATTCTTCTGTGGATATGGATCTGAACCAAATCAACCCAATAACAAACAAACCCAAAACCAATAACTTTCTTCTCTCGTTCTGCAGGGCCGAAGGAGGACGGGGCAGCGGGCGATGGCGGTGGCGACGATGCTGCGGCGGGCGCGGTGGCTGCCAGGAGGCGGGCGGGCCGGGAGATGGCGGCGGCAGGCGTCGCTGGGGTTCGGTCGGGTCTGGAGGAGAGGGAGGGCGGCGGGCGGCGGGCTGCTGCTGCTTCGGTTGAAGAAGGCGTCGGGGTCGGCGTCGGGGTGGGTCGGTCGGGTCTGGAGGAGAGGGCGGGTTGCGGGCGGCGGGCTGCTGCTGCTTCGGTTGAAGAAGGCATCGGCGGTTGGCAATGGAGGCGGGGCCGAGGCGAAGGACGGAGGCGAGGTTCCGAGCTTGGGGTTAGGGCGTTGCCAGTGGAGAGGGCAGCGTCGACGATGGCGGCGGGTAGAAGGAGCTTGAGGGGCTGCTGCTGCTGTCTGCTACCAATAAGATCGGGCCCTCGACATTCCTTGTCTTTGATCTCGCTCGTGAGGAGAGCGTTGTGGTGGCGGTGGAGTCCCAGAATAAGGCGGGGCCTGGATGAGGGAGAAGGACTCGAAGGAGAGGAGCTTGGGGAGCTCGGCTGGATCGGGGGAAGAAATTAATGGGTAGGAAGGTTGAGGGAGAGGGCTTGTTGGGTTTGGAGGATGGTTGGGTTTGGCGGATGGTTTGGAGGATGGTTGGGTTTGGAGGATGGTTGGGCTTGCTGGGTTTAGTGGATGTTTGTTGCTGTTTTTTTTTCTTTTTTCTTTTTTCTTTTTTTTTTTTCCTCTCTCTCTCTCGGGAAGACGAGGGTCGGGAGGACGAAGAAAGTGGACTTGAGGGGAAGAGGATGAGGGCCTGTTGTTTTTTTTTTTCTTTTTCTTTTTCTTTCTTTCTTTTTTTTTTTTGTCTCTCTCTTCTCTACAGATCTGATTTTTTTTTTTTTTTTTTGATCTGTCAGAGTTTTTTTTCTTTTTTTTTTTTCTTTTTTCTCTCTATCTTGCTTGTTGATGGAGGGTGAGGATGAGGGTGGCTAGATCAGGTGGAGGAGGATCAGGTGGAGTAGGAGAAAATAATTTTTGGCTCTGATACCAATTTGACGCAGGACGGAGGCGAAATTAGGGTTAGGGTTTTGAGATTATGATTTTTTCTAGAGAGATTGGGGAAGAAATAATAAATTGGGGAAAACTTTTGGGATTTAGGAATCCACCCAGGCCCACGCCCACTCTCCACGAATCCACGAGGAAAGATTTAATTCAGTGAAATCCACGCCAGAAATTTCTCAAGAATTTTTCTCAAAATATTATTGCTCCTTTCAATACTCCATACAACCCCTATATATAGGGGAACCCTAACAAACAGAATCCTAATAAAATCCAAACTCCTAATCAAATCAAATATCTAATACAATCCAAATTCTAATCAAATCAAATCTAATCTAATCCTGATCTAATCTTGATCTCCATCAGTAGCAATAAGTTACTTTTGTATTTGCTATTGATTCACTGATATTTATTTAGTTTTGGAATATGCATAACAGAAGTGTTCAAACCATTTTACAGAAAAACATAGGGTAAAACCTCAAACCCATTAGGAAATGTTGATTTCTGGGAGCTCGGCTCTTCTGAAGTCTTTTCTGTAGCTACTACGACATTAAATATTTCAACAGCATAAGTAAAAGCTAAAAATTAAATGCATGAATGAAGGGAAACAAGCCACTCCCAACATGCTCTGAATTGAACGAAGTAGATCAATATGCTTACCGAATATATTTGAAGATGGGAAAAAACTACCATGATGTTGATATATTTAAAACTACCAAATTCCTCAATATCAACAACACTAATGCATCATCAAAAAATATTTCATGGACATTCAGAAGTACTTGTATAATTTATTCAACTCCTAAGAACTTTATACTGCTAGTATCTCTAATAAATACATAGAGAATGTGTGAGAAATAATGAGTAACTCCCGTAATAAGTTTTCTTCTGGAGTCCAGTAACTCCTGTAATAAGTTTTCTTCTGGAGTCCATTATCTATCTTATCTTCTTCTCATCTTATTTATGGGAAAAAAGGAAAAAATAATAATTGTAGATTTACACGACCTTTACATGAACTTCAGGCAAACATGAAATATGTGGTACGAATTAAACTTCCAACCTTTTTAGTTCTATTAAGGTCAGTTGATTAGGATTGCAATTTATAGTGTGAGGATGAAGATATCGATATTATAGCTAAAGATGACAAGAATAAATAACTGCCATGAAATAATTAACTAAATTTGTCCCATAAAGCATAGGTAATAAGGTCAATCCGACTTTGAATCCAACTACAAAAATGACTATTTTTCACTTAACAATTGTAGATATAAAAAAAAAAAAAAAATATATATATATATATATATATATATATATATATATATATATATATATATATATATATATATATATATATTTGCTAAGTGGGCACACCCGCGGGATGCAACCGCGGGGCGATCCCGCAGGTGCCAACCCGCGGGTTGTTTTCCGTTCTTTTCCGATTATTTGTTTTCTATTTTTGGGACTGATAATCCGTGATCCGATTTTTCAGGAGAGAATTGAGCCGGGTTTGGAGCTTCTTCCCGGAGAGAGGACTTTCGGATTGGGAGGAGATTCTTTGGGGAAGAGTCCAATTTTCCAGAGTCCAAATATCCAGAGAGGAATTCCTCAATTCAGAGAGATCGGATCGTCAACGGAGTACAGAAATAAAGCTCCACCGCTGCCAGACCCACAAAAATAAAGGGGAATCGAAATCAATCGATCCCCATTCTTGTAATCTCGATTTTCTATTTTGTAATTTTTCTTTTATTGCTGTAATTCAAAATTAAATTAGCATATAAAGAAAGATTCAATTTTTCGGGCATACAAGAACTGGCGACCACAGTGTGAGCCCCTCTGTTTACCACAGAGAATCTGGTGGCGCAATCCGACCGGGTGCCGATTGGCTCAATGGTTGAGACGCTGGTTATAGAAGTTGACCAGCAAAAATATGAGGAATTTCTTTCCTCCTCTGATTCGGAGCCTAGGCGTCATCGCCGGGTGACGATGAAAAAAAGTGAGGCGTCATCGCCCACCGGAAATCAAAAGGCGTCATCGCCTATGAAAATTTACGAGGCGTCATCGCCCGTTGAAATTTACGAGGCGTTATCACCCGTTCCAAAGTCAAACCAAAAGTCAAACCAGTCCCTGACCCGCTCCCAAAAGAGAAATTTGAGGCGTAAAACTCAACGAGCACGTCTCAATCATACAGCAAAATTTGCAGAAAATTCCGGGATAGAAGAATCCGGGACTGTAAAAAATCTCGGAAGCAACCCCACGGGTGCAAACCCGCGACTTGCAACCACGGGAGGCAACCCGCGGTTGCCAAACGCGGGAGGCAACCCGCGGTTGCCAACCGCGGGTGGCAACCCGCGGGTGCCAACCCGCGGGTGCCAACCGCGGGTGCCATCCCGCGGGTTGCACCCCGCAAGAGCGAACCCACGGGTATAAACCCACAGTTGCAACCGCGGGTTGCATCCCGCAGATGTAATCGACGGGTTACGTTCAATGAACACAACCCTCATGTCTCTTCGAGCACACCTATGATGAGCACGCAACATACACCAAGAATTTTAATCTCTATATCAGAGGCGTGCGGAGCCCACACAACTACTCAGACTAGTGTGCACTCCAGAAGAATCCGCAGAAGGGTTGGAGAACAATCTAATGCTGGAAAAGAGCTCAGCCCTGAAATATTACAAACTCTCCAGTATTATGAACCAAATTTGCGACGCAAAATGCGTCAAGATGCAAATAGAGAGGAGAAGATACCTCAAGATTTGAGAGAGTATCTCAATTGGAAGAACTCCTCACAAAATGTTCCTCACTGCCGATGCGAACAGCTGATCTCAACTGTTCTATCAAACTGCCAGTGCAATTCAAAACGATCAGTTTTTGAGCGGATCACCGAACCTAAAAGAATACGGACGGTGAAAAAGGCGTACTCTGGAACCAATCTACCTGCTGTCTCATCAAATATGGTTAATAAAGGCAAAAAGGTGATCGGAAACAACCCTTCGGATAAGGAAATCACTCCAGGATCAAAATGAGTTGCTATCGTACCAGAGGGCGCGCTTCTAGAAGAAGTCTCTGAAAGGCTTGAGAGACAAGAAAAACGTCTCGAACAGCAAGAGGAGACCATAGAAGAAATGAAACAACTTTTAATTGAGTTGCTGGCTCAAACTAGGAGGAACCAATCCTCGTCGTCCATTTCTGGTCGGCAGAAAGGAAAACGACCCTTCCAAATAAATGAAGACAGCGAGGACGAGAATGAAGAAATTCCTCCTCATTCAAGAGAGGAAGAGAAAGTGAAGGTTATCATTAACCCTCACGCAGAGAAAATAGAGAAGATGGAGAATCAACTACAACCTCTTCTTCATCGAAAGAAATTGCAAGAGGTAGGGATAGTCCGTTCCTATCCTATAGAATGGGAGACCGTGCCTTATCCTACAAAATACAAACCGTTGAACCTTCAGTCATTCGACGGTAAAGGTTCGCCACAACAGCACATCTTCTACTTCCTCTCGCAGAAAGAACATCTCATGGGGAATGATCCGACCATGACTAAGATATTTGCGAGCACTTTACGGGAGCCAGCATTTACTTGGTTCATGCAGCTACCTCAGGGAACAATTAAATTATGGGCCGATGTAGAACGTGAGTTCTTAGCCCGATTTTTTGAAGATGATACAGAAGTCTCTATATTATCTTTGCTAGCAGCGAAGTAAGAAGAAGGCGAAACGGTCAAAACTTATGTCGAGCGGTTCCGAGAACTTTCTGTTCGATGCCCACATGGCATGACGCAGGACACGCTTGTGGAAACTTGCAGACACAACTTGTTGACCGATATCCTAGACAAGATGGGCTCGGTCGAATCCAAATCATGGAAGGATCTGCTTAAGCAGGGTGAACAGACCGAAGAAATACTTCGACGTCTCGAAATGCAACAGTCTGCAACCGGAGACGGTACAAACGAATCTCCATTCCATTTTTCCCGTTCAAAAGGGAAAGACATAACGGCAATGGCGGTAGAAAGTACACCGAAGCAGAAACCATGGCCGACTACAGACAACACAGCAAAGTCACCCAGACTTCAAAAGCAGTATTCGTTCAAGGATGAACATCTGCTACTATGTTCAATCTGCTCAGCAAGCGCAAGATGCTCAAGTTGCCGGAGAGCAAGAGGCCTGAAAAAGTAGGGAAGACTAACGATCCGAATTACTGCCTGTACCATCGGATTGTAGGTCACCCCACAAAAAATTATTTTATCTTAAAAGATAAAATTCAAGCGTTGATTGACGCTGGAGCAGTTCAACTCAAAACTGAACAAAAAAGGAGTTAGAGCTAACTCCGACACATTTAATGTGTGAGGTCTAAAGGTACCACTTGGGCTCACAACAATTCTCAAAAAATGGGCTCAAGGCGGTTAATTTAAACCCCCATATATATATAAAAAAAAAAATGAATCACCCAACGCCGACAAGGCTACGGGAAGAGAATAAATTTCTCGCCAACCCCACCATACTGGGGGTAATAAGTATGAATTACCCAACGCCGACAAGGCTACCGGAAGAGAATAAATTTCTCGCCAACCCCACCATGCTGGAGGTAAAAAGCATGAATTACCCAATGCCGACAAGGCTACGGGAAGAGAATAAATTTCTCGCCAACCCCACCATACTGGGGGTAAAAAGTATAAATTACCCAACGCCGCTAAGGCTACGGGAAGAGAATAAATTTCTCGCCAACCCCACCATACTGGGGGTAATAAGTATGAATTACCCAACGCCGACAAGGTTACGGAAAGAGAATAAAATTCTCGCCAACCCCACCATGCTGGGGGTAAAAAGCATGAATCACCCAACGCCGCTAAGGCAAAGGGAAGAGGAAAAGTTTGGCATTTAAGCCCAAATGAAATCCTCGACAACTCACTATGCTGAGGATAATAGCATGGCTAGCCCAACTCAAACGGTAGTTGGTAAAGGCAAAATCAAACCCGTTGATAGCTGGGGGTTTGCTAAAAATCCCACGACAAATCTGTCACAACAGTATTCTTATCCGAATATAAGAATACATCACTGCCCTAAGCTGCTAAGGCAAAGAGAAGAGGAAAAGTTTGGCATTTAAGCCCAAACGAAATCCTTGACAACTCACCATGCTGAGGGGAATAGCATGGCTAGCCCAACTCAAACGATAGTTGGTAAAGGCAAATCAAACCCGTTGATAGCTGGGGGTTTGCTAAAAATCCCACGACAGATAAATCTCCTGTCACGTTAAGATTTCACCTCTGACAGCAAAACTTTTCTTGTCATTTTGCTCCAACAGAGCAAGCGACACTCCAAAATATTTGTCAAGTTAAAATCATACCTCTGACATCATAATTCAAAATCAAATGAGACAAGATCCGATTAAATCCCCTGTCACGTTAAGATTTCACCTCTGACAGAAAAGAAAATTCACATTTCATCATGTCCAACATTACAACCTCTGATGAACGTGCTTTTGATATCGTTAAGTTGAAAATCACCTCTGACGAAAATCATTTCCCTATCAAGTTAACAGTTACCTCTGATAGTCCGATTCCAAAACTAAATACGTTAACCGTCACCTCTGTTTAGTCAGCTTGTCCCTATCAAGACCAGATCCTCTGAATAGGTTAAGCTCCAAGACACGTTTAATGTCACCTCTGTCTTTTCCTGATTCGTCATACTAGATGTCACAGAACGGTTAGGATTAAAATAAGCACGTTAATATTATACCTCTGCTTGACCTAAAATAAGCATGTTAACATCATGCCTCTGCTTGTCCTCTAATGAGTACGTTAAAATCATACCTCTGCTTGTCATTGAATAAATGAATATGTTAACAGTTATCTCTATCGACCAAATCTTTTAAAAGGTCTATAACCAAAATTAAAGAATCCAAAGTATTTCGAAATTCAGTACAGTTCAATACAGAACTTCGAAAACTTTGGAGGGGGTTACGTAGATTAAAAAAAAATAATAATAATATTTTTGCTAAGTGGGCACACCCGCGGGAGGATTCCCGGGGCGATCCCGCGGGTGGCAGGTGCCAACCCGCGGGTTGTTTTCCGTTCTTTTCCGATTATTTGTTTTCTATTTTTGGGACTGATAATCCATGATCCGATTTTTCAGGAGAGAATTGAGCTGGATTTGGAGCTTCTTCCCGGAGAGAGGACTTTTGGATTGGGGGGAGATTCTTTGGGGAAGAGTCCAATTTTCCAGAGTCCAAATATCCAGAGAGGAGTTCCTCAATTCAGAGAGATCGGATCGTCAACGGAGTACAGAAACAAAGCTCCACCGCTGCCAGACCCACAAAAATAAAGGGGAATCGAAATCAATCGATCCCCATTCTTGTAATCTCGATTTTCTATTTTGTAATTTTTCTTTTATTGCTGTAATTCAAAATTAAATTGGCATATAAAGAAAGATTCAATTTTTCGGGCATACAACAATGTTATCTATATTACTTGAAGAACTATGTGTATAAAATAAAGAGAAACTATCATCATTCAAATTCTAACGCGGCACCCTTGATTGTTCAGTTGGCTTGAAGATATTTCTACGGTTTTGGTTAGGTAGTTTACACTCACGCAACAAGGAACCCATGTAGAGGAAAAGATTGATTAGTCTAGAGAAGAGTTAGGTAATAACAGTTGTTTTATACAGCTAACATTGATCTCTGAACAACAAAAAAGCAAATAACCAAACGGAGTCACGTTGACATTACAACTGATGATACTAAGGGAAATCAAGAAGCACAAAACTAAGAGTATGAAACAAGCAAGTAGAACAAGAATAATCACCATCAAACATCGAAGCTGATGTAGTCTTTGATGCCTGCACAAATGGCACAATGAGTCCTCTTCGTCTCCCTGTTGAAGTTAGGAGACCGAAATGTACCACCATGTTCCGGGAAAATGAGGTCGTTGTTTTAGCAGCCATGGGCTTCTCAGAACAGAAAAAAGCTTCTTTATTTGGGAGAACAACATCTAATGATCAGCCGAAATACATAAACAGTTAGTGGATATAGAAACATTTTACTATAACTGCTTAAGTTACAAAATATGCTATAATATGCTAAGTCGAATAATCAGCAAGAACACTCCTCCATGGATTTAAAAAACACAACGCATCGCATTCTTGACAAAAATTAACCAGATTCATGATCAACCTAGATCACACTGCAAGCAACTCTATTCAAACAAAAAATTTAATAATTCAACCAGCCATTTAACTTTGAAATGCTGATTATTGCTAGAAAAAAGTTAAATTTGTGAATGCCTAAGCCCTTCAAATGGCATGCATATTCGATATAATCTCTTTCTTTCTATTTTTCTCTCCCTTCTAGAATTCAAAATAATTCCTCTCTACTCTCCCTGCAACTTCGAAGTTTTGGTGCAGTGAGAATGACATCAAAATGGTTTTGCAAATCAGGTTCCGTTGCATAAAACTCAGGTTTTGGTCTATGTTTTAGAATACAAAACAATTTCTCTGTACCCTCACCAAAACTCCAAAATAGCGCACAGCCTCAAATTTCATAAATTGAGCTGAGATTCTACCATTTAGAGTTCAATAAAGATACAAAAGTCGTAAAGTCCAAAGCAAAACACACAAGTTTATCACTCAACTAACACGCATATCTTGCTGCTGCAGCTCAGACCAATTATCATCCAAGATCGAAACTTTAGCGAAAATAAGAACTCAAACAAGATTTTTTACGCTAAATTACGCAAACCCAAACAATCTCAACTGAAGGAGACGATAGATGGCGGAGCTTTACCAAGAAAAGAGCGGAGAATGGCAGCGGTCTCCATCGAAGCGCGGATCCAAAGAATGAAATCGCGGCAGAAGTTGAGACCAAGCTCGAGATCCAACGAAATTTATTTATAAATTTTTTGAGAGCCGGAGAAAGTGATTTGGCAGCGAAATCTCCGCCAGTAAACATAAATTTCTTCACCGGAAATTGTAAATGGGCACCACATTTTACATAGTGAGCACCGCATCTTATACCAAAGTGATTTACAACATAGGGAATAATGGTGCTCACTAAGTAAAATGTGGTGCACATTTAGAACTTTCCTTTGTTCCCTCCCTTCTCTGCGGGAATTTCTATATGGACACAGCTTTTTCTTAGTGAGCCCATTTATCCTAGTGAGCATACTCTCTTTTTTGAAAGAGAGGGTTTTTCCTAGTGAGCACGCCAATATCCCTAAACTATGCTCCTCTCTCTCTCCGATTGATTTCTTCTTCTTTATCTTCTTTATCGTCTTCTTTTTCTTCTTCGTCTAGGGCAGCACACCAAAATTGAAAAATAAAGAATAAGGAAAATACAAATAGACTTTTTGACGAGAGAGAAGGGCGCGAGAGATGAAATGGGTGAGGAGAGAAGTATCACAAGAGTTTCATGTCTTCAACTCCACAAATCGCCATGGCTTTCTTCTCTATTTCCTTTTTTTAATTTTTTTTTGCTCTCAATTTCACTCTCTCTCTGTATCTTTGAGAAAAAAAAGAGAATTTCTAAATGCTCCCCAACAACATCGACGCCTTGCCTCCTCCCTCTCCCTAATCAGACCCAGCCATCCGGGACTGTTAGTCCGGATGGATTGGCCTGATCCTGGATCAAGCCCATCCATTCGGGCTAACAGTCCTGGATGGCTGGAGGATGAAAGAGGAGGTGAAGGAGGAACAGTTTTGACCAAGAATTTTGATGACAAAATAGTTAGTAAAAAGAGGATCTCAAGTGGGCTCACTGGGAAAAAAGCTGTGCTCATCTAGAAACTCCCCTTCTCTGCTCCAGGAGTTTCTAAAGGGGCAACATTTTTCCTAGTGAGCCTAATTAAAAATTTTGATTTTATTACAAGTTTGCCATTAATTTTTTTGGACTGAATTGTTCTTATCTTCAACCTCTTCCTCTTCCTCTTCTCAAATCAAATTGCAATTTAGTGAACCCAAAAAAAAAAAAAAAAAAAAAAAAAAAAAAAACCTAAATCTTACAACTATTCCATCAAATCTTTTTCCATATTAAATAATCTCACAAATTAAATTTCGAAAATTGAGTTTATTAGATTTTTGCTTACTTAAAAATCTTAGAAATATTACAAATTGATAAAAATTAATAACCCAGAAAAACTCATAGTCCGGACTGATAGTCTGGATAGCAGTATTTTGTCCGGACTGACAGTTCAGACAAAATTTATTTGTCCACACTTCCAGTCCGGACAGCAGATTGCTGTCCGTAATGGCAGTCCGGACAGCAGATTGATGTCCGTAATGGCAGTCCGGACAAAATGTTATTTGTCCGGACTGCCAGTCCGGACAGCAGTCCGCTGTCCGGACTGGAAGTCTGGACTCTGGGTGTATACCACGGACAGGAGGTAAGTAGTATTTTGTTGTCTTATTATCAACAAAATTGTTGTGGCATAATGGTTAGTAGTTTTGTAATGTCACTTGGGTGACCCAAGTTCAATCCCTAGTAGCAGCAAGCAAATTTTTAATTTTTTTTTAAAAAATTGGTTTGCGATTTTTTTAACATTTTGGTTGTTGTGACAAAAGCATACAGCTATAAATTTTTCTTCTTATTAGACTACCACTATGATATCTAATTACATTTTACTTTATTTTATTTTTCCCAAAATAAATGAAATTTTCTCCTAACTAAACAGAATTTATTCAATTTAGTTTCTATTTCTATTCGATTCGGTTTTTTCGAAATTGATAAATATTTGCATATGTTAATAACCACCATAAACAATAAGAAAAATAGAATTAAATACTTGCAACCCATTTCCAAAAACCAAAAAAAAAAAAAACAATCACCAACAGATTCAGAACACAGTAATATACCAGCTCAATCATATGGTAAAGAAAATCACGTAATTTATTATTAACTCGGAGTATGAGAAAGATACAATCAACCGACTGAGATCATAGAACTTATACATAAAGTTTATGCTTTCCGACTACAAATTTCATCAATACACAAATAAATCCAAATAAATTCAAAAGTAAAAAATAAAAAAGGAAAAAAAAATTGGCTCTCTTTTCCATCCGCCGCCGGTCCTTTAGTTGGGGTCAAAAATTCTTGGTGAGCCTCATACCAGGCATAAATCCTTGCATGAATCCATGCCTGCATATAATCAACAATTTGGTGTTTGGAGGGGAATTCAATTAGGATAAACATATTTGAGAGAAATGCATTTAATTCAATACATCAAAAAATTTCAGATGAGGATAAGAGAAATGCATTACATTCAATACAGGCTCCCCTATTCGGACTGGCAGTCCGGACAGGGGCTTGTCCCGATTTGCTACTTTTGACACCTCACCCACTCTAATTACATTATAAACTGATATATCATTAGTTTACCCAATTTAACGTCACTTTATAGACTGAAAACAAGAAATTATACATTATAACAAAAATATAGTGTAGGAAGAAAAAAGTTACAATGATATAATGATACACTGATGCAATGATACACTAATACACCGATACATTGATACACGGATACACCGATACACCGATACACTGATACACCGATACAATGATACACTGATACACAGATACAATGATACACTGACTGATACAATGATATAGTGAAGATTATAAACAAGCTCCCATATATATAAAACAAACAAGATCCCATAAAAATTACTAAAAGAAGATCCCATACAAACGAAGTGTATATATTCGTCAAACAAAAAGCAAATAATAGGGTTCATTACAAACAAAGACCATATATTCTTCAAATTCTTCAAAATATTTGAAAAAAACAATTTCACCGGCCACTTGAAATTCCTTACAACATTCATATCAATGCACGACTAATATAATTTAATCACTGTTTTCGTGTCTTCCTCGGGAGTTGACGTCTGCTTCTGGTTCGAGACATTAATACTGTATCGGGTTTATAAGGAGTGGTTTGATTTTGTGTTTGTTTATCTGCTTGCTCTTCTGGTGGTTCTTCTGGCTGAGTGCAACCAGTTGCACGGTTTTAATTTTCGCAAGTGCACTTAATAACATCTCATGTCGCTTCTTGAATGCCTTCTCCCCTTGCGCAAGTAATGTATCTATTATTGCTTTCTCCCCTTGCGCAAGTAATGGATCTATTATTGCTTCTATACGTGTATATATATGTAGTATTAATGAAGGAAAAATATAATCATCAGTTAAACTTGGTACTATATGAGATATAAAATAAAGAACATATATGGTGATTACCTCATCAATGACATCTGGCCGGGTTGACCGACTTCCTTCCTCTGCTTGTGTTCATCTGGTGCTACTACAAGAAAGCGCTGTGAAACTTGAGATAACCAAGATATTTCATTTTTAGATGTTATTTTTCATAACACTAATTTCTCTACGTGTAAATATATACTTACAAAGTAAAATTTGCTACAAATATCATATTTTTTCTATGTTTTTTTGCTGCAAGATAGTTTAATATTAAAGTTTAAGGACACTAAAACTGTTTTTTTGCTACTTAATCAACCATTAGGACAATACCATCAAACTTCAAAATTAACTAATAAATTTTAATATTAACGTCCATGATTGGAAAAATAACTAAATTTCGCATATTTTACAACTACGATTACAATATTAAATTTTCTTAATAATTATAATCTAAATTTTAAAAATAAAAATTAACAAAAAAATACTACAACCAAATTTGCTACCTCCTCCCCTCCTCCTCCTCTCCAACCCAATAAAATCACCAAATCCTAATATTGAAGAGTTGTTTAATCCAAAAATAAAAAAACTAAATTAATTCATAAATATTACTAGATTAGGAAAACTCACCTAATAATGGCGGGAAGGCGGCGGCGACGGTGGCGGGAGAACAGCGGCGACGGCAGCGGCGTGCCTTCCTTGGTGGCGAGAGGAGCTGCATCATGTTTACGAATGGGAGAGAGAGAGAGATTTGGAAGGAGAAGGAGGTAGAGAAAAGGATAGAGATGATGAGGGGAAGTGGGAGAGGAAAGAGGAAGTTAGGGTTAGGATTTTTGTGGGTTTAGGGATTTGGAGGAGAAAAGAGGAGAGAAGAGGGAGAGGAGATGTAAAATATAGGGGAAAGGATATTTTTGAAATACCAATGTGCTTACAAGGAAATTTCCCCTTTAGTAAAAACAATGTGGGCTCACTAGAAAATCTGGGCTCACTAGGAAAAATGATGTGCTCCTTTGGAAGCTCCCCTCTGCTCTCTCTGTCTGGGGACCAAGCAATCCAACCCATAACCGAATGCGACCCGACCCGACGCGAAAGCGAAACTAACGAATAAATAATGTTCAGCTCCTATTAGGCCCAGTGGGCCGGACCGGCCCATGGTGAACGCAGGCTTTTTCTTGGGATACTATTTAAATTAAACATTTTTTCAACCTTTTTTCACATTAATTTTTTATAGCTAGCGGCTGTAATTTTTCTCTGAGGTTTGTAAATTTGTAAACTTTTCCTCTCAAATTTTGGTCTTTTTTTTAATTATTGTTTAATTCTTTGAATTAGTGGTTTGTGAAAGTGATAGCAAATTTTGGTAGATTTTTTGTTTTTGTTGGATTTATTTGATTTTATTTATCCTGGAGAAGTTCATAAGATTGTAAAGTAATTAGAATTTCTCTCTCTAGGGTTTAAATCTAACAAGTTCTATATTAGGGTTTATGAAAAAATCAAACTTTTGCTCGCAATGCTCCCCTCTGAACTATTTCCATTCCAAACATCATCAAAGTTGAATTCTTTTAATTTATTGGTTTTGTTATATTTTACCATGGGGAAGTTAATTAGATTGTAAACTAATTAGGGGAAATTCCTTTTATCTAATTAGGGTTTCATTGTACAGTTTTGAGTAACCAAGTTCTTATTAGGGTTTATGAGGCTTGCACTTTTGCATCAGATGCACTGTGTAGTCAAAATATCCTATTAGGGTATTTGAGGCTTGCACCATGTAGTCAAAATACAGTTTTGAGTAATCAAGTTCTAATTAGGGTCTATGAGGCTTGCACTTTTGCATTGGATGCACTATGTAGTCAAAATGCCTCTTTTGTAGCCAATCTGAAATTATGTGGGCAGATTGCATCAATGTATAATTGGATATAACAAGTGATTTTTTTGCTTCAGGTAACTTTTGTTTTGTTTGTGCAATCAAAATATTGACAGTATGCAGAACGAAGAGGGTATGGTTGTGGATCTATACATCCCAAGAAAATGGTAAAAGGGGTTTTGTTAATTTCTATATTAGCCATACCTAGTTAATATAGTCTGCGAATTGTGATCCGTGTATTGTTAATGTGTTATCTGCAGCTCTGCTACTAATAGGTTGATCACTGCTAATGACCATGCATCGGTTCAGATAAACGTGGGGCATCTGGACGACAAGGGGATATACAATGGCCACTTTAGCACATATGCTCTTTCTGGGTTCATCAGGGCTCTGGTATGATGCTGCATTCAACTTTGCTGCAAATTATGTGATGGTTTTTTGCGTGTTTAATTAGTTCCTTGTTTGTTGTCGTGGAGTTATCGATGTTTCCTGTTTCTTGTTTGTGGTTCCATTATCTAATTGGTCTTATGTATTTAGTGCGAGTTCTTATTGATATATAATCCATTGTAAATATTCATCTGTTAGGCTGGCGGTGTACAAATTTTCTTCATTATCACTGCTTCATCTACAAAGTGCTAAGCATGCATACTCATGAAAGGACACGTAAATCTTCATTCTCCATGATAAGAAAAATCTTACGACATTTTTATAAGGGTCATTGTTTAGATTAGTCAATTATGGACTCCTTTCTACTCTCCTTCACCCTCTTCTTGTTGTCCCCCTTTATATTCTCCCCTTTATTCATTATAGATATTTTTACCTATCTTTTCTTCCCACTTCTACAATTCTCTTCTCTCTACATCAACTATCTTTTCCTTTTATTGGCTTTGTTGATAATTAATACAACTTGTAATTCATTTGAATTATTCATATACTTTAAGCACATCATTTCTTCCAGCACTAATGTTTCTTGTTGCCATTCAGATTAGGTGATCTAACCTTTTGTGCCTTGATGTTTCCCATTGCCTTATAAAACTAGAGCTAGTAGAAAATATGCATTGTCGATTGTCAATTCTTATTGGCCACTCCCATGGAGATATATTACCGATAATTTAGTTAGTATTATCATTTACTATTATCATTTTTAATTGCTTACACACAGGCAAACATAAACATGCACAATAATAATATTATACTCCATCAATAAATAAACTTTGGTTGAGGCATTTAGATAAGTGTAACAGAAATGCCTATGTTTCGTTGGATATGCGGTAACAGTAGGAGAGATAGAGTGAGAAATGAAGATATTCGTGATAAGGTAGGTGTAGCCCCCCGTCGAAGAGAAGATGGGAGAAAATCGTTTACGATTGTTTGGTCATGTGCAACATAGATCTCCAAATGTATCAGTTCAATAAGGGGAACTTATCAACGTAGAATAAGATAAAAAAAGCAAAAGGAAGATCCAAAAAAATATGGATGGAGATGATACGAAAAGATATAGATTCTAGAGGTTTAAATGATGACATATTACTAGATAGGAATGAATAGAGAAGGATTATCAATGAAATCGATTCAGCGTGATTCTCTTTTGGTTCATGTAGCCTACCCCAAGTACTGAGATAAAAGGCTTAGTTGTTGTTGTTGTTGTTGGTTGAGGCATTTAGGTGTGGTATCCAAGGGAAAAAGCTGCGGTTTTACTTTCTAGAGACTAATAATTTAACAGTTATAAGCTGTGAAAGAACTCAAAGGGAAACAAAGTCTTAAATATTGACAGACTCTTTGTTCAAAATTTGATTTGAGAGAACTGTAATCATGTATAATAGTATAATTACCCGTATAAGGTGAAGAGTGGAGATGTCTCCTGCCACTGTTTTCGTTGGTAAATATTAAAATCGAAATCTATAGTAGATGTCACCATGGAGATTGTTGGATGTAAAAATGGTTATCCTTGTTAGGTACAAGGGTTAACTAGTTTAGTTGGCAGATCAACTTGTTAGGAATATAATATTTCTTGTACCAACTCAACTATAGGTTATGTTCACATGCAAAATTTTAAAGATTTGTCAAGATTTTTGATTCTTTGTGAGCATCCTTTCCGCTAAATTGAGCAAAATTTATTATAACAGCTCCTTATTTGTTTGTGCAAACTAATCCTCAACTGTCATGTATTACACAATTTTGTGAATTGGGATTATGCCGACTCTTTCTTTTGTAACCGAAATTGAGAAGGATGCATCTCTGATGGATAGAGGTTGCAACTAGCCCACGCTTTTCAGGTCCTGATATGGAGATATGAATCTTTATAATTTGATTACAGTTTCCCTGTCATAATTCAGGCTACACGAGTCTCTTTCCCACTTACGCCAGACTTCATTCTGTTTTGTCTTTGGCGGAATAAATTTAGATGAGGCCAGAAGCGAGCCCTTAGAATGGCCTGCTTGGTAAACTGTTGCAACCTGTACGTAGGTTCTTGAATCTTACTTTGCCTTAAATCTTCCCACTTTCCTTTTTTCTGATATGCTCTGTAATTTATTGATGCCTTCAAATGCGAATTAGATTCCATGATTCATTTTAGCCACAAAGAACAGAATAGCGTACCAGCAATTTGTACCACTTGAGTAATAGGGACTAGCTGCTCCTTTTTTGAACTTTGATACTTAGTCAGTTTTTGATTCTTTAATCGGAATCTCTTTTTCTATTACGTTCTTGTAATCTAAGACATGCATGTAATACTTTATTGATGTTATGTGTGCTTCATTTTTTGCGATGCTTTTCATTCTCTCAAGTGCTCTAGACATTTAGAGTGGGTATTAATCTTGATTGTTCAATGAAGAACATTACATACACTTTTGGTCGATGGATAAGAATTCCTCTTTCACCAGCTTATTTATTATACGGAACAAATCTATGCATTCTTTGGCCTATATATCATTAATTTTTGTTGAAAGAAATTTCTGCTTGCAATATTAATAAAATTCCCTCATCCGCATAAAATATTGTGAAGAGGAATCAATTTTCTATGGGGATCCTATTACAGTGGTAATTTTTGACTATTCTCAATAAAATGAATGTTTGTTATCACCTTGTCTAGCTAAACATGATATTTATTTTGTTACAGTAATGTAAAATCAACATTATTGCTATTTCTAGGGCTGGGATTAGGTGATTATCGTTCGTGTTAGGGTAAAATTATGTCTAATATCTATTTACCATCTGATTTCCAAGTACTATTGGTTTATTCGACGCTAGTGACATTGATCCTTTTTGTAACCCCATGTTTCAAAAAAAATTTCTAGCTTTAAATTTTCATTTATTTTTCTTTTGTAAATTTTGGTTGTCTGCTTTTCATTGCAACAAGATTTTGTTCTACTTTGTTAAATGCTTTGTCTTCATAGCTTGAAAAAGATGTGCACATGTTGCTTTGCTGTGTTCCGATTAAACACAGTTCTTAATTTAATATTCATTTACCATTTTTTCTTTCTTGTGTGGCCCTGCCTTTTTCTTTCTGCCTTTATGTGCACAAGCTGGCACGCATGTGCATTACCAAAAAATATTTTTTATCCCGAATAAGGAGATTATGATTAACTGGTAGATATATGTTAACATTTCCTGGAGTTCTTGTGTTTTGAGGCATCATTGAAAAATAAATTTAAGGACGTTTTATTGTACTTGTCTCACCAATGTCGATTTTGCAGGGTGATGCTGACAGAGGTCTGGACAGGCTGTGGACTCAGAAGAAAGTTTAAGCCAGACAACATTAGACGTGATGCTGTTATTGTCCTCTTATTACATCTATCTTGATAATTTTCTCATGATATCTAACTTTTTGAGTTGACTTTAGACTTTTTTCCATTTGATAGGATGCAGTTGACGCAAAACTGTAGTATATGCTATGAATGTTACAGCCCATTGTGGTTTTTGTCTCTTGAACATTGACATAGCTCAAAATTTTCAGCTCCAGTTTCAGTCTCGTTGGTGCCCGTGAAAATATTTCCTGTACCTTCTGCTATTTGTGTTCTGAAGTGTGCCGTGGACTTTCTGTTATTTGTGTTCATTGTGCTGAATATGCTATCAGCATCTCTGACAGCTTAATGTGTGGTTGCTGATATTTGCAGGTGCAGAATTGCACATCCGAAAGCGTCGGGCATAAAGAGAGGTCTGTGCTGGTGGCATCCTCTTGAGTGCTCAGTGCTCACCATATGTAGTTTGCTTTTCTTTGTTTCTGTCTTCATGCCTCCTACCTTTTAGCAACCCATCAGTGCTGTGCAAGTGATTTTTTTTTGTTGGTTGAGGGTTGGCAAATGTACCCTGGCTGTTCTGTGCACCATCATATTTTCTTGTACCTTACCGATCTTGTAGTTATTTCAATCTTTTACTGATGGATGGTGTTAATTATAGTTGACATGAGGCTTTAAACAGTATTCATGTTAAAATATCGACAAGAAGCAGTGTGCTACCTGTGCAGTGGATGCACTCTGGAGTAATTTTGGTTCTCAATTGTTACATCCATTGAGATAGTATCAGAAATTTTCATTGTGAACCATTCTGCAGCTTCAGCCACCAACATCTGTTTGATCCTACAAGAAGTAGCTACATTCAAATCATGTAGCGTTCCAACATGGCCAGATTTTACAGTCTAAAAGCATAACACTATCTATATCACATACAACCAACATTTAGGACTCAAAGTGATGGCAATGGAGTATCAATTATGAAGTCCATCAGATTACTGAAGCTCTCAAATACAAGACACTAAGTTGAGCAAAGTATTCAGGACAGTTTGAGACTGGCAAGTTTGAGCGCCTGAGTGGATGTATGTATGCACGTGCATGCGTCTGAGTCACATTGAACTGCTATGACTTCGAAGACCAAAAGGCAGCCTCCACCATCCTTTACTGAATGCAGGGCTTCGCCCATTCATCACCCGACTTGTGCAAAACTCCATCATCACCAAGGGTATGTCCATTCCTCACAAAGTGCTAGCTTCCTAGCCCAGTGAAGAAAGCATTAAGTCCAACTATCACCACCATTGGCATAGTGCTCTGTTGACGAATACTATGTCATACCAGTCATCAACCGTGACTGACAGCTGATCTTGTCACACACTCTTCACACCATTAAACACCAAACTGAAATGGCAGGCATCATCATTTGGTTATAGGTGCTCCTCCTAGTCATAGGATTCAAAGATTTTTACAAGAGCATGCACATTGCTTTCATACACCTCTATGGAGCTTCATTTTCATCGCCAACAAGCATCTGGACAATGTTCTGTTGGCCAAAAAGATCAAACATGGGGATGCGGTGAGCACCCACCCTAATGCAAGCGACAGACTTTGAAGATGATGATGGAGACAGTAACCTGCAAAGGTTGCAAATTGGATTGTGATGCCACTGCCATATGCTTGCTTTAAATCTCTTCGAATGCAGAATGCATGGAATCGTGGACTTTTGTATCCGAAATGAGATCTTTCAGGCATTTTCCTGCATTCATACCTCTCATTAGTGCATGCCTTACTAGAGAGAATGTATTCAAAAGTGGTGTGATGCAATCTTATCTTTGGAGTACCCTTCTCCGGTTTGAGTTGAGTCGTCCTTATTGGATCTGAGGCTTAAGCAAGCTAGTTGTACGGTGTATAAAGTGCTATGTCCAGCATTCTTAACCTGCATTTTGCCGTTGTAGAGCCAAAAAAGGCAATGAGATGTAACGGGTCTACTTTATAATCAACGGCCACCTATCGCAGTCATTTTATATAGCGTATCTTTCTGATAGAAATGTTCTCTAGTGATCTCTTTTAGCAAACCCTTTAGTAAAGGGTTCATAAAAGTTGATTGTACTTAAACAAAGTCGGATATTTTTAACTAATGAATTTTTCTCTTTTGTATGAAGTCAACTTCTGAATTTTTTTGATTATCATTGCTTCCTTTGAGTTAATTATATGAATTATTTTCTTTAGAATTAGGTTAACATTTAAGCTTTTGGGATTACCTTTGTAGTTTGTACTTTCTTTCAGCTAATTGTAGCATGATATATCAAATCTTTCCCTTGCCTGGAATATTTCCTAGCCTTGGGTCTGTTGGCCACTTACTTGAGCATATTGCGTAAATATGTAAAGCATATTTGCTTCTCACAATTGACCTTCTAGTGTTTTAGCACCAGATTTTCATATACTTTTTTAGAACAATTGTATTTCGTAATATTCCGCTAAGGCTAAAGGAAAATTTTTATAAAACTGCTAGTTTTGTTATATGGCTTAGAATGCTGGGCTACAAAGAGATATCATTCATAGAAAATAAGAGTAGCGGATATACGCATGCTTCGTTGGATGGCTGGTAACACTAGGAGAGATAAAGTGATGAATTGGGATATTCATACTAACGTAGGCGTAGCCTCCACCAAAGAGAAAACATGAGGAAATTGCCTACGATGGTTTGTTCATATGTGACATAGACCTACAGATACACCAGTTTGATAGGCAGAGCTTATAAATGTATGACAAGTTAAAAGAGCGAGAGACGACAAAAAAAAAAATTAAAAAAAAAACACGGATGGAGGTGATACGAAAGATAGAGATACTAGAGATTTAAATGAAGACATATTGTTTGATAGGAATGAGTTGAGAAGAATCATCTATGTGATCAATCGGGTATGATTCTTTTTGGGTTCATGTATCTTGTCCCAAGTACTTGGGATAGAAGGCTTAGTTTGTTGTATTGTTGCACAGTAAGTAGGGAAAGAGTATTACCATCTACTAGGGCGAGTCACATTCATTTATAGTGAATGATTCATAGATTGGACTTATTCACAGTTTGATTGGTTCTATATTTTCTTTTTATTCCCAAATCTCCATCCCTTTGTTTTAAAGAAACTGATTGAATCTCTACAGATCTCCCCATTGTATACTGGAACCAACAGACACCCTTGAGACTGGATGCTCTTGCTCAAAATGGTAGGGGAACATATAGAGGATTACTTCTAGGTTGGCGATTGATCTAATTTTTGGTTGAGAATGGTATTTAAAGTTTATTGTATCTGACTATACCACATATATACAAGGCTTGTTAATGATACATAAACTAAACAAATGTATGATTGATTAACATATAATTTAAATTCTTTCATTAAAACAGGATCTGTCATGGGCACATATAGAAAACGAAACGAAAGATAAATTAGAAAAGCTAATGTACACCAGGTAGAAAGGCAAGCGTGCACACTGATACATATCAAAATTCAAACTACTATAGCCCTTGGGCCATTTTAATTTGTGAATACAAACAAACAAGAAAAATTGAACCAAGTAGTGGCTCCCATCAAAAATTTTTATTTCACAACAGATATAAGCCACAACACAGCACTTTGTGAAATCCTTGCTTCTCCTTACATTCTATCTTTTTTTTTTTTTTTTTTTTTTTTTTGGAGAATTCTTTATATTCTTGATATTGGTAGGAAAAAAAGGTTCTTAATTATTGTATTTTATATATTGTAAGATCATTCAGTTAAAGCTCTCAGATGTCAAAGTTTGATCATAGCTATAATACTCCATTAAACAAAAGATTACGTTACTGGGAAGCCTAAAATCTTATGACATGTATATCACCGGTTAAACTTGTCATTTCATACTGAACTATGGCAAATAAAACTTCCACCATATCAAAAAGTAGCAACGTCTAAAAGATGATGACTATGAAGATGCAAGCTTCAATTATTTGAACTTCGAATCAATGTGTCTGTAGCACTACCAAAATGGAAGTACACTAGGACAGCAACATGAGCTCAAAATGTCTGCCACTCTTAAATTGTCTCTATTTCCAACAATCACAGAAGTTCACATCATGATATAGATCATCTAAGACCTCGGAGGGAATGGATCAATGTAAATGTCCAAATTGATTGTATGCCATTGTCATGTCAGTGAGTTCAGCAGTCAGCATTATGAGATAACTAAGATGATTACATCCTTAGGGACATGAAGCTATCATTATCAAACCAATGTATGAATTTGTCTATGTGTTTCGATGGCACTACTGAAATTGCATGTCTAATTATGACCTTGAGCAAATAATGGGATTAAGGAAACGAGTACCAACTATTCTCGTGATATCCCAGAGTTGCATGTAATATTGCACTTACCAACTGCTGATACGTAACAAGAAGTCGTCAAGTGATACTATGGAGAGCAGGGATCCTCAAGTTGAGATAATTCCACACAACAAACTGTCTATCAGCTAATTATGAATTCTGCAAGTCTCTTTAGTGACAAAAGCAAATTAACAATTACATAGTTTAGTTGGCATAGTGAATCTATTGATGTTTATTGTTCAACAAATATTTTCTTCAATAGATTTATTCAAAGAATTGTTAATTCTCCTCCGTTTATGTAGCTTTATGCATTGCCTATACATAAGTGCATGTCTTAGTTTATGTCCTATGACTTAATTCTCTCAACCGTTAGGCACAGTCAACTGATATATGTTAAAAACACGGTCGCACCAAGAACAGATCCGGGTTGGGGAGTTTATTTTACAACTGACAAAAACAACCTGGTGATAACTGACTCTATTTAATTTTCACAGGTTAATCTTTCTGAGAGGCGTGCATGTGGTTCTTGAGATTACAAGAGCATGTACGTGCACAAATATACTAGTTCGTATAGAGAGTTCCTAGGTCACAATAATGTAGTCAAAACACCTAGCTAATTCACAAAATTAATACAAACAGTTCTATTAAACATTTACCGTGCAGAGGAAAACTCCAACTTTATCCTTCTCTGGAGTCATAAAATTCGAACCACACTCTAGTCAAGACAAGGTAGATCTCCATCCGTATCCGGACTTCCTTACCAGAAAAATAAATAGAAGGAAATAAAAACAAAGAAGAAAAAGTATTCCCTCAAACAAGGGAAGAAAAACCAAATGGTGTTTCATTTTTATAGAAATTATGATTACGGGAGTTCCCAAAGAACCGAAACATGATGTCACATCAAAAAAGATAGCGGGCCTCCTGTACATGTCACATAAAAAAGATAACTGGCCTCAGTCTGACAAGTAAAGGAGAAAGATATGCTACTAAACATGTCCGTGCGTGCACTACATAAGCACTCAAGAGGCTCCAAGACTCTCACATCTCTTGCTTTTCGCCTTCCTTAGTTTCTTCATCTCTTAGCAGATAGCATTTTTTTTGAGCTATGGATGGGAAGAGGTTGGAGTACAAAGGAGAGGAAGCGCTCAAAGAGCTCGAGAAGGTGACTGCAAATACTAGAGAAGTCCAAGAAAGCATCCTAAAGGAGATCCTTACAAGGAATGGTGGAAGTGAGTACTTGAGAAAGTACATGAAGGGGTCAACTGATGTTTCCGAATATAAGGGTAGGGTTCCAGTGATCACTTATGCAGCAATCCGGCCATACATCCAGAGGATTGCCAATGGAGAGGACTCTTCCATCATATCTGGTCACCCCATAACAGAAATGTTGATCAGGTGCCAATCGTGTAATCCACTCCCCTCGTATTTGTTCAAAAGTCTCTATATGTACTGCAAATTAATTATTTCCTTAAACCAATATGGTCTCAAACATGCACCACTTAGAGAGACCCCACAATTTTTCTCTGTGGCATCTTCCCTTCTGATGTCCCCTCGAGATATCCATTTGCAGACCTGCTGTCTGTTCTAATATTTAGTTCAATAAGATTTCTGAAATAAGCTTTATCCTGACTTTGGTAAGTCCTATGACACTTGGCAACCCCATCCTTATGAATTGGGAGGCAAAAACATCCTAGCAATGCCAAATTGAACAGCAAATTATCAGCAAAAGTTTCTCCAAAATTCTTAATTTTAAAAGCTCCTTGAGGCTTAACTATGTGTTCTATCAACAGTTCAGGGACTTCAGGCGGGGAGCCGAAGCTGATGCCATCCATTGCAGAGGATCTTGATCGCCGGACATACCTCTATAACCTCATAATGCCTATCATGAATCAGTAAGCAAACAAACTCCTGGCATAGTCATCAGAGTGTATATCTTTTAGATAGTATGTCATACAATTATGAAGCACAAACACGGGTAGGGACATAGGTTCAGGACACATAAAATTTGAAAAAATGTAGGGTATGAGATAAGGCTAAATTTAAATTGACACTAATACCAAAAGGAAAATAAGCGAGATCTACAGTCCTGAAATGTGAATCTAGATGAGATCATTATTCGTTTTTTATCTGCTAGTTATCAAGGTTATCCACTAAAGTAAAAGCCTTTGATATGTAAATGAAACTAAACATTGAGCTCAAACTTAATAACAAAAAAGTGTACAAGAAACGTGTGGAGACATGTGTCCTAACTTTAAAATAATACTATAAACTTGAGGATACGGCTAAAATACATGTGTGAATGGTGTCCAAGAAGAGTTGTTGTCGGATACATGACCGGTACAGATACAATTTATGTTAAAAGTGTTCGTGTTACATAGTTGTACCATAGTCTACTATTAGAAAGGCAAATCCCAGAACTTTGTCAATTATAGATGAAAAGGTTAGTAGTGTTTCCCAAGGGACCTCTACTCCTTAAAACTGAAGACCATTACAAAGACCAATTTTTAGGTTTCATATTCTTTTTTTTTTTTTGAGGTAAAGGTTTCATAGGGTTATTTTATGACATTATTTTAAGACTTAAATAGCAGTTATGTACATCATTTCTTATCTAAAATATTATCACCAAATATATCATGACGAAATGGTCAGACTATTTCATCTCAAAACAGCTACGCCTACATTATTAGGCACCTTGAGATTTGTTCACCATTTTGTGTGATGCGCAAAAGTGGTACTAGTTTCAAAATGCTTTTGCGCGAAGAAAGGAATCCAATCTGCCCTCAGAAGAAAAATTTATATAAATGTATTTCTCAATGTTTTGCAATTATTTGCAATTATCTCCAAAAAAAATTATTTGCAATAAATGGTTAATACACACTCACACATACACAAACTACTAATGACATACATATTTTTGTTTTATTTCAATATACAGCTAAACCATAGTTTTTGGAGTAAAAACGGTTGGTATCAACTACTAAAAAATAATTAGAGTATAACTACAACATAACAGGTATGTTTCCCCAGTAATGCCATCGTGATCATGGTTAATACATGAATGGATGTAAAGTTTAAAACTGTCACACTTTTTGTATGTTTGTCCTATTGCATTCAATTTTATATTTTTATTTCATTTATGCTAAAAGAAACTGCTTTTGCTGAACTAATAATAATGGCAATATAACATAGGATTTCATGTGTATTTTTGTGGTTTCAAACAAGAAGCCTGATTTCTAGAAAACCAAACCTCAGCCTCTCTGTATTTAGTAACCAACCTTCAGTGAAGAACATCGTTCACCTTGTAAGCCTCCATTGCATCTGGGACTCCTGCTTAAACATTTGTTTGATCTTCTTCTATTATTAGTGGAAGCACAAATGTCGTGTTATGACACTGACACATGGTGTTGGGTGTCCAAATCCCAGACATGAAGACACGCCTATATATATATATTTCATCTAAATATTTGTATATGTGACTCGTGCGCTGGTTTCTACTCGTATATGAAAGAACCAAATTCCAGTAGAATGGTCTACGAAATAATTAGCTTTTATCGGAAAGGACACAAAGAACCACCAGTAGAAACAGACCTATAACGCCATTATAGTGACTCTACACTACAACAAACAAGCATGATGGAAGCTTGAAGACTATGAAAACATTTCAACACAAAATACTTTCTCTATTCAGGTACATTAAGGGCCTGGATCAGGGCAAGGCCATGAACCTCCTATTTATCAAGTTAGAAATGCCCACCCCCTCCGGCCTACCAGCCCGACCTGTCCTCACCAGCTACTACAAGAGCCCTCACTTCCGTAACCGCACTCCAGATCCCTTCAATGATTACACCAGCCCAGATGAGGCCATACTCTGCCCTGACATCCGCCAAAGCATGTACTGTCAGCTCCTAGCTGGTCTTCTCCATCGGCACAGTGTCCTCCGAATCAGTGCTGTCTTTGCCTCAGCACTTCTCCGCTGCATTAACTTTCTCGAGCGTCACTGGCTCGAACTGTGCCATGATATCCGCACTGGCTACCTCAGTTTGTCGGTCACTAACCCTGCTTGTAGGGCAGCCATGTCTCCACTGCTGTCCTCACCGAGCTCCACAATTGCTGATGAGATTAATGCCATCTGCAATGGATCATGGAAGGGCATACTTTGCCAACTGTGGCCAAAAGCCAGGTGCATTGAAGCAGTGCTGACAGGTTCCATGGCACAGTACATTCCTGCATTGGAATACTATTCTGATGGGAGGATACCACTAGTTTGCACAATGTATGCATCATCAGAGTGCTACTTTGGGGTGAACTTGAGGCCATTATGTGATCCAGCAGAGGTTTCATACACGTTGTTGCCAAATATGGCTTACTTTGAGTTCATGCCATTAGAGGATCGATTAAGAACAGGGAATCGCGAAGAAGAAGAGATAAGGGATGTTGAGCTCGTGGAATTGGTGAATGTGAAGCTTGGGTGCTATTATGAGCTCGTAGTCACCACCTTTGCTGGTAACTAGTTCTACTCTATAGCTTGTGCTTGCAATTCCATGAAGTATAGCTATTAAAGATCATTTTCCATACTTGGTTCAATGCACATAATTTTCCTAATTGAGAATGCTGAAATGGATAATAAACTTACATTAAGAATGAACCATTATATGTAACCACTATTGAAATCATGATGGTCGGTAACAAGAGAACTTAAAAATTTACTAACAACTACAATTTTGGTCAGGTCTCTGCAGGTATCGGATTGGTGATGTTCTCCAGGTCACTGGTTTTCACAATCAAGCCCCCCAGTTCAGGTTCATTTGTCGGCGGAATGTAGTCCTCAGCATTGACAGCGACAAAACTAATGAAGAAGACCTCCAGAACAGCATATCTTCGTCTAGCAAGCTTCTAGAAGCAAGCAACTTGTTACTGGTTGAGTACGCTAGCTATGCAGACACTTCGACCATTCCTGGGCACTATGTGTTGTTCTGGGAGATTGTCTGCACAGCTGACAACAAAACCAGCGCAGATGCATCACTCAACGCAGAGCTCCTTCAAGAATGCTGCATTACCATCGAGGAGTCACTCGATTATAACTACCGAAGATGCCGATCGCACGACTGTTCAGTGGGTCCGCTAGAGATACGTGTTGTGAAGGTGGGGGCTTTCGAGGCTCTAATGGATTTCCTCATCCACCAAGGGGGATCTATCAATCAATACAAGACTCCAAGGTGCATTGAAACTCAAGGTGCAATCAAGCTGCTTAACTCAATGGTCAAGGCTTCCTTCTTCAGCCCACGGAATCCTACATGGACTCCTTAAAAAGAGGAGCTCGGAACTGCATCGAAGGTGATCATGTTCCACAACAGTAACTGTTCTATAAAATGATCACCTTCTAATTTTGGAAGGGAGACAATTAAGTAGTTGTATTCCCGTATCAATTAAAGCAATCAGCAAGCATGAGACGAGGCTATCTATTTCTGTATGTCCTTACTCCTCTTGTTTATTATGACAAGGTCCAAAGGGAATTCACTAGCTGGAACCATTATCTAAGCACTCAAGCCAACACTAGCTGGCTGCAATATTAACAACTAAAAAACCATCTAACTTGATTCTCTATTGCAATCATTGGCCAATGCATTAAAAAAATTAATCTTTAGAATAAAATAGCAACAAGTAAACATCAGCTCAAATGCAAATATAAACAAATGGGTCAATGGCTATCGCACTAAATTGACATATTTAAGATCAAAGATGCAAACTTTTGATACCAATATAAATGAAAACAAAACAAACTAGCATAACTTACAAGTTTGTATAATGGCGGGCTTGCTCTTGCACATGCCATTCAGCCAGGCATTTCTTCAGACATCTTGCAGACCATCAGCGAACTCTTCGGCATCTGCTAAAATGGGGATCATTATTGCAATCAGGTAGGCCAATGCATTAAAAAATTTAATCTTTAGAATGGAATAGCAGCTAAAAGTTAGAAATCAGCAAGTAAACAAAAGCTCAAATGCAAAAAATAAACAAATGGGTCAATAGCAATAGCACTAAGTTGACATATTTAAGATCAAAGATGCAAACTTTTGACACCAATATAAATGAAAACAAAATAAAAACTAGCAAAACTTGCAATTTGTGAAGAAAGATTGTATAATGGCGGGCTTGCTCTTGCACATGCCATTCAGCTAGGCATTTTATCAAATATTTTGCAGATCATCAGCGAACTCTTCAGCAATCGCTAAAATGGGAATCATTATTGCAATCAGGTTGGGCAATGCATTTAAAAAATTAATCTTTATATAGCAACTAAAATTTTACAAATCAACAAGTAAACATAAGCTCAAATGCAAAAATAAACAAATGGGTCAATGGCAATAGCACTAAATTGACATATTTAAGATCAAAGATGCAAACTTTTGAGACCAATATAATTGAAAACAAAATAAAAACTAGCAAAACTTACAATTTGTGCCATTCAGCTAGGCATTTCTTCAGGCCTCGAGGGTTCCGCTAAAATATTGATAAAGATGGAGATTTCTCCGCGAATCATTGCTGATTGCTGATCTCTGTACCTATTCGATTCAATCTGCAACTTCTCAATCTTTGGTTGTACTTTTTTTTTTTTTTTTTTCCCTCTCATAGTTGAATGAAAGCTGGTTCTCTTTTATTTAAAGGGAGTATTACAAATTATCATGTTCTTAGAATAACAAATTTAAATGCTTGTCTCTTTTTGTTTATAATAACAAATTAGTATTTCAAGACAAATAATAAAATCAATCTATTTCCAAAAAAAAAAATGATTTTTTTAAGGGAGTTTCTGCGCCCCATTATTATTATTATTATTATTTTTTTGATATTTACTGGTTTGTGCCTCAAATCTTTATATATTATGATTTATTTACCAAATCTTCATATTCAAATTTAGTCCCCTAAATCTCCTTAGTTACTACAATTTAGTCCCCTCCACAAATCCCCCAATTTTTTAACCTAATACTACTATTTTACCCTTCCTTATTCGTTCTTTCTCTTACTCCTCTCTTCTCCTCCTCTCTTCCTCTTCTCTTCTCATTTTCTTCATTATTCCTCTTCTCTTCTCCCAATGAAAAAAAAAGGAGAAAGAGAGAACGAAAAGAGAAGGAGAAGAGAAGAGGAATAATGAAGAAAAGAAGAAGAGAAGAGGAGGAGAGGAGGAGAAGAGAGGAGAAAGAGAAAGAATGAACAAGGAGGGGTAAAATGGTAATATCAGGTTAAAAATTTGGGGATTTGGAGAGAGCGACTAAATTGTAGTAACTTAGGAGATTTTAGGGACTAAATCCTAAATATGAAGATTTTGGAGACTAAATCATAATATATAAATATTTGAGGGACAAACCAGTAAATACCCCTTTTTTTTTTAACCAGTGAGTCTCGAGAATTTAAAATATTGACATTTTTTTCTCGGTGAGCACTTTTTTTTTCTATTTTTTCGAAATTACCTTTTAACTTCATTTCTATCTAAGCATCATTTCTATCTAAGCATCGTCGGCGATAACAATGGCACGGACCGCGGTAGCAGCTGCCTGTTGCTGCTGTCGCTGACACAATAGTAGCGGCATCAGCAATAGTTGTTATATGTTATTGCTGCTGCAGTAATTGGCGAGCTCATCTAGAAAAAAGACTACGGATTTTTTGTCAAGAAAATTTGTAGTAAACTTATAATTATTTGTTTTTTTAAGTTACGGGATCCCTAAAACAAAGATGGGTGCATTTAGAAACTCCTTTTTTTAAAATATATTTTAAATACGAAACATCACAGTAAAACAAAAATCAATAAATTAGAACATATCTAAAAAAATATATAAATATTCCATAATTTTTATTTATGAAACCTAATATAAGTTTTAGCTTCATTTTGCAACATTAAAATAATATAATTCTAATTATATTATTTACTTTATAATTTTAGATGTGATTAAAAAGACTGCACTCAGCCCAGCATCTAGACTACGTTGGGCTAAAAAATAGAGCAACTTAATTGGGTCCTTGCCCGGCCCATATTGAGGGGCTAAACTCGTATTTCGCAGTCGAAGCTCTAAACCCTAATCACTTATAAAGGTGGAGTCGAGCTAGGGTTTCACGCTCAGATCCTCTGCGGCTTGAGAGAGAACTGCCGGAGCGAGGCGACGGAGCAGGAGGCCGCCCACATCTACAAGCAGCAACGACAACATGGTTCGCTTCGGTTCTCAAACCCCATCCCCATTGATTTTATCTGGTCCCATTTCAATTTTCTTAGCATTTTAATTGCTTTTCTCATCAAGATTGATCTTTAGTAATCGCCAAGATTTGATCTTTGTAATGGTGATGACGGGTTATTATATGCTGAATAGATGTGGTTTAAATTTAATTAGAGAAAGCACAAGTCTTTGAGGTATAATCTAGTAAGATAAAATTGATGATGTTGTTTTTGTTTTCCATTTGAAAAAGTCCTAATTCCCATGTGCAGGCCAGTGTTTTGACTTCACTAATTGTTTGGTATTTTTGTTTTCTAACTTTGCACCCTAGGCCTTTTAGTTTAGTACTCTTTCCTAGTATTTAATATTTTAATCTATCTAATATTCAAATTTTACATGGCATCATTATCTGCAAATGAACGCTTTTTTGGTTTTAATGTGGTTATGGTGTATTGCCATTATAGACTTGCACAAACCAGCAATTGTTCTTGGTTGTTGGATGCTTAGTTCCATAACAATTATTCTGTCCATATGAAGCATAATTTTTGATACCTTTGTTAATTTTTGATTTCTAGATGATTCATTTAACTTGTAAGGTGGAATCTTTCTGAAGTAATTTGCTCAATTTGTTTGTCTATTATATCTGCATTGTGGGATGTCTGTTGCTTTTTCTAAGTCTCGTCATATATTATTCATCTTATTAGCTGTATACAATCATCGTTGGACAAATATTATGCTTTGTCTCTTCCTACACATTTTTACTCTTTTTCTGTTTCTTTTAATTGTCACATTCCAAGTATTATGATGTATCTTTTATTTAATACTTAAATAGACACTAATCTCTATGGCTTCCCAAATATTCTGACACCCTTAAATAATTCTCTTATATGATTTTCTTTTGGAGGAAGTGAACTTTTACCTTTGAAAAATAGTTTTATCTGTCTGTGTAACGGTTGACTTTATAGGAATGTATGGAGAAGGATTATCAACGTGATTGATCCGGTGTGATTCTCTTTTGGTTCATATAGCCTACCCCAAGTACTTGGGATAGAAGGCTTAGTTGTTGTAACACTTGTCTTTATGGATTGCTTAGATTTAAGTTAATGTCGTTGCTTTGTGTTATGTTTTTTTTAATCTTTTTCTGGTATTTCAGGCTAGAGGTCTTAAGAAGCATCTCAAGCGGCTAAATGCCCCAAAACACTGGATGCTCAACAAACTTGGGGGTGCCTTTGTAAGTGAAATAGGAGTATTTTCACATCTAATACTTTTTTTCTGTCAATTTTACCTATTTTATTAATTGACTAGCACCTATTAGGCCCCCAAACCATCATCTGGTCCACACAAGGCCAGAGAGTGCTTGCCACTAATACTCATTTTGAGGAACAAGTTGAAGTATGCTCTTACCTACAGAGAAGTCATTGCCATTCTGATGCAAAGACATGTCATGGTTGATGGGAAGGTCAGGACTGACAAGACCTACCCAGCTGGTTTCATGGGTATGTCGAACTGCCAACTTGTGTCGTTGCAGTTTAAAAGAATCCCTTCGAGAATCTTGGAAAGAATTATTTTTGCTTCATTTCTTGTCACCGATGAGACTGCTAGTAATCTTATTTTCCATATTATTTCTTTTTTTGCAGACGTCGTGTCAATTCCAAAGACAAACGAAAACTTCAGGCTGCTGTATGATACGAAAGGTCGCTTTCGGCTTCACTCTATCAAGGATGACGAGGCAAAGGTTATTTTATTCATTGTTTTTTGCTTGTTTTTTTCCCCTTTATTTACTCATTTGTGAAAATTTTTGTAAATGCTTCGATATTGTTTCAAGTTTTGGTTTGTAATTTTTTACAAGCTTTCATAAAAACATAGAACAGTTGAGTGTTATGTTAACATGATTCATCATTCTCATAAAATCGCTTTCATGAAAAACAAGGGCAGCCGTAAAACTAAAAGTGGGATTTCCGAAAATGATCCTTGAGTTATGTGTTATATATACTTAAAAGTTCATAGAACAGTTGAGTGTTATGTTAACATGATTCATCATTCTCATAAAATCGCTTTCATGAAAAACAAGGGCAGCCGTAAAACTAAAAGTGGGATTTCCGAAAATGATCCTTGAGTTATGTGTTATATATACTTAAAAGTTTGTGTCCTTGCCCATTTTATTTTCTGGTTTCAACTATTGATCTGTATTTGAGTTGTATATAGATGGAGTTAAAATGAATACTCAAGCTGAGGGAACATATATTAATTTGTTTTGGTGACTGCTTGGGTACAGTGGAAAAGAAATTAGATGGAGGGATGTCTCTTAGTGGTATGAAATCTGTTTGGCTAGGTTGTCCAGATCACTTTTTTATTTTTTACCTTATTATCGTTAGCTTGTGCTTTTCATCTGAAAGTTTAGCTTGTGGTTTTCATCTAAATGTTAAGCGACTGAAGGCTAATGTTTAGATAACAGTTATGTATTTCTACAGAGTCTTAAGGTCACTAGGAAGTTCATCCTCCTCAACTGGTGGCATCTCCTTTTATCATATTTTTACGTTTTATTTTCTCTAATGTTTATTGAACGGTTCATATACTTTAATACCTTAATTTCATCAAAATACTAAAACAAAGCACTCTAATACATAAAGGGACGGCCAGCCCCTGCTCTCTTTTGATGGCAGTTGACCTTTTCTACCTTGGTGATTTCTCAATTATAAGCCTATTCAGTTTTTTATGTTACCCATGTGTGTGCTGATTTGAGGAGTCTGCCTCCATTTTTGTTGTTTCCAGAAATAGAAGTTCGGTTTTTCCTAACTATATTTTGCCATTCTCATTTGCAGTTTAAGCTTTGCAAGGTGAGGTCTGTTCAGTTTGGGCAGAAAGGCATTCCTTACCTCAATACATACGACGGCCGCACCATTCGCTATCCTGATCCACTCATCAGGGCTAATGACACCATAAAGCTTGACCTGGAGAGCAACAAGATTGTCGACTTCATCAAGTTTGACGTTGGCAATGTGGTGATGGTGACTGGTGGGAGAAACACTGGCCGTGTTGGAGTCATCAAGAACAGAGAGAAACACAAGGGGACCTTCGAGACCATCCACGTTCAGGATGCTACAGGCCATGAGTTCGCCACTCGTCTTGGGAACGTCTTCACCATCGGCAAGGGGACAAAATCCTGGGTCACTCTACCTAAGGGCAAGGGTATCAAGCTCAGCATTATAGAAGAAGCCCGGAAGCGTGCTGCTGCAGCTGCTGCCGCAGCTAAGACCAACGCTTGAAAATTTTGTGGTGCATCCATACCTTGTCATGGATTGTTTTGATTATATAGGCAGCACTATGTTTATTTCCTTTTTAGGTACATGTGAGAAAACTTAAAAGTTAATTTTTTTTTTTTCAATCTTGATGTTGTTCAGGGTAATATGCTTGACATTCTAGCAAGAGAATCTTGTTACTGAATTTACATTTGCTTGACGATTCTGTGATAGTTGGCTTGTGTGCTTCTGTCAATTCTTACCAGCTGCTATAACCCTAATTTTATCCCCTGGTGAATTTTAATGGTTTATTTAGATGATCTGGGTACTGATGTTGTTGGATCAGAAGTTTATTATTTTGCATCAGGAATCTTGTTTTGTTCCCTCCTGTGATTTGTTTTGCTAATGAATGATGTCCCAATTGATATTATTGCTTCTTTTTTGCTTCTCTTTGATGAATATTCATCTTTGTGTTGAGATTGAATTATGTATTACATTACTGACAGGATACATTTGAAACCAGCAGGTCCAAATCGAAACAAACAACCATTTATTGAAATCTTCTAATACTTTCCGAGCAGTGCTCGGGCTATGGCACCATTTCCCCCATCTGGGAGGAATCCGCCAGGGACACGCTCGTTCCCAGTTGCATAAAGGATCCGGAGGACCTCTTGTGGCGTTCTGCTATAGCCAAGTGAGTTCCGATCAGCTGAGACGACATTGGTGGTTATCTTCTGCTCTGCTCCTAGTTCGATGGGGACGAGCAGGCCTTCATCTTTGATGCCACACATACCCAATCTGTTGCGCAGGTCTGATATCCTGTCTGTGAACTCTGCCACTGTGATGTTGTATGGCTCCACCAGTTCATCCAATCTCTGAAAGAGGTAGCCTCTTATGATACCGTCCTGTGCAGATTCTACCGCCAGCAGCCCTGCCAATAGCTGGCAGGGGAAAAAGAAGAACGACTCAAGATGGATATGGGTATGTTTCCTTTTTGCATAAAAATATAATAAGATAGAATCATGCTTATATTGCCCCTGTTACTGATTCATGTCTACTTTGTGTGTTATGGCTAGGAAAATATTTGGTTGCTGAGAGATGAAGGCAGCAGCATAATAATATCAGGTATGTATGTGATCTTATTCAGTTAACCGTAGCTTACCCTCTTTGAAACCAAGCCATCGATGTTGGGGTTTGCTCCGATGTAGCTGACCAGGCCCATATACGGTATCACGTATGATGCCAGTAGGTAGCTAACGCTGTTGATGTACGGGTCGAATGGAGGGTTAAGCTTGTACCCGAATGCATCATCAAATAGCTTGGCGAAGTTCTCTTTGCTGAGATCTATCAGAGGCCTTGGGAAACCGCCCACAGTTGATTTGAGAGCTCTAAAATCAACAATAAATGTTTAATACAGTCACGGAAGAATTTTTATGGTAAGTATTCACTTTATTTAGTTTCCTATTGCATAATGTTTCAAGAATAAAGAATAAAATGAAATCACTAGCACACGTCCAATGAGTATATAACTAAATATACTGGCAGTTATTCTACCATATTGCTCTGCATAAATTATGGAACTTGTAGTCTTAGTTTACAAAGCTGACATTGTTGCTGCTTATGATTGAAGACATAATCTCATTATTAACGTTTTCTTCTTCAAGGTTTCTACAAGAAGCATAGATATAGGTTAGGAGAGACCTCAAATGCCCTACTTCCTGGTAACCAAACTCAGCAGTGACCCGCCACACGACCTGATCAAGATCAGCCCTCCTAGCTCCTATCGGAGGGGGGCCGCCCATGGCGAGCTCTGGCTCAACATGATCAAGCCCATAGCCGAAAGCTCCAAATAGAAACCACTCACACTCTATGTGTTCGATGTTCTCTGCAAACTGCAGGAGGTCGACGTCTTGGGGGAAAATGGCCACTTTGGTATGTGGAGGGCTTGGGGGTAAACAACTTGGAAGTTCAGTAGCATTGCCAGTAAACTGGAGGAGGAGGAGGAGGAGGAGGAGGAACAATAGTAGAGTAGAGATGTTTTGAGGAGCCATAGTTAGAGAGTGCACATGAAAAATGAAGAATGTTGAATACTATTTATAATAGGAGTATGGCATTTGGAGAAGGAAAGATGAATAGTGCACCTTCCCTTTGTCAATAGAAAATTCACTTCTTCTTTTTCATTCTTTTTCAAGCGCTGAATAAGAAAAATAAGAATTTTGAATTTAATGTAGATTTGTCCTTCGGTTTCCTTGAATTCCACAATTTGGTACCTTGAACCTAATCAAGTCGTGTTGTAAATGGTTGTTTCAGCGAACTATCTGATCCATAGACATATTGGTCCTCTAGCATTGGTATTATGGAGAGGCTATGGAGGAAGCTAACCATATTCAGTATAAGCTTGCAGTATAGGAACCATTTTTAGAGTCTGTACCATGATATGGAGTCATGAACTTTGCAATGCTTACAGACAAACACTTAATGCTTTGTTCGCTTTGTTTTTTTTTAACTTTTTAGCTTTCCTTGACAACAGGCAGTCTCGATGATCTTGCTAGTTCTGCTTTGATAATAGTACGTTGTAGACTATCTGGCTGAGAATCTTAACCTGCTTCCATCTAATCTTTTCTAATGTGTCCTTGCTTCAAGTTTTAAAATGGTAGTCAGTAGTCCTTATACCTGAATCTAAGACAATAAGAGCTTAGGAAATTATGGATCATCTCCTGTTGCCTCTCTCTCTCTCTCCATGATATCTACTTCGTTCGAAGACTGATCACCTACCTTCTCCTACCCGTTGTATCACCTGCCTTCATACTTGCTGTACAGCCGTTCTTCAGTGCTACATTGCTGCAAGTTCTAAGATGGGTTTCTGTATATCTGATTCTGAGATTGCTACACTTTTTGGAAATTATGGATGCAAGAGTACATGCACTTGTTGGAGTTTATCACTGTTGGGACTGCAATTACTTGCATTGCAAATTTTTTGATGCCACACCTGTTGTGGGTGGCTCGAATCCATTTATTAATCCCCTTCTCTATGATAAACCACGTTCTTCAAGTTTTGAGAAGAGTTGGCAAGACACATGACTCGTGGCATTTGTTCTTTTTAGACACTTGTTCATCAATCCCCTTCTCTATGATGGGACTATATCCCAATATCTTTTAATTTGCCTTTTTATCTTAACCAACTTCTTAATAAATTTCTTAATAAATGGATTTGAGCCACCCGCAACAGGTGTGGCAACAATTACTTGCATTGCAAGATTTTTGATGCCACACCTGCTGCGGGTGGCTCGAATCCATTTATTAAGACGTTGGTTAAGATAAAAGGCAAATTAAAAGATATTGGTATATAGTCCCATTGTAGAGAAGGGATCTATTATCTTTTAGACTCGTGGCTCAAATAGGATTTAATCTTTTTGAGTATCATTATCTGAATCAAAGTCAATGAATGTTTTTAAAGCTCAAGGTGAGCACATATGAGAGACGTTATGCATGAGTTAGAGCTGTATGGACATGACCAAAGGCTCTATAGGGGTGCACATGTTGCATCTCAAAGAGTGGTTCGATTTGGTTCATAAGGTATAGTATCTAGCTAGATGCTATCTCATCCACTCATAAAGAAGTGAATCAGTTCATTAAGAAATGGATTAAGACATAAGGCAAAGGGGGTTAGATGAACAAAAGTACCTTTAATGTTTTCTAGTCATTGTAGCAATGCTTTTATTGATTGCTGTTCTAGTGAGTATAGGCTCGTATTTGTACACACAAAGAACTTGATGCTTTGTTCAGTTTGCTACTCCTTCTAGCAACGAGAGGTCTTTCTGTTCACACACGCAACGTTCAAGTTTTGAGAGGAGTTGGCAAGACACGTGACTTGCCTTGTGACCTTCTAGTCACAAGTCAAGGCATGCACCTAAACTTTCTCGCATATATTGCGAGAAGTGGGAGGGATCTACCAATCTTCAGAGATAACAAATGAAGAAAGTATATATCGATTTGTTATGATGCTGAACTTAGCAAGTAGCCAACTTCATATCTACTCCAGTTGAAGACCGATAACCTACCTAATGAACTACCCAACGGTCATACTAACTTAGTTTATTTGTTTTTTCTAACTCCTGAAATTTTCTCAATTTAAGTGTTTTCAAAAGACTATGCTACATACGTTCAGATAAATACTACTTAAGTGTGCACGCAACTTACTTGGTGTAATTTTAATGCATACGGAAGGTAAAGCAAGAGCTAGTTACGTTCAGATAAATACTACTTAAGTGTGCACGCAACTTAATTGGTGTATTTAGAATGCATACAGAAGGTAAAGCAAGAGTTTACATAATGCCGTAAATGATCTCTTTGTTTAGTAGTGTGGGTCTCTTTTTTCGTGGCGATAAGATCCGCTCCTGTATCTCGTTGACGATACGACATATCCATCACAAACGGAAGAAGGAATGTTTTTATAATTTTATAAAAAGCCGGAGAAACTGACTCAAGACTAGACTGGCTTAGCAAGTAGACTCTTGCGAATTCAAATATTTTTATAATTTTATAATCATGATATATTTTTATAATCGTGATACGAGGTTGACTAAAATAGTTGACTGAAATAATAGTGACAACGAGGTTGCGAGTTAACCTCGCATTTTGACCTTTTGACCTTTAATGCAAAGCTATATAGTAAGCTTTGTGTATGATGATGCCTAGCCTCGCATCCGGAGTCTCTCAGTGGAGTAGTTCAAGATTTTTCCACTGATCAATAAGATTCCTATCGCTTTTCTCGGAAGTTTCCAAAGGAGCACACCATTTTTTCTAATGAGCTCACTTTATAACTGTCCGGACTCAAAGTCCAGACAAAAAAAACACAGAAAAATAGATTTACTAGAAAATTTGGTGTGCTCTTTTGGAAACTCCCAGAGAGAAGTAAAAAGTTGAAAAGACTGAATTTTTTTTTTTTAATAACGAGATGATAGCTTTAATATATTTTTATAAAAATATATTGCCAGTGTTCCTCCACCTAGATCATCTGCCAATAGGATGTACATGAGATGAAACATATTTTTCCTAGGACACCCACCATCTCCTATGTCCTTCATTTAAAGGGACACCTATCCCTTTTTCCTTTTATCATCATACCAACTACTAAAGGCTGAACGCCCAGTAAAGAGATGAAGCAAGATCATGATGAACACTACCATTGATGGTTAGGGTAGAGAGAGAGAGAGAGAGAGCTGCTGCCTTTTTGAAAACCCTAGCTTTGATGGTCCTCAGAGTTGTTATGATGAAAGCAGTGAGCTTTGATTCCTCCACCTACTCCAATTCTGGGCTCATCCTAGTCAGCAACCACCACCTGAGCTTGGCCCCCCATCACTAAGGTGACATTTTGCCAAACACCTAACTCACTGCAATTTGTTGTTAAGAGTATGTTGAGTCTTCTTTCAAGGTTATACATGCCGGATATCAATAATATTGTATCAGATCGACAACTTTCATATCGAATAGCGAAATATCAAATGATATATCGAAAATATCAGTCCTGGGGGACATTTATATTGTATCGATAAAACTTTCAAAACAATATATATTAGATGATATATCGTTCGTTGCGGCCGACATTTAGAACAATACCTTCAAATATCAGTCCTGGGACATTTATATTGTATCGATAAAACTTTCAAAACAATATATATATTAGACGATATATCGTTCGTTGCGGCCGACATTTAGAACAATACCTTCATTCAGAGGGTATCGCATAGATACGAGTTTAATCGAATAGCATAGTATTCTCTACTTGTTTAACCTTTTTGGGAGGCTTCGATATTTCTGTTGATTAAGATGCATCTCTTGAATATATAGAGAGTTGCATGTGAAAACACCCCTAAAACGCAACATAGAAGGAAGATGTATGTGAATAACACTTTTTCATCATTAATCAAGATGTCTCATTTGTTATACTGTTAAAAAAACCATCCATTTAACTAATATGCATGATTTTTTATACACCAATACTTTAGACTATAGAGAGCACAATTAACGGTTCGGATCATCGATATAGATCTATGGATGCGCATATCCATAGATAACTTCCTATAGAGACATGTTAGATATACTTTTTCCGAAGAAGAAAGATAATTTTGTAAATTTTTACCAATAGCTTCTTCTTTCTGATAAAGCCTAGTGGACATACTTGAGTGGGGATCCTTGAAAAAGCTGGTCAAAAACTTGTACTGATTAGTCAATAAGCTGCAAAACTAAGACGGCATAAACCTTAGGTTGGTGAGTATTGAAAAATATTCAACCTTGATACTCTAATTCATGATATAATCATTATCTAACCCAAGATAAGATACAAAATTTAGACTATACAAACCTCAATTCATGTCTTCTTCATCTAGGGGAAAATATGCATGCCATGAAGTATCAACCATGACTGCATGAAGAAACACACACAAAATCACCTTCTAAATAAAATATGAGTTATGGTATCGGTATTGGCAAATATCAGACATATCGTGTGTTACAAACCATATTATACAGATATTATGCAACACATACCTCAAAATCGGATATGGTATTATGTATGAGTTATGGTATCAGTTTTGGCAATATCGGACATATCATGTAACATATCATGTGTTGCAAACAACATTATGCAGATATTATGCAGTATCGTATAACACATACCACAAAATCTGATAAAGTATTATGTATGGGTTATGGTATCAGTATTGGCAATATGTGTTGCAAACAATATTATGCAAATATTATGCAGTATCGTATGATACATACCTCAAAATCCGATACTATATTATGTGTATTGGCAATATTGGACATATCATGCGTTGCAAACCATATTATGCAGATATTATGCAGTATCATATAACGCATGCTTCAAAATCTGATACAGTATCATGTATAAGTTACGGTATCAGTATTGGCAATATCAGATATATCGTGTGTTGCAAACCATATTATGCAGATATTATGTTGGTATCATATAACACATACCTCAAAATCCGATACACTATTATGTATGAGTTATGGTATCAGTCTTGGCAATATCGGACATATCATGTGTTGCAAACAATATTATGTAGATATTATGCAGTATCGTATCTAACACATACCTCAAAATCCGATACAATATTCTGCATTGCGTTGCAACCTTCACTATTACACAAGGCGTATAACCTTTCAGCCAACTTTGGTTGCCATAGCCGGCTCTCTAACATCTCTACTCAAGTACATTATGCCATTGTCACATTACATTGCAGGCATTGGCATTCTCATCACTGAAATAATCATAGCTTCCTTGTGAGTGAGACGATGATGGTGCTGATTCGTAGTAACTCTCATGAGGATAGTAGTTCTCGGGGGGGTAACGAGGATAGTACTCCGGCGGTGGCGGGTGGTTCGGGTACATGTAGCCCTGTGGTGGCGGCGGATGGCCAGAATACATGTAGCTCTGAGGATGTGGAGGCAACGAAGCGTAATGGGAATAGCTTGCGGTCGGGTGTGCCATGTTGTAGCTAGCTGCGTATACTGGCTCCTGATACGCCGGTTGCTGGGGCATCGGCGGAGCCCCGTCAGAATTCATGACAAACACTTCCTCATTTCCTGCAGCTTCCACTCCTCCTTTGTTCTTGCTCTTCTTCTTGCCACTGCTGTCGGTTTTTGTGGCAGTGTCGGCCGGTTTGGTATCGGTTTCGGAGCTTGTCGCCGCCGGAGCCTTATCGGGTCTAGGGTCTGGCTTGCTGCTACTCTCGGCAGGCTTAGCAGCTGATTCTACCTGTTTTGCTGCGGTCGGCGGCGCAGGTTCTTTAGTGGCAGTTTCGGAGCTTGTAGCGGTGGCGGCCAATTTTTCGGGTGCTCTCTCTGGTTTCAAATTGGGTTCTTCGGACTTTGAAGCACCTTTCTCTTCAGCTACCTCTTTCCCCATCTCTTTCCCACTGGGATTAGGGTTAGGGTTTGGATTGTTGAGTTTCTTCTCCATTGGCCAGAGCTCAGCATGTTTCCCTGATTTCGCCAGTTTTTTTATTAGCGTATCGGCGTCCACATCTCCGGTCACCGTCACCTTGTTCTGTTGTGAATCAATTTCAGTTGTAGCAACCCCTAAATCAAAACCAAAAGCCAAAATCAAAATTTGAGAACAACCCATCAAAACTCCCCACAAAGAACCTCCCAAAACAACAAAAAGATTCAATTTTGATGACAATTTCCACCCAAAACCTCAACAAACCGCAAAAAAGATCCAATCTTTGCAACAACCCATCAAGAAACAGCAAAAAGATTCAAACTTGAACAAAGTTAGACAGCTTACCAGGAACACTCTTAAGTATTTTCCTCACTTTCTTCTTGCATCCTTCACAATGGATAGAAACTCTCAGAACCCATGTCTAAAGCATCACAAAAACAACAACAACAACAACAAAAATTCAAAACCCAACTCAAAACAAATGAAGGAACAGATAAAGGTGGATTCTTTTTATCAAGTACCTTGTCCTGGTGAGGCTCTGAGCCCTCTTCCTTGGTTGCCATTAAAATAAAAAATAAAAACTTCAGAGAGAGAGAGAGAGAGAGAGGAGAGGGGGAGGGGGAGGGAGAGGGGGAGGCAGGGGGAGGGGTATATGTAGGTGAGTGGGTATGTGTGGGTGTATAGCTTGGGTGGGTGGTGACAGAGGTAGCAACAAAATTCAACTAGTGGCCTTGTTACTTGCATTTTGCTGCATGATTGCCACTGGGGCAACCTTTGTCCAGCCATAATGGCAATTTGATATAGAAAGTGGGGCCATGAAGGGCACTTCCATTGGCCTGTGTTGATGACAACACACCTTGCCATGGTTCTGGTGTAGGCCTCAATCCTACACTTGTAAGCATGCATGTAAATAATACGTGTATCTCGAGATGTCCGGCTTCTGAAATCCTCTTCATGTGTGCTGATTTTATTGCTAGCGATGGTTCTACAGTGGAAGTGAAACATAAAGGGGACATTTTTGGTGATAGTTACGAGAAGATGATGAGTCATTGATTTGATCATTTAAGAGCACTAATGACATTGTTAGTTGATGCTAATAACAAAATAATTCTCCATAAGAGCTCTCCCTATTAGTTTGATTAAAAAGAAGTAGAAGAAGAAGGAAGAGATGAGCTCCTTCTTGTTGTGATCCTTTTGATTTGATCAGTAATCTTATCTAATGGAAGACAAAACCAACTGAGTATAAAATTGTACAAATCTAATTAGTTTATGAGCTCTTCCTTGTTGTGTTCCTTTAATTTAATTAATCCAAGGTTGGTCTATTCAATTAGTGGACTAATTCTTGTGTGAGTTCTTTCTTGTTGTATTCCTTTTGATTTAGTAAGTTATCTCTTATCTAATGAAGACAAAACCTATATCTTTTTTTTTTAATCATTTTTTTGGTTAGTCACTTTTTTGTCATAAATTTATGGGTTTTATACATTGAACAAAATTTTTATCTATATCAGCATTTCTTATAGAAGTTATTATATCGGTGATAGTTTTCCTAACCATAACAAACTTTATCGAGTTCGATCAGAACAATCTAATCAGACGATCGAAAACCTTTATTGTGTGATTATTTATAGCTTAAATTCTCTCAAACTAAATATGAACTTATCAAAGAAGAAAATCATGATTTTTTTTTTATAAAAAAAAAAAAAACCAAAAGTTCTTGAGTTGGTCCATAAAACTCTATGCTTGGTCTCCATCAAACTACAACCACTTTAAAAGGAACAAGCAAACAACACAAAGGCAAAAAAAAAAAAGCTAAGAAGCAAAAGGGCTCACAAAACCTAGTGTTGGCTTTGGCTTCTTTTGTTCTTTCCCACTTTAATTTTAATCAATTAAAAGGATTTGGAGATTTGGTTGTATCCAATTATTCACCTTCAAAAGCTTGCAATGTTATTGAATTGAATGCTTGTAAAGTCTTAAGATCTAGTTGGCATCCTCATTGAATCTTTCCAAGGAGAGATTGGAGTTTAAAAGATTGAATTAGCAAAGTGAAGAAAGGAGAAAGAGAGTTACTGATATGGCAAGATACTTAACTCGAAAGTAATGTATAGAAATGGTGCTCGGAACTTTACGGACAGAAAAAGATAAACTATGCATAACCCTCGTGTATTGTAGGAATATTCTAGAATCTGATCTTTGTGGGTTCCTTACAAGTAGGGTTTGTCGGCGAAAAATTCTGGAGTCATCTATCGAAACAAAGCAGATCCGCGAATTTAGGATTTGAGATCCGCAACTCAGCAGATTCGCGAACCTAAAGTTCGAGATTCGCGACCCAGCTACGACAAAACAGATTCGCGAATCTAAAATTGAGATTCGCAATGTTATCCATAGCATCCGGGGAGGGGTTTAATACAAAGTCACCCGACCCGAACAAGAGAAGTTACTACCTCGGATCGTGGAGCTAACTGCCGATCGAATGTAGAGGCATTATTTCGATCGTGAGGGTAACTACCTGACGAGTATGACGTCACTTCTCGAGTAATGGGGCTAACGGTCGAACGAATGGAACGGGGACATTGCCCTGAAACCCCTATAAAAAGCGGGAAAACAGAAAGGAAAAGGGATCAGAGATCATCTTCTTCTAAAATTACCCTTTGTGATTAGAAGTCCAGAGCCTTTTTGCCAATTAAAAGAGTTTGTGCGGAGTGTCAATGGAGAGCAAGATCGTTCTCTACAGCTACCTCAGAACCTAACTTTAAACAAAGAGGAATTTGATTTTTTTTCTTCATCTTCTGTAAACGGGAAACCGTTGAAATTGTAATCCTTTATTGAAATAGCTCAATAGAGAACCATTTACAATTTTATGGCGAATAGGGTTAGTCTCGGGTGTCGTCGTTTCTAGAATGTTCTCTAATTTTAAGATAAAATTATAAGATTGCGGGAAAAAAAAAAAACAACCTAAGGAATGTTCTTTGTAAACTCAAAGAATATTCGGTATTCGAGTTAACCTAACCCAATATCTCTTTTCCTATTTTGGAGTTCTGAATTTGTTTCTTATCAAATATACATAATGAGTTCATTGTCTAAACTCTAAAAAGAAATTTTTTTTTGTTTTTTTCGTTTTTGTGAGATAGAAGAAAACAAGTACTAGCATGGTAAAAATGGGAGTTTCTAAAGGGGCACACCACTTTTCCTAGTGAACCCATTCTCCTTCCGTATTTTTCTCCCCCACTGTCACGGCCTTTCTCCCTCTCATTTCATTTTCCCTAGCTCTATCCCGAGCTCTAGATCCATCTTCTCCCCGCTGTCCCATCTCCCTGCAGTCTCGGTCCAGCTCTGCCACGTCCTCGTAACGGTCCTTTGCCACCCAGCGCAGTCGCAGGTCCTCCGCTTTCGCCCTGCAGCGGCCAGTCGGAATCCTGACTATTGTTGAATTTTTTTGGGTGAAATGTAAGTTGTGATACCAAAGTTAAGATTTTGTTAATTTTTGGTTTTATAAATTTTATTTTGGAATGTATTTGATAATTTTGTGTTAGTGACTTAATGGGTGCTTTGTTAATTTTTGGTTTTATAAATTTTACTTTGGAATGTATCTCTAGTTTCTAGGGTTCCTTTCTAGAAATTTAGTGATCTTCAACTTAATGGTGAACGAGAGAGAGATTTATAGCTAGAGTTTGTATATTGAATTTATAAATTGCTGGGTTAGAGATTATTACGACGTCTGATGAGAATTAGAGCAAGAAAGGAAGCAACTTTATCAAAACCGAAGCAAAATTGAAGTTACTGTTGCTAATTTTCGGCATGATTGAATTATTGACATATGAAAAGGTGATTTTTTTGACAGAACTTGCAGTTGCTATTTCACTACCATTTTAGTTTTTGACACATTTAACTTGGCTAATTTCTGAGGTAATGTTCATGATTTGTTTGAGATATACTTGTTAGTTCGTATTGTTGTGTGATCTCAGGCCTGCTACAATTGATGGCTTTACTGAAAGAAAGGAGATATGCACATTATTATTTTGTCAGGGATTAATATTTAATAGGTTACGAGATGTGAATTTGTTGATTAGAACATATTGATGCTATTTCCTGTGAAAAAAGATAAGTATTGTTTAGTATTTGCTATTCATTATTCTGTTTTATTCAAGTGAGTAGATTTTTCATTCAAGTTCTATTTGGTATTACCTTTTCACTAGTCTATTTCTGTTTTTATTTAGGGATAGACTTCTGGAGTAAGGAGAAAACGAACATCGTGATCAGAAAAAGGAATAGACTTCTAGTTCTAGTTGGTTATTACCTTTGGCATTTTTTATTTAGATTATATTGATTGAAAATTTTGATATGGAAACGATAATTTGTAAAAATATGTAAATGTGGTTTTTATGTTAGAATTTGTATTATGTTTTGATGATATTGTAAGTGTTGTTATTATGTTTGAATTTGTATTCTGTCTTTACTTTCTTGTTGCTTTTGCTGGGCAGGAGCTACTAGAGAAAGCAACACAATACAGTAAAGTGGTGTTAGCACTTTACCTTGTGATGTATTCCAAGATAAGGAAGCCATATAGATATTCAAGCAACATTGTTGCACTAGACTTGATGTATTCCAAAAGGAGATTCTGGCAGAAAAAATAATAATAATAATATGTATGTGACCTCTAATAGGCATGTAAAGCTAGGGTTTGGCTGAATATAAAAAATTTCGATGTGTTGAAGCATCATCCTATAACCAATCTGCAGTTGCTATTTCACTACATCCATGCATCTCCCGAATGACTGCGATTGACTCCACCTTTTCAACATGTTGAAGCATCATTTTATAACCAATACTTTTAACATATTAATACTTATTTATTAGTTAGAAAAAACTCAAAACCAAACCTACTGTGCAGGGTAGAAATTACAGACAAAAAATATTTTATATGGAATAACAGTCCGGATAGCCAGAGATCCACTGTCCGGACTGTAACTCCGGACGAAAAATATACTGTCCGGGATTTAATCACGGATAGTATATGATTCGTCTGGGATCTAATCCCGGACGGATAATATACTGTTTGGGATTTAATCCCAGACGGTATATAATTCGTCCGGGATCTAACCCCATACGGATAATATACTGTCTGGGATCTAACACCGGGTTCGAGATCTAATCCCGGATAGAAATAAAATAAAGGTTGAAGACAAGGGCATTAGTGTCAAAAAAATCGATGGCAAACTTATTATTTTAACCAAATTTTTAAGTAGGCTCACCGGGAAAAATGATGTGCCCCTTTAGAGACTCCAGTAAAAATCAAGTCAAATAAGTTATTGGGTATGGATCATCAAAGCATTTGTATAGTAGAGAGTTTCCAAAGGAGCACACCATTTTTCCTTGTGAGCCCACTTTATAATGTTATTTTGGAAGTCCAAACAGTTATAAAGTGGGCTCACCAAGAAAAAAGGTGTGCTCCTTTAGAAACTCCCGTATACTAGTACCCAGTCACTCGGCCCAAATACAACCCCTTAGCAATCGAGAAAGCTGTATTCCAAAACTGAATAGAGTTGATTAGGAATATGAACCAAAATCGAACTGAACTAATCTGTTCAAATAATCTGTTCTAATTTTTTTAATAAAACTTATTTAAGAATTATAATTTTAATCAAGTTTGTTCAAACTTAATCAAGTTAGTATTAAATTTATTATATTAATATAATTTATATAGAGAGAATAATAGAAATGAGCTGACAGTTTACGCAAGTTACCTGAGCTGCAACTTATTTCCACTGTCTCCAATAATTTATTTTAAAAGATTTCTCGTGGATTATAATCTCAACCTAAAAAAAAAAAAATTAAGAAAAATTATTGGATCACTATATTTTTACCACTAGTTCGTATAATTTTTCCTGAGCTAGCGGCTCAGCTACAGTAATCCCATATATATATATATATATATATATATATATATATATATATATATATATATATATATGGGGTAGGTTTGGGTCAGTTTTGGCCGACCAAGTTATTTCGGTTCGATTCAGTTTTGCTTCTTCGGATCCTCACCATACCACATACCATGATAACAAAACCCCCGAATTTTGGAGAGTTTCCAAAGGAGCACACCATTTTTATTGGTGAGCCCACTTAACAACTGTTCGGACTGAAAGTCTGAACTAAAAATACACTGATATGTGAGTTTTCTATGAAAAATGGTTCACCACACCATGATAACAAAACACCCGAATTTTGGGGAGTTCCAAAAGGAGGACACCAATTTTTCCTAGTGAGCCCACTTAATAAGTGTTTGGGCTGAAAATTTGGACTAAAAATACACTTATAGGTGGGCTGACAGGAATAATGGTGTGCTGCTTTAGAAACTTCCGAATTTTGCCATCCCTTGCGGGACCCGAACCCATCCATCCCCTCTCGTCTTCCCTCAGTTCGACATTATCACAAACACCTCGTAGACGTTACAATTTTGCTCTCAAAAATGCTTCTCTCAAGAAACCAACGCCTCAAATCTCTTTTCTCCCTACTCAAATCCTCCCAATCTCTCTCCACAACGACGCCAGCCGCCGCGCCGTCGCCGGCGACGTCGGCGTCGACCCAGAAGAAACCAACTTCATCCTTAACCAAACTCTTCCCATCATCCACCACCACCGACCCCCTGATCCGATTCGCCCATCTCCTCCGCCGCCGCGACTTCCCCTCTGCCAAGTCCCTCCTCCGCTCCCTCGCCGCTGACCCCGCCCTCTCCCCCTCCTCCCTCCTCTCCTCCTCCAAGTCCGCCGGCGCCAGCCCCGCCAAAGCCCTCGACATGCTCCTCCACGTCTACTCCGACGCCGGCCTCCCCGACCGCGCCCTCGAGACCTTTGACTTCATCGCCCAAACCTTCGGCCGCGTCAACTGCCGCTCCTGCACCGTCCTCCTCCAGGCCCTGCGCACGTGCCCCGACGGCAGTGCTCGCAAAGCCCTCAAATTCTTTCGGAAAATGGTTGAGTCCGGTGCCGTGGACGTGTCGGTTTACGCGACGGCTATCGTGGTTGACGGGCTATGCAAGAATGGTGATGTCGAGTGTGCACGCCAACTGCTCGACGAAATGTGTGAGAGGGGGCTCCCTCCGAACATAGTGTCATACAACTCTCTGATCGAGGCGTATGCGAGGAGAGGGGACACGGGCTCGGTAGATTCGGTGCTGGATGTGATCGATAATAAGGGGATTGGCCGGAGCATCGAGACGTACTCGCTCCTTGTGAACGCGTACTCGAATGCTGGAGATGTCGGGCAGGCGGAGAAAGAGTTTCGGGAGGTGGGAGAGAAAGGTTTGGTTGCGGATGTTTGCTTGTACACGGGGATGATCAATGGGTACTGCAAGGCGGGCAGGATGAAGGAGGCACTAGCACTATTCGATGAGTGCGTTGAGAAGGGAGTCAAGCCTAATGAACGGACTTATGGCGTTTTGATCCATGGCCTTGCGAGGATCGGGCAGATGTATGCAGCCGAGATGTTGGTTGAGGAAATGCAGAGGAAAGGGATTGAATTGAACATTGTGGTGTTCAATACTTTGATCGATGGGTACTGCAAGAAAGGGAGGATGGACAAGGTGTTGGAGCTGCAAGAGGTTATTGTGAGGAAAGGATTGAAGCTAGACGTGTTCACTTTCAACACGATAGCTAGTGGGCTGTGCAAGGCGAGCCGGACGAGCGATGCAAAGAGGATTCTGAACATGATGGTCGAGCAAGGGGTGGCACCAAACATGGTGAGCTACACTACGTTGGTCGACATCCACTGCAAGGAGGGAGATATGGTGGAGGCTAGGAGGATATTTCGGGAGATGGGGAGCAAAGGAATCAGCCCGGGCATTGCTACATATAATGTGATGATCGATGGATACAGCAAGAAGGGGAGCATTCGTGAGGCGGAGAGATTCAGGAAGGAGTTGGAGAGCAAGGGGTTGACGCTGGATGTGTACACATATACTTCATTGATTCATGGTCACAGCATTCATGGGAAGTTGGATGTTGCAGTCAAACTCTTGAGGGAGATGAAGGAGAAGGCCGTGTCTCCTGATGTAGCGACGTACACTGCGCTCATATCAGGGTTGTCGAAACAAGGGAGGTCTGATGAGGCGTTCAAGTTGTATGATGAGATGTTGGAGGCAGGGCTGGTGCCGGATGATTCTGTTTATGCTTCTCTTGTGGGAGGCTTGCATACAACTATGGAAGAGAGAAGAGAGAGTTCGTAGATCATAAACTTCATGTTGGCTAGCATGCTAGGAAGTGATAATGAAGGTATGAAATATTTATACCTTTTTTTTTTTTTTTAAGAAGCAATGAATTATTTTTTTTGTTGTGGCCCTTATCCTATTCCTTATTGATATTCATTATGTAGTGCACATTTTTGTATAGATTATTTTGCCCTTTGTGCCTCAAACAACATGAGATCAATGTTAACGCTTTATGAAACCTAACATAACCTCAGCGCTATGTAACAACCGAAAATAACTCAGTGCACCATAACAGTTCATTTTTTATGTTATATTACGTTACGTTAAATTATAATTATTTTTTAGTAATTTCTATATTATTGATTATTAACGACTTACTATATTTTCATACTTGACTAGTTGTTGGCTTGTTTGATTGCTTGTGGAATTGCTAACTTACTAATTTGCGATTATTTTCTTATTCGCTTGTTGCAATTCCTCTCCGGTTGCTGAAATATCTATTTGTGGATTCTATTGAATTTTTAATTAACTGAAATCAACAATTAAGATAAATTGAATATTATAAAATATAAATTACATAATATACGTTATGCGTTACGTATATGCGACATAACCTAATAGAGACAAACGTTGCGTTACGATTATCGCTATTTTAAACATTGCATGAGATTATTTTAGGTATGCACCTCTTACTTGTAGGAAACTTTTAAGAAATCTGAATATGACCTTTGACATGTTACTCAATAACAAAGAAGCTTTTTCATGCAATAATAGTCAATACCTGCAAGAATCTTGATAATTTTAATATGATTCATGCACATGTAACTATCAAATCCAAGTTCAATGCAGCTGCTGGAGCTTTCCGATTGGTTTTGTGCATGTTTGATGCTCAAATTGTTTAAGTTTTATGCATGGATTACACATTGTTGGAGCTCACTATCACAAGTAGGTCACTATTACTTTATCCTTGTGTCATCAATTTAGAAGGCTATCAGATCACAGAGGGGTTTTATAAGATTGTACTGATGAAACTGAGATGCAAGAACATATTTCAGAATGTTAAGATGTGGCACAACTTGTTGATCTTAAAGCTTGACCAGTGCATTATTTCTTTCTGATAAAACTATAAACTAAGAGAGATGAATAGTTTTGTATTCTGAGGTGTAAATAAAACGATATAATGATCAGACTAATTAGATATTATGAGATATAGTAATAAATTAGAGGATTTGTCTTCAAATACTTTTCAGCGGATCAAGAACATAAAACCAGTTGTTCGGTGTTGCGGCTTCTCTGATCAAGAAGTCTCTAAGAGGAAGTTATATAGAAAGCCATTTACTGACCGCTAGTGAATAAAATAGTTGGTTGACATGGGAGAACATGATATTGAGTAAGTTGGCAATAAGTGTCAAATTTCACCGGTGTAGAATGTAGCTCAGTTTCTGATGACATGTTCATCATGCAAGAATAGAACTCCTACCTAGTTGGATTTCTCTATATATAATTCTTGTGATCACTGGCATCAATTTAGAAGTTTATCTGATAATAGAGGATAGACATAAGTGCCTCTCTCATTAGCACGTACCTCTTCAATATCGATTATTGATAATAATAATAATAAGTTGATATGGTTTCTTGATGGGTAGGGCACTGGCTGAGTGAGTGTCAGCCAGCTGTTATTTACAATGATAATTGTTAGGACCTGTCATTATGATAAACATCAGCAAACTCATGTTGCTGATCAAAGTTCCAGTGGCAGCTTCCATGCCTAATTAGAAGCACTCTCATATTATAAACAACCTTTATATTGATTACAGAACAAGATTAGACTATGATAACATTATTAACACTTAATTTCAGTGCAAGGGTTTATTTTTGCATCTGCTAGGCTTTACAGTTGACATTTGCTAACCATTACTTTAGGGTGTCTCAAATTGCTGAGGCTTGATATAGTTCAATATTTCAAGCAGCGCACTCGCTGCAGAAATCTAAACTTTGCATAGCTTATCACATTTGTTGTTAGGGTTTTTACATATCTGTCCCTTAATCTTTAAAAAATAGAATTTAGTCCCCCAATCTTCATATTTATAATTTAGTCTCTCAAATTCTTTAAGTTACCACAATTTAGTCCCTCGGCCATATTTTTGGCCCGAATTTCTCGTTATACCCCTGAGTTACTACATTTTAGTCCTCCCTTCTCTCTTCCCTCTTCTCATTGGGTTCTCCTGAATTACTTCACTTTAGAAATTAATCGGGAGGGAAGAGAGAGAAGAGAAGAATGGTAAGAAGAGAAAGAGTGGAGGAAGAGAAAAGGAAGGACTAAAGTGAAGTAACTCAGGAGTATAACGGGAAGCTCGGACCAAAAATACGGCTGAGGGACTAAATTGTGCTAAGTTAAAAGAATTGAGGGACTAAATTATAATTTTTAAAGATTTAAGGGACAGATATGTAAAAACCTCTTTGTTGTTATCTTCGAACAAGAGCAAAATAATGAGTCAATAAGAGTAAAGAAAATGTGTCACCATAGAGTTTCTGAATAATGATTATACCATAAATCGTAATTAATAATAATAAAAACCAAGAAGATGGTTTATTGCGCATCTAATTGAAGCCACATAATAGATTCTATAATACAGAATCTAAGCATATATTTTGTATGATATAAGGGCCATCAAATGTCTAAAGCATGACCATAATCTACTCGTGACATCAACAAGGGTGGATTTTTCTAAGAATAGCACATGAGGAACATATTAGAAAATGATATTGACTCTGAAGATACTGGAGATAAAATTAGCAAATGACAACTTCTATAGATTTACAAATATCAATTGACCAATAATTCGAATTTCCTCTCTTGTTCTTGTAAAATATTTTGTAATTCCTCTCGTATATACAAAAGCAGGGTCTTTTGTCCTAAAAAAATATTACAGTGTGATTCACAAAATCAATGAAACTGAATAATGAATAGAGTCATAATTCACACAATGCAAAATGAGTAAATGTGAAAAAATAGTCAATGCCAGAAACATTGCCAAAGGTTCTGGAACCTGAAACTGCTGGAATCAAAAGGAGCACTAGTGAATGTTATCTGAGATTGACAAACAAAGAGCAGAAGAGTGCCAATATTGTAAGACATGTTTTTTAATTATGCATTTGGTTGGACAATGCATGATGCATATACTTTACGCGTTGCATGAGTGCATTATGCAGAATTGTACTAAATGGGATTTTATATGCATATATTAGGTATATGTCTACATTTATGTATGTTATGAATTGGAAGCTCTCCGTCAATTAAAAGACAGAAAAAAAAAAAAAAAAATATATATATATATATATATATATATATATATATATATATATATATATATATATATATATATATATAATTTCTGCTAAAAATCAATATTTAGAAACTAAGTGGAAATATTTTTTTTGTTGCTTCACAGAGAGTGTTGAATGCGAGCAAACTTCACTGATAAAAATGATTGGAGATTGAAAGGGTAGATTGTGAAATAGGAGTCTTTTTAATGAATTATGATAGTGAGACAAGATTCAAAGGATTAAGGAAAATGAAGCAAAAGAACTTGTCACAACCTCACTGAGGGCAGGAAGATGAGTGAGTTTGAGTGTAGAATTATGGTTTTAGCTAACTTTTATGATATATTTTTTTTTTGTGAGTTTTGTGTTAATTTCAATTTCAAAAATAAACTTAAGAAACCACAAGAGTACTAAACACACTTCCTTTTATTTATGTAGTTATTATTATTATTATTATTATTATTATTATTTAATTTTGCAAAGAGAATTTATCAGCCTTGCTTGCTCACGAACTCATCTCTAATACTTCTCTTCATGCTTCAACCTCGCTTGCTCATTAGTTGATTTTGCTAAGGTAGTTGAAAGCACCATACGATGGGCCTATGGTGCCAAATCTGAGGTCATTCTTTCCATTTTTCAATTATCTTTACCTACATTGGATCAGATACTACATCTATCGCATTGCATAGCTTTTCTAACTAAATTTTAATAGATTTCGGTGTCTGCGCTTGGGATTCAGGGACTTTTTTAACCGATACACATGCACCAGGTATTTGATAATCATATATGCTAGTTGCCATTTGTTTATGTAACCTGACACAGAATTTTTTTTTTTCATGTCAGATCATAACTGATACGCATGTATCGTAGCAACAGAGCAGTTGCCTTCTTCTTTCTTCTTATGGGCATGAGTACGGCAGTTCAGGTACCATTTATTCGTTTGGTTTCTATTTGATTTGCATAGTAGTGATTACTTTTCTTGTTTCTATTTGATTTGCATATTACTTTTCTTGTAAGGATAACGCAATACCCAATTTACGACTAAATGCTGCACTGGAATGTCAGAGGAAAATCGACTGGAGACACGAGATTTGATCGGTTACCTTAGTTACCTAGCATGTCACGGGTATATTTGCTACATATATTTTGGTGATGTGATTCTTAAAAATACTGTTTTCTATTTTAGTTCTCATGCAGAAGTCTTGTTTGAGAGTTTCACGATAAGCAAGTCTTTTTACTTGGCTGCAATCGGATCAATAGATCAATACCTCAAAAACATAGGTAGTAACCAAGGCTGGGGATCTTGATTTTATCAATCTGAAGGATAGAATTTTATTTAGCTACAACTTTAGCTTGTCCTTTTGTTTTTCCTTCTGTGACGTATGCTACTAAACAAATTATCCCCGTTGTTGTGCCATCTTTGTGCCTGAAAATTGTAGGGGATTTCTTTTTTTTTTTCCTTTTTGCTAAGATAGACGTAGCCCTCATAGAAGAGAAGATGCGAGAAAATTATCTGCGATGGTTTGGTTTGGTCATATGTGATGTAGATTTACATATGCACCAGTTTCGACAAATTAGAAGAGCAAATAAATGGTCTAAAAAAATATGAATGGACGTGATATGAAAAGACATGGATATTAAAGACTTTAACGAAGGTATGTTGCCCGATAGGAATTAGTGATTGATCCGGTGTGATTCTCTTTTTGGCCATAACGGTGAAGCATAAGCTTGACCTTGAAGCCATCTATTTTTCTGCATTCTCTTTGTTTTTCAGTGGTTTTAACACATATAACATAACTCAACAAAGAGTTATGTCCCATAAGAGGTTGCTTCATTGATTCTTTCCTCTCCATCTCAAGGGGTTAAATTTCAATTATCAATGCATTGATTCACATAGCAAAAAGATATTACCATGAAATTGTTATAAGATATATCAGAAAGGCTTAATGTATTTGGTGCAGTTTTGTTACTGACGGTAGTTTTCTTTTCAGTTGAAGTGCCCAAGCAAAATCTTGGAGGGAAGAACGATATCGCTTTCAGAGAGCAGCAGTAGAATTCTAATAGACCAAGCATGTCTGTCTCTCTACCGAAACACTATGTATCTGTATCTTGCTACCCTGTGCTTTGAGTAGGACCTGGTGAAAGCCAAATTCTATTAGGGTATCCCTTTATGGGGGTGGTCCTACTCCTATCCATAAAAAGTTCAATGTGCATGTTTAGGAACTGACTGTTGGCAGGATAAGCTTCAATCAAGTTCTCAGATATTGTTGGTAGGATTCTCAGATATTGTTGGTAGGATTGTTAGCTTTACGTCTTCTTCAGAGTACTAATTATATGAGATTGGACTTCACGAACATAAGCAAAGCTTCTTTTTTTGATGCTGCAGTAGTTTTCGATGAACCTTGTTGGTGACGCTGTGGAAATTCTCGACAAGATGTCAATTATATACTGCAAGAAAAAAAAAGGTAAGTTCGATTTTGCAGGAAGGAATCGTTCATATTTGATAATGGCTAATGCAAGCTTGAATTGGTGAATGATTTTGATTGTTGATGATTTAATAGGTGATTTGAATCTGATGAAAAGGCTACTGAAATGGCAATTTCTCAGTATAAAAAAAAAATGCATACTTTATTTTTACTAGCTACCGTAAAAAAAAAAAAAAAAAAAAAAAAATCAAAAACCAGAAGGATAATCTACCAATGCTACCACCGCGTAGGTTGAATCTTCTATTTATTTCAAAGGCTAAAATATAAGAAATCCCCACAAAGTATTGTATTTTTCATTAAAACTTTTATGAACTATTTTATGTTATGTAAACTCCTTGAGATTTCAAATTTCATAAAATCCCAAATGGTGTTAGCGAAAAAATTAATGATCTGATTTAAAAATACAGTAAAAGACACTTTCCAACCTTTCTAAATACCTACATTCTAATTTAGTATATTCTACTCATAAAATGTATATTTAAAATTATCGGAGTGTGGATATTCGATGCGTTTTTAAATCGATTAATTAATTTTTCTATTATCGTGGGTTTCAATAAAATTTAAAATCCATGGAGATTTACATGACATAAAAAAGTTTATGGAGTTTCTTGAAAAACTTTGATATTGCATGGGTTTTTCTCTATTTTAGCGCACACATCTAAAATTGGCATTGCTATAAGGACTTGTAAATGATCAGATTATTGGTACATTTTAGAAAAATTAAGAAAAAAAAATGCGATTAAACACAATAAAATACTTTGTATTTAATCTCAAAATTGTGTCTAAACATCACTATCCTATAAATAGAGAGTATTTGGTGATGCATCAATATTTGATTATGTCTTTAGGCAAGACCACCAGAGTCTACTGCAGACAAGTGATTTGTTATTGAGACTGTTTCTTAATTTTGGATTGAAGTTCCAAAAAAAAAAAAAGTTGGAAAATAATTAGAAAATCAACAATGTTAAAATACAAAATTATTTTCTTTAATCCTCATCACAACTTTAGAGTTTTGAAGTAGCAGAAGAGACTTCAATATGATATTAGAGCATGTTCAAATTCCACAAATTTAATTGTACATTTTAAAAATAAAAAATACTTGCTATATAAAATTTAGATTTCTGTCCAAAAATAAATCTTCAATCTGCATAACCATATTAAAATACAAAACAATTTTGGGAGACAGAGAGCAGAGGGTTCCACGTGAAGGTGATGAAGACTGGTGATAGATATTGAAGAATGAAGTACATCACTGGTCATATTCATATCATCATCTAGAATATACTCCTAAAGACTACAAAATCTAATTTTTTTTATTTTTGGACCATCAACTTATAAATATTCTCCCAAAGTTTTTGCAATCAAAACCAATCAAAAAACAAAACTTTACTATATATCATAGTGGTTTATAATCCCTTATGATATAACTTATCATCAACTCAAGATTCATATCACATAATGTAATAACTCTTGAGCAAGATTCTAAATATCGAATATCAGAATCATATCGGATGAGCAGTTTTCATATCGGATAACTGGATATATGACGATATATCAGTAATTTGAGCTTTTATATCGTATTCGTAAACCCTCCAAAACGTATATCAAAGATGACAATCTGTTGTCTTTCAATAAAATAATAATAATCTTAAAAGAGTGAATAGTTAGGCATGAACTGATCACATCAAAGTCAAAAGTTGTTAGGCAGGCACATTACAATTGCTTAACCTTAAACAAATTAATAAAAATTAACTTAGCCATCTTAATTAATCAAAGAGTACAAGAATCAAAGCCTTTTATGAAAAAAAAATAAAAGGAGCATCTTAGCTCAACGTCAAGATAAATTTATAATCGAACACTTTTTAAATCTAATTGCTTGTTTGTTTGCTAGCTCGCTATTAATATGATAATTATAATATATATGCTCGAATCATAGCATATATCAATCATTGTCAACATAATTCATAATTCAAAGATGTTACGATTCACTTACAAGCTACCTAATTTTATTTTCCGTTCTAGATTCCTTTACAGTAGTGCGTTCTATCTAATATCCTCCGTGTAGAATCTTTGTAACGTATTTCTCCACATCCATGAGCATCAAACCCTTTTCGACTATTATATATCACTCAATTCTGAATGTGTCATTCAAACACGAAGAGTAAGAGAAATATTTCAGTTGGCATAAGATAAGATATGTCCGGAGTATGGGTGATCAAGAACGGAGTGATGAGGCTGGTGGAGAACCCTGCGAATGAGCAGTCCCGTCGCAGGGTCCTGCTCCACACCCCGACCAACGAAGTCATCACCTCCTACTCCTCCCTGGAGCGGAAGCTCGTGGAGCTGGGGTGGGAGCGATACCACGAGGACCCTGATCTCATCCAGTTCCACAAGAGACCGTCGCTCGACCTCATCTCCCTCCCCAAGGATTTCCGGCACTTCAAGTCGATGCACATGTACGATATCGTGGTAAAGAATCGTGATTCGTTCAGGGTCATCAATATGTAGCTAGATGGATAGATAGAGAGAGTATGTCGACGATGAAGATGATGAAGAGGAGGGAGATTGGTTTGCATGCATTTGGACGTTTTGAGCGTGTTTGATTAACCAAAACGCTAATATGTGTAGTTCATGTTTGTAGTGTACTTGCGTTATTTGTTGTTGTGTGAGGAGTTTTGATTTGTTTTGTGTTTGGTTTGGTTTTGAGATTACATTGTGCATGTCTGTGATCTTGGATGTGTGTTGTTGCATGTAGCAATTGAGAGACAAATTAAGATTTCATGTGTGCTAGTGATCATCACATAGCCCAACGTCCATCTACTACGTGTGTGTGCCTCATATTGATGTTGTTTCTCACTCTAAAGTAGTAGTCTTTTTTGAGAGAGAGAGAGATTAGTAGGCAAGTAACAGGAAATTCTATTCGTGCACACCACATGGTCGAGGATTAATCCTAAACGGGCTTAGCATCGGCCAAAGATTAATTCCTGACCAAGAAAAAAAAAAAAAAACATGATCACAAAATTTTACAACTTTAGAAAGTGGGCCCAATGAGCAACGTGATGTGTATGAATAGAATTTCCCCAAGTAACTGATCAATGAGAGAAGAAATTGACTTAAAAAGATATAGGAGTTGATGGAACACGTTTTGTTAAATCCTGATCAATGTTTAAAATAACGATAACGGTAACGTAACATTTTGCTTCTGTTAGGTTATGTGTTACATGTCGCATATAGCGTAACGCATAACGTAGGTTATGCAATTTCATATTTATTTAATAAAAATAAATATAAAATAATTTTTATAAACTGAAAATTAAAATTAAATTATATAAGAAAAGAATATAAAATCATTTTGTAATACATAATTTATTCTAATTTTATATTAAGTTTTACAATAATTTTTACATTTATCTTCATAAATTATATTAAATCTGTAACCGTAATTCCACTCATCGTTGAAACAAGAAAACAAAATTCTAATTTTTTATTTCAATTTCAGTTATTATCATTGTTGTAATTTATATTTTGCAATGTCAAATTTATATTATTTGTAATTATTAATTTCAGTTCAATTAAAAATTTAATAAAATCAACAAGTAAGATATTTTAGTAACAAGTGAGGAATTACAGTAAGCGAATAAGGAAATAATCGCAAATTAACAAGTAAGCAATTCAACAAGCAGTCAAACAAACCAACAACTAATCAAGTAAAAAAATTACAGTGAATAGCAATTCACTAGTAATTAAAATAATAATCACCAATAATATAGAAATTACTAAAAAAAATAATTATAAATAACGTAGTATAACGTAATTTAACGTAACGTTACGTAATATAACATAAAATAACATAAAAAAACGTATTGTTATGCTACACTGAGTTATTTTCAGTTGTTACATAGCGTTGGAATTCCGTTAGGTTACGTAACGTAATATAACGGATTTCATAATGCGTTATTTCAATATTAATCCTGATTAATGAAACAAGGAGGGACTATTACTAATATACACGGAGGCATGGAGATTGGAGAAATTAATTTCCCTGCACTTTTCTTATGTTTTAATTCAAAATTAATGATTTTCAATAAATACAATATCTTATATTCATGTGATGGAATGACATAAATTATCTATTGTCTTGGAGACTCTTTACGGTGCATCAATCACCAATCAATACTAGGTAAGATGATAAAAGACTACTATACAATCAATACTATGCAAGACGGTAAAAGACTAATATATATACTAATAGAGTAAACGGAAAATTCACCGACGGTGAAGGGAGTTTCTATGCAAGACGGTAAAAGACTAATATATATAATAGAGTAAACGAAAAATTCACCGACGGGAAAGGGAGTTCCTTCACCACGTGACTCGTATCTTGAGTAACATTTTCCGTTTTCTAATAATACTAATAACACGAATATATCACAAGAAGCCAAGCACAATAGTTTCGTAACATAATAAAACGGTCACCACTCAGCTTTATGAACGGATAAAAAGATAACGTACGGTGTTGGATTATTTTTGACAAAGAAATGGGACATAGAATCAAACTTTTTATTATTTGGTGAGGATCCACCAACTTCACATCATTTTTTTTTTTAATATGAATCCAACATAAAAAAGAGGAGTATAAATTCCTTAATTAATTATGTCTAAGAAAATTCCACTTTCATAAGATGATGCCACCACCCTCCTCTTTAATTTAGCTTAATCATGCACACGCCCGCACAGACAGAATGAAACTATAAATAGTTATTACATATATAGATCCTTGGCTCCGTAAGGACCACTACTACTACACCTCCATCCCTGCTGCCCACTGTTCATTGGTACCTCTGTATGATTAGAATGGATGGTGAGAAGTTGGAACCAAAATCTCAACTTTTTCATAGTTTCCAAGCATAATTAGCTAGATTGGATCATGAGGTAGGAGACATAATCAAACTCTTCCAAGCAATAACCCTTTTTTTGGTTTAACATGTGATTAAAATCAAGTTGTAGATTCTACTCTCATTCTCATATTCTCCTCCCATTGGAATATTTGTTTGGTTGTTTTGCCTAATGGGATTGAATTTAGTGCCTCAGTGTTGGACTAGGATTAATTGTAGGCTCCCTATTAAAACACAATTGTTTTCGTCAGCCAAATAACAAGAACAGTTGGGAGTTTCCTAATTTTTCATAATTTTCTTAGACTTCTCCCGAGAATATAAGCTTCGTCATAATGTATAGTTTTGTCTATCTAATCAAATCTTTAGCTAGTAAATGGAAGCCAAAGATGGCCACTTGAAGGGCATCGTCACAACAGGGGCATTTCTAAGGTAAGGATTTGTTAGGATCCACTTTGATCCAAACCCACTAAGAAATTCAAAATCTATTTGAGAATCAAAACCCAATAACTTATCCAGTTCGGGTCTTGAATTATTCAATATCCATATTGATATCTATCCCAACAATCAACCGTGTCCTTGCTCTCTGTGCTGTGATGCAAGGCCTGCACAATACTTTGTCCTTGTTCTGTGCATGTTTTCAGCTAATGTGATTTTGCTGCCATGGCCCCGTGCTGAACACGTGATCCATGACAATTCAAAGACAACATAAAATGCTCTACATATCACTATATATATCTATATAGTTTGTTTCTCTCCTGCCATTCCGAAACCACCTCCTCTTCCTCTTGTTATGAGGATATGTTCAGTACTGGTTCGTGTATTTCTAAGCGCAAATATAGAAAGCTTATTTGAGATTGGATGGTAAAGGGAACATAACCTGGAGGGTGATTTCTTTTGCTGGCTGCAACGTTGATAACTACTGTCCATCTCCCCCGTCTGATTTCTTGATGCCTGCAAGAGGTAGAAGTCTTTCAATATATACTATCCCAGTGTGTCAATATTTCATCCATCTATGATCTGTAACAAAAGATGGGGGTGTCTCAATCTCTATAGAAAAACAATTGGAAGACGTAACAATTTGATAGCGAGGTCTTGCCTAATTTTTTTTCAAATAAATAGTGGGGAAGCATCATGTTTCATTAAAAAGTATTTAAAGAAACATCCTAGGCAGCCCCTACAAGAAAGGAAAAGAAAAGAAAGTATGCGAGAGACTATAACGAGAGAGAGAGATACATATGATGCACAAATTGGCAGTGCTAGTTTGTTATGTAACAAAAGACATGTTAGCTAATATGCAAATATTCCTCCAATTTTCTAAATAAGACTAAAACCCAATTGCTTGAATTTCTTTGAAATGGCTTAAAGATTTAAGGATATTTACAAAAGTGCTAGTTTTTCATGAACATACATGACATTAGTTTAGGGAAAAGCAGCAATTCTTGATGAGCTAAAATTCAATGCAGTATACAAGCCAAGATCAAGAAACGCAAGAATTACTTATGAGCGTGCCTGTGCATTATTGACTACTGTGTGCATGCTCGTGCATCATTGCGTCCCTGTGCACGATAACTACTGTGTGCATGCTCGTGCATTATTGTGTCCGCACTCTGTTTCCTGCATAAGCAACCTGTCAGGCCCGTGACTCACCTGGCTATGTTGTGTGAACCTCAGAAACTTCTTTGGGATTAGATGGCATCAGCAACGTGCCGCTCCCAGCACATTGTTTTTTTGGTAAGTGAAGGGAAATGATTGACATATTAGCATTAACACTTTACACTGTATTTAACTTCAGATGAACAATTTAACTTCAGTTGTGTTCATCGTATATTGATTGCATTCACATCCCGTGGGGAATACATGAAAATTTAAATTTATTTGAGTGTGTTCATTTTCATGTGCTTGAAATTGAAGTGTCCCTGAAAAAAGTTGATCCTATTTATGCCATTAAGTTCATATCAACTAGATATTAATTTGGATATGTTTTGTATTGTTCTACAAAATGTTGCATGAAAGTCTGACTTAAAAATTGGATATGCATAAAATCTGGGATTTTTAATCATCTCGTACATTATTTTTTTAATCCAACATTTGGCATATAAATTATCAAACAAATTGAACAATTTACTGTGCAAAACAATGAAGTGACAATACTGCAAAGTGTATTACAAGTATCTAAACTTTAAACACCAACCAGAGTTGCAAACTGTATCAGTCACTACTCTCAACATAGCTATTCAAACCTTTGGTTCTGGATCTACGCATTCTAAAACCTATATCCACAAAATAAAAAGGGTGATTTGCTGCTAAATTTTCAATGGCTGTAAGAGGTTTAAAAGCAATTATCTTTATTATTTCCTTTTTCTTTTGTGTTTGAATCATTAAAATAAAAAAAATTAAAATAAAATAAAAACGTGCATTGATTGACCATAAATTTGGATGCATATACCCCCACCAATGTATACAGAACAAATGTCCTTATAAATTCACTTATTATATACCTAAATCAATGTTAGAAAGCCATTTCATACACGATGCATATTTGCACAACAACATATAATCAAAGGTATTCGAGCAGAGATCAATGGCATCATGATTACAATTAAAATAACCTTCAAAGGAAATGCAAAGGCAAAAAAAAAACAATCCAGAGAACATGGATGCTAAATACGAGAGAATGAAAAAGTAACCAACAATAACCTATAAATACCAAAACCAGAGTCTCCCAGCGCTCTACTTCAATCAATACCGTATGTAAATTCATTTGACGACAATATTATACAAGCTGAGAGGAACATCCTTTTAAGAGTCTGAATGTACGCAATAGAGAATATTATCTTGATTAAATGAGTAACATTTGATTACTAAATCATACTGAATGTAAAATAATTGAGGTACATAACAAGGTGAAGCCACGAAATAAAACAAGGGGGCAAGGGGTTACAGAATCTCCACTTATGGTGTTTCAAGTACAACCCCCAAAAGCAGCAACACACCGATATAAGATCTGGAGATAAGATGACAGCATCAAGATGATAATACATGTTTTCTGCAGCCCCACAGAAGAAATTTTTACCTGCAGGGTAAAAGGAGATCAGAGGATAAGAACCCAGAAAATATATGGCACAAAAGAGGTTTGGAAGAAGGAAAAAGAAATCTCTACACATTGGGATAAACCATAGCACCATCTAAATTAATGTTATTTAGAAGATAGAGAGAAAAGGAAAACCCCATGCTTTTGTTCAAAGGATATACTTTGTTACAATTTATTCTACATAACAAGTATTTCTAAGCAATAATCAGAACGCACTCGAATCAAACAGATTAATCCCTCTTACTGACAAGAAAGACACTTTCAAAGCTTCCGAAAGAAAAAAAAAAATTTGCAAACAGATTTTTTGAGGTAAAAACAAAATGTGAGAGCAGAGTATTTCTACATAATGGATTCTCAATCATGTAGATGCAAGAATAAGATGGGAAAACATTCCTGCAACCATTTCAGCAAAAAACTTGAGCAATCAACTCAGTAGAAAAGGACGATTTTATCAAAATCAGACATGCAAAGTTAATAGCATCCATCACAAGTATTGACTCATTTATGCTGTATTGCCCATAGCTAGAAAAAGGAAAGACCATTAATGCTTCTATTCTTCCAAAAGGAACCAGGTGGCACATAGGCTTACTGTCAAACAAGTAGTTCATCCATAGGAAAACATAACCCTATCAGTACCCTAAGCTTGAAACTTATCTAGAAGGCAGAATACCATTAGCTTCAGCCAACATATTTCAAGGCATATTGCCCTGTGTCATCCTCTTGATGGCATCAATATAGTAGCAAATAATAAGAATGTCAGAAGTGGTCAGAAACCCTCAACTAACCATCTATTGTACTACTGATAATCACAAATCATTTTTGAGAGGAATGAATATGGGATATATCTAATCAACATCAATTTTTATTCCCAAATCAAGCATACAAATGAAACAAAAAACCCTAAATACCAATTATCATCCTCATTATTCTTGAAATAGTTCAAGTTATTTATGTTCTCTTAAAGAACCAACAAAAGCGTTGTAAACCACCAAAAGCAAAAAAGTATGAAATTGAAACCTCATTAGTAATCCTCCACTCTTCATTTTCCATGACCTCCAACCATTCAAAAATAATAGAACAAAATCAATAAAGGTTTATCAAGACTTTTACATGCTTACTAGCAAAAAGAAAAGGGCCATTTACATGCTCAAAGAAAGATTATCTTCTTCTTTCTTCACCGTCACTCTTCTAATCATGATAACTATAACATCTATAACAATGTTTTTATTATGTAATACTCGGAACAAAACTCTTATTGTCAATATCAAAAATCTGATTTTTAATATAAAACTATACAGAATTACTATCACTATTACCATCCCTAACTAAAAAGTGTTATCAGATATAGAACTCCAGATATCCTTGATATTAAATAAATAATCAACATTTCTGAAACTACCACTATTGCTCCAACTAGGCATGTTTCATATCATTTATAATGAGCTCTTCGCTTCCACATGTATGTCCAACGGCATTAATACACTATCCATTGATTTACTTGGCCCACACTTATGTTCTAACTTCTCTTTAGAACAATTCGAACATAGAATTGAACCACCACTTTTTTATAGAGTCTTCTTATTGGATAAAAGTTTGTACATATACCTTCCAAATAATACATTTAATCAAATCAAGTCCATTTATTTATTTACTTATTTATTTATTATTACTATTAATAATTATTACTACTACTATTAGTATTATTATTGTTATTATATAACTGTTATTTAATCTAATGATAAAACTTATAGAAAAATAACAAGAGGAATTAAACAGAAGCAAAAAAAGATTGAATCTTTACCCAAAACTTTTGCTCTTTGTTTCTCTTCAAAGGTCATCCTCATTCCTCAAATACTCCCCCAAATCCGCCTGATGATTCACCACGATCGCGTCGGCCGCAGCCTTCCTGCACTCCTGCGTCCCTCTCGCCGCGACCCCAAACCCTAGCGGCACATCGCTCATACTATACACCACTACGCCGTCGCCGGCCTTGGTGTTCTCGGTGATCCTCCCGAGTCCTCCCTTGAGGACGGAGTTGCCATACAGGAACGACATCTCAGCGGTGGGTTTGAGCCAGACCTTGTGGCGGGCGTGGGCGGCGAGGAGGTCGAGGCAGTGGATGGTGAGGCGGAAGTGGCCGGACTTGGTGAACTTGCCGATGCACGTGCCGACGGAGTGGAGGCGGTCGCGGCCGACGTTGGTGGCGCGCCGGACGAGGGACTCGGAAGCGTAGTAGACCTTGTTCTTTTGGAGGCGGAACACGTAGCGGCCGGTGGCGGCGCCGGCTTCGGGGCCCTCGATGGAGGGGCGGTTGACGATGTGGGCGAGGTTCTGGCCAGTGAACTTGAGGAGCTTCTCGAATACGGCGGTCGTCTCCTTCTCGTCGAGAGGGCGCATCGGGGCGGTGAGCGGCTAGGTTTTTGGTTAGGGTTTTCGGAGTGAGCTGGGGGGTGAGATTTGATATTAAAGGGGCGGATTGCGGGCCTTTATAATGGAGGCCCACTACATTGGATCTAACAAATCTAAGTCTAAATTATGGACTGTTGTTGCTGCACACGCTAAAAAAAATGAAAAATGAAATTAAAAAAATTTCTCTTCGTGCTCCCATTATCTTTTTATGATAAGTAATTGTTTAGATGTTTGTCAGTTATGTTACAAGTTGCAATTTATATTACTTAAATTAACCCTTTATATTACTAAGTTTAGACCGGAAGTTACAAGTGGAAACTATAGTTGAAATTTTTTTAAATATTAATTTTTTATTTTCAAAAAGCCAAAGAAATATCTTACTCATCAATATACAATTACAAGTTACAATTTATCTTTATTCAGTTTACCAAGATAATTATGGAAGCATTAGAATTATCTTGATAAACCGAATAAACCAATCCATACCATAATATAAAATTCCGACTCTCTCCCCTCTCCAATGTCTATTCCCCCTTCCATCCTATCTTCAATGAACCAATCAGCCCCTGCGATAAATCTGATGAAATATGGTTATACATTAATGAAGAATCATTCAGAAATAAGTAGCCTAAAAACAACACTCTGCCTAAAGCAGGTTACAAAATACAAGAATGCAAATTGTCAAGAGGCAAACACAACTTCCTGGTGACAACTTGCTCAAAGAGGTTGCAATTTACATAGATTTATCGTTTGCTGTTTACAATTTGTTCAGTTCTGAGGTGAGAGTCATAGCTGGACAAAGGAAATGCAGCAGTTTCCATTTTTTATTGAGATGTTTCATCAGGTTTCAAGAAATTGTAGCATTCCAACTGCTTCATCTCTCCTCCATTTGTTGGATCAAATTCGCATCGGTAGAAGCTGCAATATCCAATAAAAGATAAACATAAGAAAACCAAGAAAGTAATACGAGCACCTACAGTAAATGGATGCATAAGCTCCCATTTATGTCTCCTTGCAGTTTGGGGTATCAGGTCTTGGGGGGCAAGAATGGGCGGGTCCAAGAGGCGGCCCTTGATCCGTCCTACTAAAGAATTTTGAATTGAGAAATTAAAATTTTATTTTTAATTCAAAAATTTGATTAGGGTGGGCCCAGGTTCGGCCCCCCTAGTACTACTCTTGGGTGCATGCAGGTGTTCTGGAGGGGATAAACTGAGCACACACACTTCTAGTTGTGCTTCTATCTTCAACTGTTTGCATATTTGGTTGTGGGAGCATGCAGGTGCTCTGGGAGGGGATTATCTAATTTGAAGCCGTGCCATGTAGGATGTTACATTGGATATGATAGTTGTTGCTGGTTAATTGCTAATCTTGAGTGTACTTTTCAGACTGTATTGTGTGTTGGAGAGGCCTGCCGTGTGTCATACCCTAGTCAGCCAGTGTGTCAGTGCGACCTACAGATTAAGAGAAGGATTTGTTGTGGGCTCTGTCAGGTAGTTTCATTGGGGGTCACCAAAGGTACATTCATACGTATGAACTCAATCACCAATTCCACCTCATTTAGCAAAAATAGCCAAAGAACTCAACATTCAAAGTGAAAGTCATGGCCCAGCTGATATGCTTATCATAGGAAGTTATTTATAGAACAAGATGATAGCAAAAAATAAAAGATAAAATTAAACAGGATTTCTCTAGTACCCTATTCAAGTTGAATTTTATTAGCTTACCAAAAAAATGTAAGCAAACTTCTAGACTCGGTGCATTTCCTTGTTTCTGCTTTCTTAAACAAACTTCCTAAGTCTACTTGCACTGTATTTGTTCATCGAATACACCGAGAACATGTTCGGGACAAATAGAGAAGATTTGCACAAAGTAAGCGATTTTGTTTTCTAATGTTTACATACCTTCCATCCATCCCCAGGATAACGATAGTATTCTTCTGATGGCCAAAAGCAACAATGTACTGAGAACCTTCATGCAATCTAAACTGTGCCATTGACCATTCTGATTTAAAATATTTTGGCAACACACCTGCAAAAGAAATCAAAAAGAGCTAAAGATGAGAAATGTAGTAGGTTTGAGTCGAGCTATGTCATTAAGGGCCATCAAACTAGGGTTACTCAGCTACTAAAATCTGGCAGCTGAAGTGATTTGGTCGAAGTGGTTAGGTCGAACCTAAAGGTCAGAGCAATAAACTGAATTTGATCAATTCAGAGTTGCACCATTTCACCTTTGCATGCTCATTAAAGTCTGAATAAAAGACTGATAAAAATGTGACAGATAGATCTGTTATGCACTTTCAGGCTATGGGTGAAACATGATTATCCATGATAATCTAACTTAATGTCTCAGAATAAACTAATAGTTAATGCCAATCATCATCATTAAATATAGCAATTGTCATTTACCAGTTAAAGGTCAATCTAACAGGTTCCGCAAAAAAAAAAAGAAAAAAAACAGAAAAGACTTCAGGAACCAACTCCTGGCAGGTTATTAACAAATGAGTTGGGATCTAGGCATGCTAAGGGTATGAACTGTCTATGTTCAAATACAAAAAACTAAGAAATTTCCTTTAAAAACGATGCAGCTAATGATTTTAGTACAGGACACACTAAAAAAAATTGGGCAGTTTAGGCAGAAGGCAGGCAAAACAATGAAATAAACTTGACACCATTTGGTATATTTAAAAGTCAAAGTGCAGGTGCTGGTATTTCATTTGATGTTTTTCAAAAGCAAACACATCATGGAGAATATGTAGCCAGTAGTTTCCGGTAGTGAGGTTCTTATGCAAAGTTACACTGTAGAGCACCTTTTTGTAATGAAGAGCAAAAGAAATTTATTTGTCTTCCCTATTCATTGATACTTCATCCAAATATAAGTCTGTTTGGTAATGAAGGAGCAAAACTTTTCATGTTTGTTAATCTATACTCCTTCCAAGTCCAAGGGGATTTGAACAGTTATAGGTCACAAGTCCAACAATGTAAACAAGGCAGATCATCCTAGCTACCAAAAGTCCTACTAGGTTTTATAATCCTTTCTACCACATACAGCTGTAGAATCAGGATCTTGGCACCAGCTGATAATACAGTTTCATCAAATTTGAGTCTTATACCATAGCCCACCCAATTTATCGGAGAATAAGCTCTATGGCAATAATGATGAGGAGAAGAAGAAAAGAAAAAGAAAAGAGAAACTCACCTTTAACAAAGGACAGGGGTGAACTTGAAGCTGGAACATTTGGGTCTGGTGCAGGACGAGGCTTATCATTCCCTGTCAACCCCAAATTAATCTTGAGACTGAACAAATGGACAGTTCCTTTGTCACTTGAGACTGCTAGCCACTGCATGTTCTCTGAGAAAGCCAGGCTATATATCTCTGCTCGGTCAGCACCTCTTCTCACCTACATTTTTATCATTAAAAAGAAAAAGAAATCAAAATGTGGGTTGCTATAATAAAAGAAAATTTTTCTCTTGCTTTAATGGAGATCGCTAGTTGTTGGAATCTGGAAAATTACTATCATGAAAAAGATGATGCCCGAGAGTCTGCTTGGCAAGTGGAAGCAGAAGCAAAGATTGGAAAGTTGGAAACAAAGAACCAATTGATTCTGATCCCAGAAAATAGAGGTGGAATTAGAATTTGTTTCCAATTCCTTACTTCGTATATGGAAACAAAAACTAGAATTGGAAACATAATTAGCATAAGGGACCACTCATTTCTTATTTAAATTTCTGGTTTCCACGTTTTACCACCTCTTGAGGTGGAAACAAAATTTGAGAACTAAGATGATAGTCCCAATAGTTGGAAACAACCATTCCAGTTCCTTTTTTTGGAATTCCACTTGCCAAGCAAGTGAGGAAACAAAATTTTAGTCTTGCTTCCACCTGAATACAATTTCTTTATCCTGTTTACACTTGCCAAGCATGCCCAAGGTGAGTGTTTTAAAAAAGAACCTATTATATATAACAAGAAGAAAAGGTGAGTGTTTTAAAAAAGAACCAATTATATAGAAGAAAAGGTAAAACAAATGAACACACACACACACACCTCATAATGTTAACTGATGTTTCCTAACTCAATACTCACAGTATAGTATATATACATCATGGTTAATCCATGTGTTGTCAGAGCATTATGGAAATAGACTACAGTTCTACCAATCAAGCTAAAATGATCATGAAAGGAAAGAGATATGCACATAACATAATGCTAACTGATGTTTCTTAACTCAATACTGACAGTAGAGTATACATCATGATTAATCTATATGTCAGCGCATTATGGAAATAGACTACAGTTCTACCAATCAAGCTAAAATGATCATGGAAGGAAAGAGATACACAACATAATGCTAACTGATGTTTCCTAACTCAATAGTGACAGCATAATATACATCATGATTAATCTATGTGTTGTCAGTGTATTATGGAAATAGACTACAGTTCTACCAATCAAGCTAAAATGATCGTGAAAGGAAAGAGACTGAAAAGCTTGATAGCTTATCAGAGATTCTCATGACCTGAGAAAGGCCCCTTTAGGCACAGACAGCACGCTTCTATATTTCTTTTTGAATGAAAGACGAAGGTTTAGCAGAAATCTGGCAATCAGTAAACGATTTTCATGGCCTAAGAACATATGATCATAGAGAGCATGCCTATACTTGTTTACTGATGAATAACGAAGGTTACGCATCAAATTTGAAAGCATACAAATGACCGCATATACAAGATTTTAGTGCTTTTCTTTATCCAAAGAGAGTAGCCCTTCTTAATTCTTCAAGATTTAAAAAAAATAAAAATTGTCTTAAACAAAAAAGATAACAATGGAAATGCAGTGTACTGTCAAAGCCTAGAGTTGATATTGCTTCTTCGAACCAAACATGCTGATCAAATTTCAAAAAGAAACTCCTAGTTTGGATTTCTTTGAGGCAGAAACTACAGTTTGGTAAATCAAAGGCGGACAGTCATCACCAACAAAAAGAAGTGTCTAGTCATCAGTATTCACAATCCTTTGTAATAAGAATTTATTTTCCAGGCATACATAACATTTATAGGAACATGAAAGCATCTTCAAGCGAAGGGCCTGGGGACAAGAGAATAGAAGTTCAGTTTGCAGACCTTCACATTCCACTGTCCAACGCCTACTAAAACAACTAACTAGAACACATCAAATCAAAAGATAGTGAAATCACATCATTTGAGAACTTAAGTCAACATAACCCTATTAAGAACTCTAAGGCTGATAGCTTCATTCGCAGTAGAAGGGTTAATGCAGTATGTTAATAAACACAAGTTCTTAGAAGAATTGTTTTTGATTAGTCAGTTGGTGGGTTAGTGACTTGGTGCTGGAGTATTTGGTTTAGCTAGGGGGTGTGGTCAGCATTAATGGAAACTATGGCATCAATGAGATCAAATTTCAGACATTTTGACATATAGTAAACGTTAGTTTCAAGGCCTTGATTTCAAAGTCTTGAAGAATATGCCCAACAATAAAGCAAGCAGACGATCCATTATATAATATGTGCACTCTGCCTCTCAAAGATAATCTTATGAAGACACATCAAAGTTAATTTTACCTACAGTCGTACCAGAAAATCTTTTTAAGAACTTTTGTGCAACTAAAGTGTGTAGAACTATGGAGCACCCCATGCCCTATTTCACTACAGCAACACAAAGGTAAGGCTTCAAGACAATTTCCCCTCTCCGCAAACATGTATTTCTACTTCTCAAATATATTTGTTGCTTTCAACTACATTAAATGGATATTTCAGTAAAGGAGATAAGACTTGTATCCCTTATATATCTGCTACATGCTCAAACACTTGAAGGATACTTCCATCAAGGTTTCAAACCTCAGCCAATACTGATACCCATTAACATCACATTGGATTTTGAAGTACCCCATTCGATATAATATCCTATAAAATTAGTACTATATTGTTGATATTTCCAATAATGTCAACATGATACATCTTAATACTGACTCTAATACCATCACCCACTCATTGATATCAACATTTGTTGTGAGACGTGACTTTAAACCAAGATTTTAAATGTTCTCTAGTACCCTTATTATCGTATCAGACTATGAAGTACCCGATACGTGGTATGCCAAATAATATTAGTATAATATTGCATATAAGATCTAATATTGTCAACATAATGCACCCAGTAATGTAGGCGATCGCGAAAACCAATTCCAATATTATAAACCTCGCTAATTGTTTAAAATAACAATGTGACATATTATTTCAAAGCCTATAGTTAACAGTTTTTCTTCTTTTGTTCTTGTTAGCACTCTTTGAATAGTGTATAACTATATCAACTTGTAAAGCAATTTACCTTGCCAACTAACATCTACTGCTAGAGTTGGTAGACGATTCTACACTTGAAAGTTCATCATTCAAGTGTGCTGTTGCACAAGTTCTAATACAGCTAAGAAGATTCAATATTTGTTACCTACAATCTAAAATGAGGTCCTAATCACCAATTTAGAAATCAATTCCATTCCCAAATCCTCATTTATCATGAAAGGTCACAATTTCCCTATGTTATCGCATGCAATATATTGATCTATTGTGAATTTGATTAAATTAAGAACTCTTAGCTTAGCTTAAACTCTAACTAGGATTGCAATGTCAAAATTAAATTAAAGCAAGAATGACACTTACTTCTTGCAGCAGCGTCCCGTCGGCCGCACTGAAAACCCTAACCAACGTCCCCTTAGTACTCGCCGTGGCAATCAGCCTCCCATCCTGCGACAAGGCCAAGCAAGCGATCCTCGAATCGTGCGCCATGATGAACTTGGTCTTCCCTGCCCCGTAGTGCTCGACCCTCACCTGCCCCTTCTGCCCTCCGGGACACACCAGCACCAGCGACCCCTGCTTCTGGGACACCGCACACATCCCCTTAGGGTTGGTCACCGTCTCGATCTGATGCACCAGCTTCAGATCCGGGAGATCGTAGACAAAGATCTTGTGATCAAGAACCACCACGATCCTGTCCCGGCGGAGGCGGACCGCCCTGACCTCCGACCGGAAGGAGAGCTCGCCGATGCACTGCGACTGGTGGTCGTCCCACATCATGACCTTGTTGGGCGGGTAGCGGGGGTGGGCCCCGCCGCCGACGAGGGCGAAGATGTTGCAGAGGAACAGCATCTCCACCACCCCGATCCCCCCGCCGCCGGCGTCCTGGTCCCGGCGGAAGATCTCGCGGAACGGGTCGCAGCTGAAGATCCGGAACCCGCGGTCCGTGCCGGCGGCGAAGCAGCCGCGGTCCTGGTTGAACGACAGGTGGAGCAGCGCCGCCGGCGCCGCCTCCAGCTTCGCCGACGGGGGAGGCTCTGCGGACGTGGCGGGAGGAGATGGATCGGCTTCGGCTTCGGCTTCGGGTTCGGGCGGCATGGAGTAAGGTTGGGATTGGGTTCTTTTGATGGGTTCCCTTCTCTCCTTGATCTCTCCTTATAGTACTATACTATCTGGGTAATTTGTATGTGGGAATTTATATTTAAATTTATTTTAAATTGAATTTGTTGTTATGGGCTCAGTGACTGGAACCCATCAAGCAGCTCAAGCCCATGGTATTTTCATATATTGGGTCTCTACTGGGGTTGAAGGTACTCCTCAAATATCTAAGGACACACCCACTTAGGTTCCTTTTGTCGCGTGCCTTTATAACGGATATCCCTTAGATTTTATTTATTCGAATCATTTTAGATCGGTTATACCTAATTTAACCAAACTTTGCTCTACTCTACCTAGCTCCAATTTCCTTTATACGGGGTTAATACAGTAATTAACCGGAACTTAGCTGCTGCAGACTGCAGAGAGATAGGGAAATTCTAAGGAGCCCAACCTCTTGCTAAGTGAGCTCCCTGCTAAGCTTCTAAAAGTTTAGGTGGGCTCACTTGACAAAAGACCGGGCCGCGGGCGCATTTAGAATTTGCCCTAGAGAGGTCGTCTCTCTCGGGAGCAGACTCTAAAGTCTACTGCAAATTTTATACAGTGCAAAAACAAATTCGAACAAGTCCTCGTTCTCCAAATTTATTATCTTTTTCCGTTCTTTTTGCAAATAAGTACGTACTTTTATAACCAGACCAGAGCTATGTCTCTCTCGGCCTCTTCGCTTTCTCTCTCCTCACCCGCGCTCAAAACCCTAGAATTTGGGACACGACCTAAAGGTGCGATTTCTTTCACTCTTAAAATTGTTCATGATTCGATCTAGGGTTAGGGCTTCAAAGATCCCTACTTGTCTACTCTAATCAGTAGAAATTGCTTGAGTTAAAGATTTTTTATTTATTTTTTTTTGAGTGAATTGTTTAGATTATGGAGTAAGGATGTTGTTTGATCTTTAAAGATTATCTTTTTATTCTAAAAAACATAGGCATTTGAGAACTAAGTAGCACTGATGAAGCTAAATTGGATTGTTTTAGTATATATTGCTATTGTAATCCCTCCGAATTAGAACAATTTGGGATTCATAAGCAGAACAACTAGATAGAAGTTATCTGTTGTCATAATTTTGTGCTGTTTTTGTTCTTGTCATGAAATTTTTAGTATAAGAGAGGATTGGGGGCAACTATCCGGGGCAATGGAGGAAATACCGGAGGACCTGCGGTGCAAGAGATCAGATGGGAAGCAGTGGAGGTGCAGCGCTTTGTCGATGCCAGACAAGACAGTATGCGAAAAACATTATATCCAGGCAAAGAAGAGAGCGGCGAATTCTGCGCTTAGAGCCAGCCTGAAAAAGGCTAGGAGGAGTTCGGTCGACAATACTGATACGCAGTTAGAGAGTAAGAATAGTGACCTTGAGATGTCGAGGTCACTGTCCCCATTGAATGTTGAGGGTGTGGAATACAAGAAGTACAAAGATAAGATTGGGAAAAGTCAGGGTTTGTACTCGTCAGATAAGGTGGGATTGAAAAATTCAGTGGTCCGTGGCGGTCCTTTGAGATTTAATGAGGGAGAGAGAGATGTGATGCAGGGCGAGGAGAATGGCACCAGATCACTATACAATGGTTCTTATTTTAGTAGGGAAGCGAATAAGTTTGCTGGAGGTGGTCATGGGGTAAGTTGATTTGTGTTTTCTTAATGAGATTATGGTAGATACGGTGACAGATGAATTTCTTATTCACTTAGGATCCAGTCCATTAACTTTTCTTCCAAAATGCAAGCATGAAATTTATTTTTTTACTTCATAAGGGCCATTTGCAGATTTGTTGGTAGTAGATCTAATTATTTTTGTCCTCATTCCTTTCCTTTCTCAAAAGGGAAAGAGGATGAGCCAATGTCAAGTTTTTTGTGGTTAAAAGGTAAATAACCCCTTCAAAAATAAGCAACGCCTGCTAAAATTATAGTTTACTAAAATTGATTCAAATAACTTCGTCTTGAGTTCCCACCAGTCCAAACCAATATATGAATCAATCTGACATTTCTAAAGGTTTAGAAATATGTATCGTGAATTCTATGAGCAGCTTCCTTGTTACTGCAGGAATATCATAGCCAGAGTTCAGAACCAGGGGAGGTTGGGGGGCTAACTTGCCATCAGTGCCGAAGAAATGACAATGTAAATGTTGCTTGGTGCATCAGTTGTGACCGGAAGGGATATTGTAGTCACTGCATTTCACAATGGTATGCATCAGTTTCTTAGATTTATGCTAAATTCTCTACTCAGTGCTTGCATGTTATGCGTAGAGCTTACTTCATTTATACTTTCCCATCTTAGGTATGCTGATATTCCAGTAGAAGACATTCGAAAAATATGCCCTGCTTGTAGGGGAATTTGTAATTGCAAGGTCTGTTTACGTGGAGATAATTTGATTAAGGTACATTACTTATTGATTCAGAGATCTTAGTGCATGTGGCTTGCTCCTGTTATCCCCCTTTTACACTTAACCATGGCAATGCTGGCTGTGCTTTTTCAGACCAAGGTACAGGAGATTGCTGGCATAGATAAGTTGCGGTACCTTCACAACATCTTATCCTTTGTACTTCGTGTTCTGAAGCAGATTTACTCGGAGCAGTGCATTGAAATAGCAGTGGAGACTAGAGTACATGGTATTTGTTTTATATTATGGTTTCTTTGGTTATCATCAAGATTATATTTTGTATTTCCATGTAACTGCATTAAATATCTGTTCATCTCAGGAATGAAAACTGATATTCCCAGGGCAAATATACTGGCAGATGAGCAGATGTGCTGGTAGTGGTTCCCAAACGTCTTTCAATTAGTCTCTTTTTAAGTATTGGTGGCCTTATTAATTTATGTATTCTTTGTTGGCTGTGTAGTTACAATGATTTCTTTTATGTGCAGTAACTTATGCAGGATACCCATTTATGATTTCCACCGGCATTGTCCTCAATGTTTTTATGATCTGTGCCTCACCTGTTGTCGGGATATTAGAAAGGCATCCTTAGTTGTTGTTAATGGAGAATCTGTAACTGAGAAAATGACTGCTGATAAACTCTTGTCGCTCTCTAAAGATCAGAATGCTATTGACTTTTCCAATTTATTTCCTATGTGGAAGGCCAACGCTGATGGAAGTGTTCCTTGTGCACCGGAGGAGGTTGGCGGCTGTGGCTCCTCAAAATTAGTATTAAGGCGCATTCTCAAAATAAACTGGGTTGCGAAGCTGGTAAAGAATGCTGAGGAAATGGTTACCGGATGTAAAGTTTCTGATGGTCAAAATTTGGACAATTGTGCATCTTGCACAGGGCGAACAACTTTGCTGTCAAGTGACTCAAGTGAGCCTATACTCCATTGTTGCTCTCATAGAAATGATAGTGGTGACAATATCTTGTATTACCCTACATCTGAGGATTTAAAACATGAAGGCATCAGTCATTTTCAGAAACACTGGGTCAGGGGTGAGCCAGTTATTGTTAAACGTGTGTTTGATCATTCACTGGCCTCTAGTTGGGATCCAATGAGCATCTGGAGAGGGATCCAAGAGACAGATGATGAAAGAATGCCAGAAAATAATACTATTGTGAAGGTCATAGATTATTTAAGCCAATCAGAGGTATGTTCCTGCTGAAAATCTACTTTTTGATGATCGTTTACTTTTATAGTTGTATATTTTTAACTGGTGACGTGAATCGATTTGAACCAATTGATTGGTCAAATATAAAACATTTAGATGGTTTTGTATAATCTTTGCAACTTTTCTTATGTTGTATCTACTATCATAGTTAGCCTTTGCAGAAAACTAATTATATATTTTTTCTCACATTATTCCAATGTGTTTTATTTGGCTTCATGGGTCCTCTTAGAATAATTCTACCTTCTGCTATTGAATTCTTCTATGGGTATATCTGTATCTGTTGTTTGGTTGCATCTGTAACAAAAATAATTTTTTTCTGCACAAAAAATTGTTACAAAAATATATTAAGGTAGAATCAATTTAAACTAAAACCTGAATGTTTATAAAACCAAGTTTGACTATGCTTCTACCGATGGATTTGAAACTTAGATGCTATCAAATGGAATCTTTAGTTTATGGTATCAAATTTAAAATCCAACCATGTGGATGGAATCTATGACACCTAAGTAGCCTAAATGCAATTTAACATTTGATCAAGACCTTAGAAAATAACCAGTTGAAAATAGCATGGTAAAATGATGCGTAACCTGCAGTCGAAGTCTTGTCTATGCATATGTATAATGCCTAGCTTAATATGAGAAAATTCATATGTTGACGAATTACAAGGATCGTGCTTTTCCAATATAAAAAAGTTAACTTGCAATAAGCATGAATATCAAAACAATACCCATACAAGTTTTGTATAGTTTAGAGTATCAAATTTTAAATTGCAACCATGTAGATGTAATCTATGATAGTTAAATAACCTAATACAAAAAAATTTATGATTTAAAGAAGGTTTACCATTTGATTAATACCTTAGAAAATGATGAGTTGAAAATAGCATGGTAAAACAATATGTAACTTGCAGTCGAAGTCTCACCTATGCATATGTATCTTAGCCCATCTATATAAGAAAATTCATATGTTGATGAATTACAAGGATCATGCTTCTTCAAGGTAAAAGAAGTTAACTTGCTATAAGCATGAATATCAAAACAATGCCAGTGTGAGTTTGGTATAGGCAAAGCATGAATATAGCAATAATAATTTCGTAATTAATTATGAATTATGAGACATGTATCCACTTGCCTTGATGCCCTTGCCAAAACCTCAAGTGAGTCCCTTACGAGATATCCTCTCAAGCCCCTAGGGATTCTCCTAGCAACTAAAAATTCACACTTTACTGGCTTCTCCCAACTCATTTATTTGCTAATAACTATAAGTCAATCTTAATAAATTACATATCAACACCAAAGTAATCTAAATCCATTTAAAGACGTATCATCATCTAGACATATACTACTTACTACAAATCTAAATAGCATAATTCATGATACTAGTAAACATAATACATCACAAAAAATCATTTAATGAGATGAACAATAAAAAAAAAAAAATTTAAATGTTGCCTACAAAATTAGAGAACCCATTCTATTATATTTATTTCATCATCAATATCATCCATTAGATTGAATAATTTTCTAATTTAAGGTGTTTGATGGGTCATACAAAGCAATTATATCGAACCCATGAAAAGTGACCTAGACATATATTTATAATTGGGATCAATCGCACCATAAGTTTCGGGTCTTCTAATCCTAATAGAAAATTATGTAGAATTCAAATAGGATTCTTAAGTGAACAAGTTACAGAAAATGATTTATATGTTCTTCTAATAATTCTTACTAATTAAACGAGGCTATCACACGAATTGCAATGAGAAGGACAACTAGGAATCAGTGTTTGAGATCAATGGAGGAAATCATACAGTTTGATCCTATAGGAACAGGAGAACTCTTCTTCCTTTTTCTTCCTCCCTTCTTCCTTTGTTGATGCTTCCTTCTTGGCTTCTTCTAACTTTTCTCACTCTAGCTCTCTCGTTCTTGGTTTCTTTTTTTCTTCTCATGTTTTTCTTTTTGTTCTCTTTCCTCTTTCTTTAAATTGTGTGGGAGAGGCCTGGTGATCGAATTTCGATCACTAGGTCTCTCTTATGGCTTTAATTTGAACATATTAAATACAATTTCTCAATTAGGTCCCTATGAGATTCATTAATCCAATGTGTTATCTTGTAATAATAAAAACTGGTTTATTACAATAGATATGACAGATTAATCATAAGAATTTCGTTATAAATGCTTTGCAAACAAAGAATGTCTTCTATTTAGCACTGCTTCAAATAATTTTGGAAATAGTCCAGCGGAAGATTCACCTGAGAATTAAGCTGCCTACTCTCTTATTAGTATTACAGAAAGAACTAAATCCTAAAAGGCTTGGGTAGCGATATTGAGGGCACTTGTTAAACAGTAAATGCCTCTGTACTGCCACTCCAACCAATCAAAATAATTACTGAACTATCACATTTTAGTAATTCCCTACATATCCTTTATATTTTTTCTTGCAAGAAATTCCCAATTTGATCTTGACATGACCTGATATATAGATTCAATCATTGACTAAATTTGCAGGTTTGAATTGGATCATTTCAGGCAATTCCCATTACTCCTTGCAAAATATGAAGTTTATACAGTAATGTTCTTTAATATATTTTGCACTGCACATACTTTGATGTATTTGAGTTTTATCAGTCAGTTAAAATCGAATAGAAGCTCACTAGGCATACAACATATGTAAGCTTAATTAGTTCATTATGCCTTGTAGTGGCCATATCCTAACAAATAGTCACTGCAAAGCAGGGAAAAATAATAGTCTCTTCAGACGTTCTAGTATAAAATTTGTCTTTTCTCACCCGAAATGGGTGGGACCCAAGGCATTGGTTCCTGGAGGAGTTCTCTTGAGTCTGATTCCTGCCATCTACAATTGGGGTGCTTCAAGGGGATTGTTCATTGGTAATAGACCAGTCTGTGCTAGTGGAAGAAGCCACGTGTCTAGGGGATTAGGCTGCTGTTCTAAGAGGCTTTGGATACTATCAACAAAAATGAAAATTAAATTAAAAATTTTCTCCTGCATACACCTACACACATAGCTACTCATGTTGCAGGAATAGGTAAAGTATTTTTTGTGTCATAAAGTATGGAAAAACAAGGAAAACAATAAGATATAGCATAACTATAGCATTTGTGACTTATGATTGCTTTTAGGTAGTTTAGAAAGCAAAGTCTATTCCATCATGAACCCCTTGCAGTATGAATGCCAGTGAGGGATTATGATTTTATTCTGACACTGTTAAGCAGCAGTTAGCTGAATGTTTGTATTTAGATCCTACATTGGAGAAAGATAATATATTCTAGCAAGGTCTTGAAAGAACCACGTGTTGAAACAACAAGACCAGAAGTACGCTAAAAAATTATATGAGATTTTGGCTGGTGTAGTTGCAAATGTAAGATACACAATTTTTCATGTGGAAAAGGTTGAGATGGATTATATGTTCTCATTTGTTTTTTTGATGTCATCTGTAGTCTGATACATCCTCATATCATGCACTATCTTGTTCTTTTTATTACTGATTGTGGATTCATGTGGTACATGTCTTGTACCTTCTAATGGGTTCTGACATCTAATTCTGGCAGGTTGAGATTGAGCTCTCTCAGTTCATTAAAGGATATGCTGAAGGGCTTATGCGTGAAGATGGACAGGCAAAAATGTTGATGTTAAGAGATTGGCCACCACCCAGTGTCTTGGAAGAGTTCATATTGTGCCAGAGACCTGAATTTCTTACTAATCTTCCACTGGTTGAATTTATTCATTCTAAGTGGGGTCTTCTAAATCTTGCTGCTAAGCTGCCCCATGATACCATGCAGACAGAAGCAGGACCCAAAATATATATTTCTTATGGGACACACAATGAGCTTGGTAGAGGTGATCCAGTGACCAAACTTCGTATTAACATGGGTGATCTGGTAGGTGTCTATATTCTGCTTTATTGAGATTCAGTTTCAAACACTATTTTGATATACACTCTATCTTTAATATAAATGGTTAACTTATATATATATATATATATATATATATATATATATATATATATATATATATATATATATATATATATATATAGAGAGAGAGAGAGAGAGAGAGAGAGAGAGAGCAAACGGGAAATTCACCGGCGGTGAAGGGAGTTCCTTCACCGCCAGTGAATTTCCCTTTTTCTCATATATATATATATATATATATATATATATATATATATATATATATATATATATATATATATATATATATATATATATATATATATATATATGGCCAGTGATTGAACTTATAAGACAGTAAAAATAGTAAGGTGCGTAAACGATGGGTTCCCCCTTTTCATTTTTAAATCGATTGGCAGTGCCCTGGTTTGTTCTGATAGATTAAAGGAATAGAAATGGAAAGAGATGAGGGAATCTGATAATAAAAAGAAATAGAGGGAATAGAGGGAAACCTTTATTTCAATTCATGAATGAGAATAATATCAATGTATTCTGAATCCACAAGAAATAAACTGATTTGTATTCAATAGAGCATATTGTACATAGAGCTCCAATGGCCAGCTCTGTTCTCTTATCCATCGGTCCAGCGTATTGGGCCCATCTCACGGAGGGCCCACCCTAGCGCATTCTCTAAATAAGTCTACATCTGTATATATATTACTATCTTGGTGCTGGTGGATTGGCCACCAGTTCCTTGCTTGTGACATAAGCATGGACTGGGACTTGGGAACTGGAGAGGAAGCTAAGGTGGGTTGGTAACACTCCAATTCCTGAAGCAGGAGCTGTAGGACATAGAGACATGATAACACATTTTGTTTAATTCTAAAGTATACATACTTATGTGTATGCAAGAACATACAGATATCTAAACCCCTGTCCCCCATCCCCAATCCCCCAAAACACCAAAATATGTATGTATAATAAAAGAGAGAAAATGAGAGAGTACATAAATACACATAGATAAATATGCACCTAATTGATCAAGCATGTTTGTGATAATAAAATTAGATATAATGTATACGAATGATGCATGATGTACAAAATAAATGCTTTGGGTATGTAACTTAAACGATTCATAGTATGGTGAATTGATGATGGATATGTTTATGTGCTTGTTTGTTTTTTGGCACTTTGTATTATGCCATAAACGGGCAAAATAACGTTTATCATGGTGCATTCTTCCTGCTTTCTAGGTATACTTATTAATGCATTCAACGGAAGCAAATACTCAAGGTACACAGAGATCCAAACTTGAGAAGATTGAGAAATCTTATAAAGAATCTGAAGGAGAACAGCCTCTTTATAATGAACCTTTATTTAATTCTGATCTGAATTTGGATGAGAAAGTTGAGTCACATGATAAGGCACTTGAAGAGCATGCTAAAGAAAAAGAGTCTGGCTTAAGATTAGACATCATGGATGATCAAGTATGCAGCGGAACCGAAATTACTTCTGTTGAAAAGAAGAGTTCAAATTCTTCCCACCCTTTGAATGATTCTGCGGATGTTCAACAAAGGGTCTCTGCTGGAGCTATTTGGGATGTTTTTCGTCGGCAGGATGTTCCGAAGCTGAACGAATTTTTGAGGACTCATTGGAAGGAATTTACAAGTTTTGGAGGCCAACCAGTTACTTCATCTCCACTTTTTGCCTCTATATATTGAATTACTTCTTTATTTCTGAACTTGAATGCATTACTCATTTTGTTATTAGGTGACATTTCCAGTTTATGAGCAAATCTTGTACTTGGATAAACATCAGAAAAGAAAATTGAAGGAAGAGTACGGTAAGCAATTAACAGTCAACTATTCCTTACTCTTCGCATATCGGGTATGAGAATGCTTGGCTCCTGTATGTGATGTTGATGTAGCATGCCTGTCTTAATATGGTTTGTTTTTCATTCACCGGCAAAAGATGCCCACAGTCAGTCATTGTTTACGAGTAAGTTTTCCTTTCTGGTAATCTCCTGTACATGTATATCTGCGACTTCTCAGGTGTAGAGCCATGGACGTTTGAACAGCATGTTGGTGAGGCAGTTTTTGTTCCAGCTGGGTGTCCTTTTCAAGTCAGAAATCTTCAGGTGAACAGACCAGTTGGTTAATTTTAAATCTGAGTATAGATGCATTCTTGAAGAAAGTAGGATATTTGTCGAGTAATTTCTACGAATCGAATCTTGATTCAGTTTGGATACATTAGCAACAATTCATATTAGGTTTAGTTACTTTCTTGTTTGTTTACTGGCTTAATTTATCTTGTTACCAGTCATCTGGTCTAGATATATTTACTATATGAATTCTGCAGTCCACAGTTCAGCTGGGCCTTGATTTCTTGTCCCCGGACAGCTTAGAGGAGTCTGTGAAAATGGCTCAAGAGATCCGATGTCTTCCAGATGACCATGATGCAAAGCTTAATGTGTGGGAGGTCAGGCACGCTTATCAAACTGCTACCAGTTATCCCCGGTGCACTTTTATGATACTAACGTTTATCCACATCCTAACTTGGTTGCAGGTGGGAAAAATGTCCCTGTATGCTGCCAGTTCAGCTATCCGGGAGATCCAGAAGATAGTACTCGACCCAAAGTATCTTTATTATACTTTTTACATATCCAAAATTTGCCTATTTGTTTAAAGCGTTAATTACAGTAAGACCCTCTCTGTACTGCAGGGGTAGTGTAAAGTTTAATCCCTGCACTCCCAATGCAGTCGCTCCTGTTTAACCTAAGCTGTGTTTTTTTATGAAATTTCCAAATTACCCTTCTTTTGTCATGTTTTCTTAGGGTTCTTAGTGAGGGAGAGGAGAGTAATTTGGAAATTTCATAAAAAAAATGTTCAGTTTCATATAAACATGGGTAAGAATAGCAAACTATTGACTAACTATGAACCAAACTAAGAGTTTTAAACTTAAGAGGTAATAAGTTACACTATCTCTATAGTATAGGAGTCTCACCGCAATTAACCCTTGTTTAAATAAGTGTTTTTAGAACTTTACCAGGCTCGCAAATCCTGAAAATACTTGCATTTATAATCTCTGTGCTGACCTTTCCTTTCTTGATCGCAGATCAAGTTCAGATATCAAGTTTGAAGATTGGAATCTGACAGCTATGGTCGCTGAGAATTTGGAAAAGATAACAAAAAGGAGACGAATTGCTTGCACTTGAACGTCTCTGCATACGTATGTGTATGTAGTCTACGCGCCCTTGTAAATCCGTTATGATCTTGTTCAAATGTAAAGAAAAAAACTAATGGTAATTGTTTATATGGTAATCAGTTGATAGTGTGTGTATTTCCCTTGCATCATCTGCTCATGGCTTTTCAAGACTTGTATATTTTATGCTGCTGTGGTGGTGAATGAATTAGGGATGAGAATGTGCGGGTCTAATAGTCAATTCTTGATCTGTTCTATTAAAAAATTTGAATTAAATTCAAATGTTTAACAGGACGTGCTAAAGGTTGGCTTTTCGACATGTGCATTCTCATTCCTACGGTTGATTGCCGTCAGTTCTCGCTTGAATTTCTACTGAGAGGATTGAAATAGAGTGCTTCTAGGGACGTATTAAAGTAATGAAGGCTTTCAATTATTTAAACCAAAGAAAACAATATGGAGTACGTAGATTTTTTTCTAAGGGCACCCCTCACCCACCAAAGTGAGGACAAACTCGTTCAAAAAATGATAAACTGGTAATAAATTTAAAGTATTTTGGTAGGTGCACTTAACAATTTAGTGGATGCTACTAGAAACACTCGATGAAAATATAAGTCTCCTCAAATTGATACGGTTAGTTAGAACATAAAAAATTAACGTCTTACTACATCAATGTGATCTATTGTAGGTAAGTAGCGTAAATGCAAAAAATTATATGATTTAAAAAAGTTTTACTCATTACTCACCAACTTAGGATATAGATGGTTTAAAGTAACATGATGAATATAAATATTGTAAGGTCATAACCTATGGCTTAAGCACTTTAAAATCATAAAATGTTTGTACTTTGTTAATTTAGATATAATAGGTCACATTTATATGGCTGGATTTTAATTTTTGGTGTCATACTGTATTATTTTTGGTTTAATGTGATCAAGCTTCAAGTACTCTCCGTAGTATTCTTGCCGAACTCAAGATTGTCATTCGTTAGATAAGGGTGCCAGTGGCCTCTTCAATAATTCATAAATATTTTATCTCCAATCCTCTCCTTTCTCCTGCATCATCTTCTCATCCAAAATGAGGGGAGTTCCCAAAGGAGCACACTATTTTTCCCCAGTGAGCCCACTTTCCAACGATCCGGACACTCCGGATAAGAAATAGTCTATCAAGTGAGCTCACTAGGAAAAATGGTGTGCTCTTTTAGAAACTCCCAAAATGATCTACTTGATAAGAGGACAAGCTTACTAAAGAAATTATTATATCAGCAATATTGTTTAAGTTTTTTTGGGTGTTCTTAGTAATTTGGTGGGTGTTCTCAAAAGTCCTACAAATTAAAGCATCAGACCAAAGCCATTGGCTAATGGGAGTCCCTCGTATTGCACGGCTCGGGATATTCTAAAGGAGCACACGAGCGCATGTTGCTTAGCACACACATCATCTCTTTTGAAAATACCTGGTTTTTCCTAGTGAACATACCAAAAATTTAATCTTGGTTAAGAAATAATATCATTCGAATCTAATTCCGAACAGAAAATAATACTGTTCAGAAATATTTTTTTTTATAAAAATAGAGATTGAAGACAAGGATAATATAGTTTGAAATTTTCAATGATAAACTGAGATTTAATTATATTCAATCTCTGTAGTATGAGAAATGTATAATTTATCATTTCTAAAGTTTAAAACTCTCACTTAGATCCCTGGACCACAGAAAAAAATTGACAGGAAAGTTCAGACGAAAATATTTTTTTTGTGGTCCAAGAGTCTAAATGAGAGTTTAAACTTTAAAAATGATAAGTTATATACCTCTATACTACGGAGAGAGAATCTGGATGTAATTAACCTATATACTAATAATGCAAGTGCCCCAGTGAAGTGTGCGCACTGAGACCGGCGGTGTGGCCCTTTGGAAATTCCCACTGCGCCTGCGGTTTCCTTCTCTCTCTATCCTCGAAAAAAAAAACACACACAAAATTAGGCATCCAATTATACAAAAGTCGTGCCCTTCCCCAATTTCAAAACCTAACCCTAATTCTAGCCATCACCCAGGGCACCGTATGTCCCTCTGATGCTCACCGCCGTCGGTATCGGAGATGGCGATCGTTCCGGTGGCCGCGGCGTATGGCTCCCTCGTCGAATTGGAGGACATTGGTAGCTCCGTCGAGTCGCTGGTGAGGCTCGTGGAGTCTCAGAAGGAGCTCTTCCACAGCCAGATCGATCAGCTGCAGAAGATCGTCGTCACGCAATGCAAGCTCACGGGTGCCAATCCCTTGGCGCAAGAGATGGTAAGAGTTTTCTTGGCTTGGGAGTTTAGGGGTTTTGGGAGGAGTTTGATTTTGGTTGGGATTGGAAAATTGGGCTCTTTATGTGTAATTTAGCAAATTGTTAGTTAAATTAGTAAATTTAAAAACTTTTCTTGAATCTCTCCTTTTTTTAGTCCTTTGAAGTAATTTCCATTAGATTCTTTTGAGGTAAGTTATTTATTGCATGTTCTCTTTTCTTTGGTGTAGTAAATGCATGGGTTCTTGGTGTAGTTTACATCAATTAGGAATCAAGCCATGCTCTATCTCCATATTTTTTTTATAAATATATGCTCACTTTAAAAGCACAGGAATTGGAGTTATGTTATCGAAATATAATTGCTCTTTCAAACTTTCTTTGGTTATATATGTTGCTTTGATTTCGTGTATGTACCCTTAAAAGGGTTGCCACCAAGTGTCTGTGATTCTTGAGCGTAGTCATATCACATTATGGCTTCCATTTGCATTGTTGACTGCCATTAACTTGGCTGTTAGGCCATAGTAATGGTAATTAGATGTTTGTGCATATTTTTGAAATTTAAAGAAGAAACAACTAACTAATGATAACTGTTTATATGGTATGTAACAGTTGATAATGTTGTATTTTCCCTTGTATCACTTTTTCATGCCCCTTTTCGGTGCGGGTATATTTATGCTATGGTGGACACCAGTCTACTATTAATTGCTTACTTTCTTGCTCTGATTTCTGGTTCAATTGAAAAATTTTGTTAACAAATCTTATGTAACAATTAAGATAACTGAATTGTACGAGTCCTTTTTTATTTATGTTGTTTTGGAGTCTGAGAAATTATCCAGTTTTTCTCAAATGCATATCTGATGGATGTATGAATCTAAAGCTCTGAATTTGTCACTTATTTGTAACTTGGGAAAATTTTGGCAACTGGTGCTTTATTTCTTTTTTTAAGGAATTAAGATAAGTGAATAATTGCCCTCTTGGAAGGGCACATGAATAATACTACGTTTTTCACTAAAATGGAGAGGAAATTCATGTAAATATTTTATAAGTATTTGATTTGTATGGACATTGTAATTAGATTGAAGACTGGGCTCTAATTGAACTTAACTCATGCGGCATGAAGACTTGTTTCCTTGTGGAAGCCTAGGAGGTCATGGTTCACATCACCCTATCATCAATATTGTTTTTTCTTTTGGGGTTTCGAAGTAATATGAGGGTGAAATAAATATGCATATTACATAATGGATTGAGAACACGGTTTGATATTCATATCGAGGCAGCTCTAGGAGATTACGAAGAGTTCTTTGATACTTACCCATTCTGTATGGAGGCAGTGTCAAGATACTGAGAAACAGTTAGTGATGGTTTATATTGTGATTCTCCTCAATCAAGAGTAACTTTCTCCGATATGATTCCCCACTTTATCTTGTAAGTGTATGGTCAAAACGGAAAGCATGCAATTATTGGTCTTGTAAACCAAGAAAAGGATCCAAAACCAATCGCCTAAGTGTCTTATGCAAAGTAGGGCTGAACCTCCTATAATAGGAAGCAAGAGAATTAGGTAAGCATTACTAAATCTGTCTTTTTGTTGGCTTCCTTTACGCATCAATTGTACTTTGCCTAGTGCTCCTCACCCCCCCACCCGCACCTTCCCTCCCCTCCCGCAAAAACCCAAAATTAGGCCGAGGGATTAGCTAGCCAACCATTGCTTCTATCCCAAAAGTCATTCCTTTTCACCATTTGAATCCTTACCCTAATTCCACAGGTTCCCCCTCCTAAATGAGGGTTCCTGAAACTCCTCGGATGCTCACTGTTAAGATTGGAAATGGTGATCGTTCTAGCATTTGTGGCGATTGGCTCCCTTATCTAGTTAGAGGACAAAGGGAATTCCATGCAGTCATAAGGGAGGCTCGTGGAATCGCAAAAGGAGCTCTTTTACAGCCAAATCAATCAAGAAGGTTGTTGTCATAGAGTGGTACTGATCCTTTGGCATAGGAGCTCTTTCACAGCCAAATCAATCAAAAAGGTTGTTGTCATAGAGTGTCAGTTCACTGGTACTGATCCTTTGGCATAGGAGCTGGTGAGATTTTGGTTTTGGGAGTTTTGGTTTTTGGGAGGATTTTGATCGGTTGGATTGGAAAGTTGGTATCTTTTTAGGATTACTTGATGCCCATTGTTCCTTTGGGTTTCTGGTTTGTTAAAGTTTCCTTTGATCACCTATAATTTATCAGACTTTTTTTAACTTTTGTGCTTACAATATATGAATGAAGAACTATAAACAATTTTCTTTATGTGTTCATCAGCAAATTGTTAGTTAAATTTAGTAAATTGATAAGCCATTATTCATACCTCCCCTCTTTTGATTTCCCTGCTTTATTTATTGCATGCCCATTTGTGTAGCAATGCATGGTTTTTTGGTGTAGTTTACATTAATACGGAACCAATTTGACAGAAAGTCTCAAGCTTGCCAAGACTTCTTTAAACCATGCTGTGATCTCCATATTTTTGTATAAGTGCGCTCATTTTAAAATATGGTTGCTCTTCCAAGCTTTGTTTGGTTATACATCTAGCTAATTGTTAGCTAGTCTTTATGGAAGTTAGACCGTGTCACCATAGTTATTGCTTTGGTTACATAATAAGGAATTACATAGCCATGGACTGAGCCTTGAAAGAATTGTAACCTGTGAGTCTGTGTGTCTCGCATGTTTTGCATTATGTGTGGGCAAGTTCTTGCAAGTAGTTATGTACATTTCGTCTTCCATTTCATTGTGACTGCTATTATTATGGCAGTTAGACCATAGTATTGGTAATTAGATGTTTGAGTATATTTTTCGCATGATCTTATTTTGACAATGAGAGGCTTATTGATTTGGGAATATGTTTTGCATGCAGGCTGCTGGGGCGCTATCAGTTAAAATTGGTGAGTTTTCAAGTTTTTCTTTTTTATTTGCAAGGCTTCTAGTCTCATGCCAATTTTATTTTGTTAATTACATGTATAATCTATTAATAGTTAGCCATGATGTGGATCATTCCCCTTTTATTGTGGATGGGGGTTCCTAAGTAGCACATTCCTTTCCCGAATCACTTTGAATTATCTGTAGAATGAGTTAAACCTTTGTTCTTATTGATTACTTCAGCTATTTGAAATTATTGAAAACTGCCATGTGCAGGCTAGATTTATTTCCTATGTAGCACATACATTTTTTTCGCGAAGCAATGCATGTCAGACATGGTGAGTTGTGATATGCTGGTGTGTCATGTTCATGTCACTGCTGCTGTCTGTGCAGTGTAGTTTTTTCTGTATGGTTAACCAAAATTTTAGATTATTCTATGCTAGCCATGTTTCCTTTATTTAGTTTTCATGCCACCTACATGTATACCATTGCTCCTTTTTTTTTTCTTTAAGAATTCGTGGTTTTGTTTAGCTTTTGGAGTTTACACAAGTGATCTTTGCTACTTAATCAATTAAAAATAAAACTGTCATGCCCCGCTCCCGATGTACGGTATACAAGCACGTGTAACAGGTACCGGCAACATATTCAGTTTGAATATGCTAAAGCCTCAATAAATTTGCCACAATAATACTCAGTAATTACGATAGAAAAATTCAACAAAAGTTTGACTTTTCATTTATTAGAATGAAGTTTAGATACAATTGTAACAAAATATAATAAAATTAAACAAAAGGAAGAAGGGAATCTCTAATCCGTTATGGAGTTTCAATATAATGTTTAAAGTACACCAGATCCTGCGTCAGTTTTGGCGTGTCCATCGGTAAATCTGGGCATGCACACCCAGATCGTCAGATTGCGACCAAAATAAAAACGCAGAAAGAATATGAAATATAGCAGTTATATCCAAACATAATAATAACACAAGTTTTAGAAAACATGGAATGAGATGTTTGTAATAATGATGTCAATTAATTTAGGTTATCTTAATGTCATTTTAACGAAGTCAACTTTATAATAGAGGTATTTTTGTCTAGGATGTCATGTAATTGGAAAAACTAATTGATGAGATACCACTGTTTCGATTGTTTCCTGTACAGATCCAGGAAATGGTCACAGGATTGTCCGGTGCTGAGTCGGACCTGCCGTAGGCAAACAGGAATTATAGTCAGGTATGATCCAGCAAATCATCACGCACCCATGGTGTGCGAAATATTCAGTTGTACAACTTAACAAGTTTACAACCGAAATAGAGTATGTTTCCATCATTCAGTTTCTCCCCCAACCTAGTGTCATTTAGGTATAGTACAGTATATTGATTATATCAGGTACAATATTTCAATTAGATTTTTCTTAATTTATTAACAACATGATTTATAGAGTCCATTCAGTTTATACTTTATTCAATAAATCATAATTAGCTATATTTAAGAGTCACTGATTCGAGACATCATAGAGATATCGGCCAGGCAATTATATGGATGCTGGGAGGTTTTCCGTGCGTTGCACGTTCCTTAATTAGAGAACCAGCATACAAAATAACTTTTCTAGACACCGACACAAAATGATATCACGAACAGTATTTTTCCGTGAATATAACTTTTATGTGATTTATCAAATTTGTATATATGATTATTCTAAATTCTAACTATACTATGTAATTTAAATTTAATGACAATTGATAATAGATTTTTTGATGACAAGAAACATAATAAGTAATTTATAAATTCATATAAAATAACAAATCAATTTACACAAAATAAATAACATGATTGAAACAACATGTATATAAAATAGCATGATTAGTGGGTCCTAAAATGAACTCACCTGGATTTTTGTTTTCCAATGTCACTCAACGGAGCAATCTACACATTAAAAATATTCTAAGAATATTAAAAACATATTAATATGAATTAAGATGATTTTTAGAGAATTTTATAATATTTGTAACATACTCAAAATTGATTTTAAAGTGAAGTGGGTCTGAAATTAGGAAATATGTTTGACTCCATTTTATTGGGTTTATAAAATGATGGATATTATTCTTAAATCATTAGGGTTATTAGATAATGGGTCAAGTAGTTCTAAGGTCAAATAGTTTGACCCAATAAGAAAGAAAAGAGTTTATTACTAACCTTTTGATAAAACGGTGATAATTTAAGATGTTGAAAGATAAGGAGAAATGCCTTCATAACGGGCAAAGTGGTGGCTCCGACGGTGGCGACTCTGGTGGCGGCTCCTTCGGCGTGATGAGAGGAAGAGAGAAATTTTAGAGAATGAGTGTAGATTGATTTAGAAAAGATGTTAGGTTTATATAGTGTTGCATTTAGGAGTTATAAAATGTGAAGGGTTTTGGGAGTTATAGAATTTAAAGGGTTTGAGGTGTTATGGAATTTCAAGAGTTTGAGGGGTTATGGAATTTGAAAAGTTTTAGATTAATTTGGAGGGTTTAGAATATGAAAGGTTTTAGTTTAATTAGGGAGTTTAATTTTGAGAATTAAAGATGGGAGTTTTATTATTGAAATAATGGAGAAAATGAAGAGTTTGGAGGTTGGAGAAGATGAAAAGTTTAGGAGTTATAGAAGATTAAAAATTTGGAAATTATAGAAAGTGAAAATTTATATTTATTATTTTATTATTTATTTTTGAATTATTTATGCGTATAAAAATGAAGGACATTACAAAAACTGTGTTGTCTTATCTTTAATATTTGTGTTTCATTTTGCAGGGAAAAGGCCAAGAGATTTGCTCAACCCTAAAGCAGTAAAATATATGCAGTCACTTTTTTCAATAAAGGATACATTTGGCAAGAAAGAAACACGTGAAATCAGTGCTTTTTGTGGGATAACAGCTACACAGGTAATTATTGTCTGATATAACTCCTATATTATGGATTTTATCATTTCTAATCATCTGCATTGCTTCATCTGCTTGCCCTGCTGGTTATGCAACTACTGTTAACATCAGCTCTTCTGGACCTGCATTCAGCTTGATGTTCTGAGTGCAAATCATTCTGGTGCTGTGTGCACTTATGCTTATATATATATACATGCTAAGATAAAATAATATTTATTACTTTCTTATAGTTTGCAGCCATCAATATTGTGCTAAAGAATTATACTACCAGTTATGATTATCTACAATGGGAATCGCTGACTCTTTTTTATTCATAATCTAATATATTTTGTGTTAGTAATCATTCCAAAAGTCTTTGTTACATTCTTTCCTTGATCTTTGTATTTTATTATGGTGATCGCAATTGTTAGATGCTTGCTAATACCCAGTGATGGAAGAATGAACCTTTTCTCTCAAAAATTGCTGTGTTATTGCATATTATGAAGTTATTGATGTGAATGCTTTCTTTTCATTTGCCAATTTATGATTCTCTTGATGGTATATAAAATAGTTTCTTAAAATCGTTCTTATGGGATCCTCGGATGTGCTATAAAAATCCTTTTATCTTGATTTCTTCTTACCTGATAACATTTTTAAAGGACAAAAAAGTCTTGATTGATGGATCCGACAAAAAGTTTTCTCCTATTCCTCTCTACTCTGATCATTCATCTACTATAAGGGATAAGTGATTATTGGAAAGTAACTGCATTAAGTTTTACTAATGGTATTGTCATGCAGGTTAGGGATTATTTTTCTAGTCAGCGTTCAAAAGTGAGAAAGCTTGTTCGCCTGTCGAACGAGAAGTCAACCAAATGCGACGAATCCAAGACAGCATTCGATGACTGCTTATACAGTCCTCTTCAGTCAGTACCTCCAGGCGAAGACATACCTGTTAGTACGTCTGACTTTAATACAGTTGGGGATTATACCCATATTCCACGGAACTCGGGGAATGTTACTTCTCCCTGCACACAGTCTTCACTGATTCCGGAGAATGCTATTTCTGTTTGTACACAGCTCCATGGTAATCCAAGCAATGTTACTTTGGTTTGTCCCCAGGTCCCTGGGAACTTGGGAAATGTTACAAGTGTATGTACACAAGTCCCTGTGTACCCTGGAAGTTTTACTGCTGTATGTGCGCAGGTCCCTGGGAACGTCGGAAATTTTAGTACTGTTTCTACGCCGGTTCCTGCAAATTCAGGAAACATTACCAATGTATTTACGCCTATCCTTGGGTATTCAGGGACTGTTACTGCTTTTGGTACACTTGTTCCTGCAAGTATTTTGAATCCTGTTCAAGATGGCCAGCTAGCCCCTATAAAAACTAACATTAAACCAGTGGAAGAAGGCCCTTCAAAATCATTGCAAGAAGAAACTACTCCAGGTGTGGATTCTAATGACAAAAGATTCTTGGAGAACATTTTCCACCTAATGAGGAAAGAACAAACTTTTTCTGGACGGGAGAAGCTAATGGAATGGGTTCTCCAAATTCATAATTCAGCTGTCTTAAGCTGGTACTTAAATGGAACTCTATCTTATGCTCTTCAAACTGAACTGATGATATTTGAAGATAAGGCATTTCCTTAATCCCAACTGTCCTTTTACATGCTTTCAGGTTTTCGACCAAAGGTGGTATTACCATTCTAGCTGGATGGCTGAGTGAAGCAGCTATAGAAGAACAAACAACTCAGCTGCTTATCATTTTTAAGGTTGCTGATTTTGTTAAATTTACTTTTATGCTATATTAGTCTGATCTCGTTTCTAATACATATTGATTTCTGTAGGTCCTTTGCCACCTGCCTCTAAACAAAGCTCAGCCAGTACAAATGTCAGATATTCTGAAAACTGTTAACAAGTTGCGGTTTTACCGGAGTTTAGGTGTGTAAGTACGGATAATGCTATGACATAGCAAATTCATCTATTAGAATACTGTTTTATCTAAAAGTGTTTTTCAATATTTTTGCCTGAAGAAAGAAAAAAATGAAATGATATCCTGTAGTAATCTAACCTTATGCTACTGTACCTGCTGTACTATACTTGTATGGGCTTTCCTGCGTAATTTGAGCACTATGATTGCATTCATCAATGCTCTTCACAGAAGTTTTTCTTATATTTTGGTATTGTTTTTAATTTTGGGTGTGTGGGTATGTGACAATTTTAAATTTCTGGGTTGTGGGTGTGACATTTGTTTATAATTTACTTGGTGGGCCTTGTTGTTAATACTTTCATACTTTGGGAACTATTATCAGAGGCCATGTAGCATGAAATCTTGTTTAGCATTTTACAACTCGTGCGACTTTAGTTTATACAACTCTGCTTCAGTATTTGAAACACACCCAACAGATGTCTACTGGTTTGTGGTTGTCACATCAATACTGAGGTAGTATTCTCTTCTCTCTGCCATTATCAGAGACACAGAATGCTAATGCTTGATATAAATTTGGGTTTGTGTTAAAAATTAATGAATATGGAATTTGAACAATGAATTAATGGGGAAAAAAATTGTGAACAGAGTTTAAGATAAATGTGCATGTAATGCTTCCTTACCTTGCTTGCCCATCATAGTAAGCAAAATATCAACGTGTATGTGCCTGGAAACAAATATGTAAACTTTGGGTTAGTTTCTTTATTTGCACTATTATAGTTATATGAGACTTAAGATTGCATATATGTATACATATACATATATGTGTACATATATATGTATATATACATATATATGTATATATAAATACACATACACACACAGAGCGAACGTGCTGGAATTTGGTATTCAACCAAAGTCCCAGTATTTCGTAAATAATTCACTAGTCACATAGGAAAAGGAATTGGCTATTACAACAAAGGTTTAGCTAGCTATTACTAAATCACAGAATACGTGGATTATGACAATGTATTTTACCAAATATTAAACAACACTCACTAGTGTTTGAGCCTTTACCATCATATCTTTCCGAGAACTGAAACTTTTGACACTTTCCTTATGGCCAGACTTGTGACTTTGTCTGCGATTATTTAACTCAGGCATAGTAAAAGGCATATGTTTGCTTCTATTCAGGTGAAATGACCATAAATCCATTCTGTATATACCCATCTTAAAAGATAAAATGCAAAGTGGCTCACTGTCCTTTCTAGTGGCAACTCTCAAGAATACTCAAAAATCATTTGAACCATTGAGAGCCATTTCAAGGAGACTACAAGCTATAAAGTACACAGCTGCATTTCTTTAAGATGGTACATGCTAGAGACGACCCACAAAAACCATGTCAAGTGCATTGATTTAACTTGCTACAGAAGTAGGGTTCTAAACATCGGATATCTAGGTTCTATTTGATGGGGAGTTTTCAATATTGGGTAACCAATCTCTGACAATATATTGGGTTAGGAGCTTATATTAAAACACTACATATAGATGTTGTGTACGTATTGTTGATACCTTAAAGGTGACGACAATGTCTTAGATGTCATTTATCTACTAAAAATGACAAAGCATGCATGATGCTAGGGCATTCAAGAACATATATGTTCCAAGTGCATGATATAGTAAATAATTCATGAAATAAATTTTATCAAAAAGTTCAAAACGTAAATTATAGAAACAATATTTAAAGGAGAACAACAATGGTGGATGCAAAAAACAACAATACAATAATAACAACAACAATGACAGGAGTGAAAGTGGTGATAGCAAAATAGAGCAAGTATCAAAGGATAGAGGAAGGAGGGAAGGGAAGAAAGAAAAGGACAACCTTAAAAGGAAGAATTTTGAAGTCTTGAATGATATTTGAAGAAGCTATCTAATGTGAATCAACCGAGTTTTTAGCTCTTGTACTATGAGGGATTTTGCCTCTCAAGTTTTTACGAAGAGTCTAAATATCAGATCAGGTGCATTTCAAATGGAGGGTTTTTGTACCTGATAGTTGGATATTGAATGGTGTATATCGGAAATATGAGCCAATTTCGGGCTTTAATGTCATATTGGTAGTCTCATCAAACTGATATATCGACTTAGATATCGTTCATAGCGACTGATAATGGTAGCAGCCGAAAATTAGAATAATGGTTCTCACATACCGACTTAAGAATATGATTGATGTCGGGGAGATGCGAAAGGATTTGGATTTATGGTAAACATAAGTTGGGTATGAAAATTGTGCCTAAACTCATCCATAAGTTAAAATTCTATGAAACAAAAATTTACCATATCAGCTGTTATGTCATGATATATTTGGCTGATATGAGAATTAAACAATATGAGCCTTGTTTTTCACTGTATCATGACATTTTCCCCAAAAAAGGATATACTGGGGATATATGGGGCCCATATTAGTTGATTTTAGAAGATATGATCCTTTTGTTTGATAACTTTGGTTCAATGTCGTTTTCGCCAATCTTAGTGAGAATTAAGAATGGTAATGGACGCGTCCACGGGCTAAATTTTGGCCATCCCTATACAAAATTTTGAATTAGAAAATAAAAATTTCATTTTTAATTCAAAATTTTGTATGGTACTGGCCAAATTTTGGCCCGTGGGCACGCCCATTACCATCCCTAGTGAGGATGAGCTAAGTCTAGGCTTCTGAATATTGTTGCATCCAAAGTTGTGGGACCTCTCTTCGTGGGTTTTCTTTTCCTTGTATCACCGTAGATGTTGGTCTATAGTTGCTTTGAAGATTATTATCTTATTTGTGCCATGGAATGCCCCTTATCCCGAATCTACATGGCGAAACACTGGCAATATATTCTTGATAAGAATATGCAAAGTCTCTGCTAGAGTAACAAGAATTAAAATATCTTGTTTATTATTTACTATGGATTCCTCCATCAAAAAAACTAGTTACAATTACTTTATAGATTTATGAGAAGCATTATAAATCATAATATCTCTTATCTCACTTAGATGTGGGACTATTCGAGATATGGGTATTACATGGCATATGGTAACTTGACAAGCCCTAAGTTGGCGTCTTGGACAATTTTTCACATACCTATTACCAAAACGGCGTAAGAGCCTTGTAACTTTCTAAAAATCAAGGTTTTATATAATTGCACTCTTCACTGAACGTCATTGAGGATATGAGGGAGTGCAGGCAACTCATTTTAGTTACTTTTTTTTTTTCTTTTTTACTTCTATAGGCATATGTTGGCGGGTCTCCAAGCATCTTGTTGGTCGTTATTAAGCATGTCACTCTATATCTGCTTTTAGAGTGACACCTTTACAAATTGAACTGTAATCTACTAACTTTTAAGGATCAGAGTCCGCCATGAAATTATTTTTTTGATATCATCTTGTTTTTTCTTCCCGGAAACAAGACAAACTTATTTCAATGCCATTATTTCAATCGGAGAACAGTGATGAAGTATGTATTCTGTGCAAATATCTTATATTTTCCAAAATGTTTTGATGTGGAAACTGCTATCAAGACTGGTGGTTACAGATCTGGATTGAGGCAATTGAAAAGGATATGTTAATTTCCAGATAATAGAGTATGATTCTTAATAGAACTGAATGGAGGAAAAAAATTATTCACATAGCTAAACAAACTTGGGTTGAGGCAGTCTGAAAGGGCATGATAGTTGGTAATTTCACGGAGGGGGTTGAATTGATAAAAATACATGCACACAAGCCCATAAAGAAGGGAGAGTTCATATTTTTTATTTTGTTGCTTCAGTATTTGGTGTCATATTGGCTTGGCGTGAAAGCCCACTGAATTTGTATCCGTCTTGGTGATGCATAAAGAGAATAATTTTGATTTATGTAATATTAAGTCTCATTCTATGCTCTTCTTAATGGGTTAGTCCAGCTTTAAGTAACTCAGGATCTCAAATGGCAAGGATCCTGTTTCCTTTTAGGCTTTATCAGGGTTGAAAATATTTAAGAGCGGTGATTCAGTCCGTATCCTGCTGCAGCCAACTATGATATTTCTGTTTACTTTTCATGTTCTATGATATTTCTTGTCTACTTTCATGTTGTTAATTGCAAATATTTTGATGTTCTGTAAATCAAGCTTAATGTAATGAATAAGGAGCAGACATGCAAGCCCTGAAGATTTAATCATAATAATTTTCATTGAGCAGATAACATTCAATATTAATGCATTTTTTCTTCTTAAAGTTCAATGTCAGACTATCACTATCCAATTTATGTTGGAGTTTATTTATTTATGAAGTACTGGGGGAGCTCATTTATGAATGACTGGCAATAAAATTAAAATTTTCAATGGTAGAATTCTCAGTTGAATGTACTGCTTGCTGAGGGATGTTTGTTGAAAAGAAAATTCAGCCTTAATTAGTTACATGATTTGTTACTTTACATAGATGATTGTGAAGAGTGTTACCTGTCAAGCACAGCTGGTCAAAACTTATGTGGATTATAAAGAGTGTTACCTGTCAAGCACACTTTTTTTGTATTTTTTTGGTTTGTTTAGTACATCTTTTATTGATGAGAGGAGCAGAGAGGTTTAATGCATGGATAAAATTCATTTGTTATCAGATAGCATATACCTTTAAACCATAATCATATTAAACTTCTTGATTTTCTGAATATTTTTCAGAATTGTAATAGTACCTTGTAATCATAGTTTTGAAATTGATCACTATTTTATGACCACAATTTCTTATTTTGATACTCAGATTCTTTGAATGATCTATTATCCAATGTTACTATATTAATATGATAATTTTTAAGAGTTTTTGGGGGGAAGGTATTCACTTATTTCCTACATTGCATTATAAATTACTCTGAACAAAGTCCCATCCTTCAATTCAATTAACGTGCGAGGGACTGTGAACAAACCATCTCTAACCAAGCTCAAACTTCTACTTTATCTTAAACTGTATCCTCATGATAACTTTCTGTAACTCAGTAACTCACATAGTTGATTTATCATCAGACATATCAAACAGGGCAAAAGTCCTTCTAGCAAGATGGAGCAAAATGTTTATCAGAAGCCAAGCTCGGAAAAATTCAAGGAACTCCCTCAAGAATGGTCAGAAGGAGATGATACGCAATAAACAGAGGCATGGAATTTCCTGTTAATGTGCTTCCTCTCATTCTGTTTTTCTATTTTCTTACTACAGCAAATTTTTTTTTCTTTTTTTTCCTTATAGGACTAATGAAGTTCTTGGTGATGAATCATGGCAGTCGAAACTCGATCTACCTGTAAGTGTTCGTAAATGAAATCTAAGAGCTCTGGAACTGTCTTCTGAGTGCATGCCTTGACTCATTTCCTCTTCTCTCTCCATATAGGAGGAGATCCTTGCTCTTGCAGAAAGTGCTGAAGGTAGCAGGTATTTGTCTGCCTCATTGAGATTAGCTACAGGAGTCAAGTGGCGCCTGTCATCTCTCATTATCTTTTTAGCCGAGGCAACAGTTTGGGCTGTCTACTTTAAAATTGGAAACTAGTTTAACTACGTTTATAGATCCTAGTTCCACCCAAATTGGCCATCTGTTTGTGTTCCCTGATTTTTATTGCAGTAAATATCATAAGGCACAGAAATGAAGCGGGAAGAGAAAATTGAATGTCCAGTATATTTGTAGCTAATTAGTATTAACAGCTTCAACTGATGTCATGGTACAAGGAAGTTTTCACCGCCAATACTTAGTTTTACTAGAAAATTGTTTGTAGATGTCAAACAATTTATGCATTAAGTAAATATGATATAGCATGGTATAGGCCAGGTCCTGTTTCTGTGATGTTTTCATAGTAGGCCACCCTGGACCTTGACACATAACAAAACCCCTCTCGATTTTAGGAGACTTTTTGTAAAAACAAGTCTTTTAACCAGGCATTTGTAAGCAGTATGTAAGAAAATGGAAGCTTTCGCTTTATTTGCTTTAAACTCCAGGCAAAATCAATTGACCTGGTTGCAGTGAGATTTCTTTAATAGTGTGGCGTGGGAAAATGCTTATTGCATAAAAGGGAAACAATACGAGGATGCTTACCAGTAATTGCATATACATGTGCTCAATGAGCGTAACCTATTTATTACAAAGACTACACCATCCTTGGGGAGATCCAATCTGCATGCTTTTAGTTTTTGGACCAATATCAACATAACTATGACCTGGCAGTTTAGCCCAGTCGCGATCCTGAAACTCCAGGCTATTGTCATGCCTTCTGTTAGTACTGGTGGGAGTTTGAACATTCTCATCAGGGTTTTGTAAGCATTTTCTCTTATGTGATAATGTTCTACAATTTTTGTTCAGGGAAACTGAGCCTAAAAGGGGATTAAAGCTGCTTACTGATTCTAGTGATGGATCACCTAGAAAGCATGGCCAAAGTGTCTCAGCTACAAGTATCCTTCTGATAAACTTAAGATCTTTTCCTATGATTTTCCTTAATTATCGGTATTGCGGGTTTGTAATATTTTTATATAACCTATTTAAAATTTTGGCAGCGTCTGAGGGACTAAGCATTGTACATTGCCCATTGATAATGCAGCTTTAAAATTAGTGATCACAACTCGTCTCCTAGTTTCTCTCCCAAAAAAAGAGGAAACAACTCGTCTCTTAGTTTAACACTTTCGCGATCTTAGTTTAGCAGTTCTGTAATCTTCATCATTGTTGGAGGCTAATGACTTTATGATGGTTTGCTCTATAAACAAACAACTATCTGATGGGTTGATTTTAAGTTTTGTTTGCATAGGAATGTCGGAAAGAATATAGGTTAGAGACGAAGGAAACAACTCAAAATGTCCTTTTGTTTTTCTCGGGCCCTGGTGACTTGAAGAATATAGCGAATAAACAAGGCTAAAGCCCTGGTGACTTTCTGATGGTTTGCTCTATAAAAAAAATGATTATCTGATGGTTAGATTTTAAGTTTTGCTTGCATAGGAATGTCAGAAAGAATATGGTTTAGAGACAAAGGAAACGACCGAGAGTCCTGTTTTTTCCAGGGCCTGGTGACTTGAAGAATATAGTGAATAAATGTTTCCTTCTGTTTACATAGATACTACTGGATTTTCGCTTGCTCACTTGGACTTGGAGCCAAGCGTACCTTTTGCCCTAGTCATATAGTACGTGATTATTTCTATTTGATAATAATTGGTTATTTTCATGATCAAATTTACTTGGTGGACAACGAGATAAGTCAAGATGAAGTTTTGGTCTTCTAGAAAACCTTCCTACTAGCTCATCTTCTTGGAGAGAGCTTTAAACTTGCATTGTGTACGAATCAGATAAAAACATAAAATTGTGAAGGAAATGTTTATCGGTTTTTCTACTACCATTGTATTCCCTTTTGTTGCTGAACAATATATATATATATAAACTTTGTTTCGTTAAACCTGATTAATAAAATGGGGGACATACTCACCGTTTAATCTAAAAAAAGGGAAAAAAAGTACTCACAAAAGACCATCTTCATGTCTGTATTTCGTCCAGGGAAATACAGCTCCTGTCTTATTATTAATGAAATTCACCTCCTTTTTTTTCATTATTTTCTTTTTGGAAAGGGTGTAGTCGAGCAGCAAACACTCTTTCGGGCATAAATTAGAAAAATATTGAAATAGAGCTTTGAAAATAAGCACTGGCTAACCAATGAGGCAGCTCTCTGTTTCCTTGTACCATGTGTCATCAGAATGATAGTTGGCCTGTACTTATAATTCAAACTACCCTGTTACCTAATTATCTTAGAGTTTGCATTTCTCCAGTTTTTGGTCTTGAACAATTTTCATGAAGTTTGGACAAGTTCCTTCTTCATGCAATGCATTTTCCTTAGCGAGCTACAGAAATTAAAGAACGCAGGAAAGTTCTGCTGGTTGAGCATCCTGATAGCAAAATCGGAAGAAATCAGCCGACTGCAAGAGCAGTGCCTTCGAACAATAGCCGTCCAATTTCAGCTGATGATATCCAGAAAGCAAAGATGCGAGCAAGCCTCATGCAAGACAAGTATGGGAAGAGCAATTTGCTTGCGAGTGAGAGTATTCCACAGAAAACCGAAAGTCAGAAAGCCCCTCCTGCTCAGCTTCCTCAGCAGAGAAGAAATGAAGTCAAAAGATCTCCAATGCCTACCACGAGGAGTCCGCCCCATAAGTCAGAAGCTTCTAAAAGTCCACAGCCAAGCCCAACTTCTCGGGAACAGTTGGAGAAATTGATGAAGAATCAGATCCAATGGAGTACACCACCAGGTACCTCCATGTTATTTTTGTTTGTACGTTTGCTTTGTTATATGTTGCATGTTCTATACATAGGAAGAAAGGTGGAGATTGTTCTTGACTGCAGCCCGAATTTTACGTTTATATTGGGAATACGATTTAATCAGATTATGGTTTTGTCCTTTTCTTTCGACAGATTTGATTGCTTTTGTTTTGGTTGCAAGACTAAATGCGAAAATGCAATTGGTGTGGTTTGTGACAATTCGAGCACTTCATGAAGATATATCACATGGTAATGAGCATTGGATTGATCATAAACTAAGCGTTCTACAATGGAGTTAGCCTCTTGAATATCAGGCTAGACTTATAGCAGACGTATAGCTTGTGATTAGTTGAAGAAGTCTGGGTTAGAGAGGAAAAAAGAGAACAGGGAAGAAATGGAGTCTAGTTTTTTTTTTTTCTTCCCTTCTCTCCCTGCATTTGAGTTGTGATATCTGTAGTTTTCCATAGGCGTACCTTAGTGTGTCCCATTTCTTTTTCTTAACATTGAGTTTAATCTTCTCAGGTTAAATAAATTGTAGAAGTCGAACATCCAGTCCAAATATCTTAAAGATCCGATCAATGATACACCTCATAACCACAAATGTCAATGGTGTCAGTCGTTACTCTAATGGGTTTGATACTGTAACTATGGAGGTTACACAAGTGTACTTATTCAAGGGTGCACCAATTTCTTTGCAAAACAGTAGTTATCAGCTGTTTTTCTTATTTTTCATATCGTTTTGGTTTCTAATTTTAGATTGAATGGGATGGACTTACCTTCTCGCTGTTAGCTTAATATTTTGGGAGGTTAAATTAGGGTTCTAAGATTCAAAACAGAGAATGTCATCAGTTTTCTTTGCAGATATCTATCGAGATACTGTCAGTTGTTGCAGGGTGTTTCTTCGGCTCCGTGTGAAAAAAGACTTTTGGCTTCATTCTAGTGCAAGACTTGTGGTTGAAGGATAAACTTTAGGTTGTCAGATGGAGATCAAAATCATGTGATCTGAGATCTTGCAAAAATTATGGCATTAGGGTTCTTTAGATACCATGCAATTCTAATTAATATAAGTTTCTTAGCAGCAAACTGATGGAAAAGCTTGCTGCTGCAATGAAATATTTACTAGTATTTTTCTTAGAGGACACTGGTCCCGAGATATTTCTGATGCGTTGCAGAATTTTATTTTATCATGCTTCGTTCATCAGGCCGCGGCATGACCAGAATCTTTGCAAACGTTTCCTGCAACACATTCATGGTATTGTACCCGATGCTTCTTCAGACTGTAACAAAAAAAGCTAGCGAAGCTTTTTCATGTAGCCCTCTCTTGTTGTGCTACTGTTGGTGTTACTGTCATCGTGTAATAGATTTCCCCTATCCTATTATTATGATGGATTGTGATGGATTTGTTTTCTAACTTCATATTGCGAGTGTTTTACTTTGTAACTGTTGGTAATTCTTTTTTTTTTTTTTTTTTTTGTGTATTGTCGTCGTGCAGAGGTCAGGCTGAACTCTTCATGGAGAGTGGGCGCCGGAGAGGACAGCAAGGAGGTCCAGGTGCAGACCCAGAGAAACAAGAGGGAGAACGAGACGCTGTATCTGAATATCCAAGACATTCCTCTCAATCCAAAGGAACCCTGGGACGTGGAAATGGACTTCGACGACAGCCTCACCCCTGAAATCCCAACCGACCAGCCTTTAGACTCTGAGCCCCCCCTCTGCTCACCTACTGCCGTCGATGGTGCTTCGAATGCCAGTGCGGCTGCCAGTGGCTTGCCACTGACAGCAGAAGCTCTCCCTCCAGCGACAACGGGCAGTGTGGCTCAGGAAACGGATGCAGAGCTGCTGCAGGTTCTGCTTAGGCATCCGGACGTGGTTGAAGCTCTGACCAGAGGTGAAGGGAGGAACCTGAGTGAGGAGCAGATGGTGGCTCTGCTCGATCTGCTAAAGAAGGTTGGCACAGGGGCTGCAGATGTTCATAACGGGCTGGCGAATGTTCCTGTCGAGAGGCCTCCTGAGCCCGAACCCGAACCCGAACACTTCTCTCTTCCGTCCCCAACTCCGCCTTCAAACGCTACAAGAGTAAGAACTACGAAAGTTCCTTTAGAGTTTTAGTCGCACTGCGTTCTTTATGTAACACTGAAGTGAATTCTTTCTGTTCTTTATGTAACACTGAAGTGAATTCTTTCTGTTTGTGTGTCCGTCTGCAGACTGTTTGGCGATCAGGATTCTCGTCTCAGGCCAGCACTTCAGTGTCGCAGCCTCAGCCTGAGCTTGCCGGAAACAGAGGCGCTCCGTTTGTTCCTACAGTTTCTCCTTCGCCCCCTGTGATTCCGACGGGTGTTAACAACCAAACTGCCGCTGTGGCCGTTAACCACCATACTCGGACTATGGCTCCACAGGCTTCGGCCGTTGCATTGTCATTACAAGACCAGCCAGTGCCCAGTTTGCCACCGATGAAGCCACCTCCCATGTATGTGCCAATGCAGCAAAGCCGAGAGCCTGAAACCATCATACCGCCGAATCATTACCCAGCTAACCGTCCCTCTCCGCCGCATTCTGAACCTCCTGCATTCCTGCCCAAACCGCCGGCATGGCTGCAGGCTGACAATGCAACCAATTCAAACAACTATGCTAACCATAACAACTACAGCAACAGTAGTCATAACATTTACCCTAGGAGAAATGAGTATGCCCCTAGGCCGGGGATGGGGGCATGGAGCCGGGACGGCAGTCCGGCCGTTGGCTTGCCAGAGTTCCAAGAGTATCCATACGGTCGGGTGTATTCGGAGCCGAGGAGGAGGGATCAGTTTGATCATCGGAGCCACCACGACTGGTCGAGGCAGAGGCAGTATCGGGGAGGGGGTGGAGGCAGAGGCGGTGGGCGGAGGTGGTGGCAGGAGTGGGACCGGGGTAGTCGGTAAATGTTGTAACATTTCATTTATTTGTTTGATTGACGGAGTGGAGTGGAGATGTGAGTAGGATGTCAAGAGAGAGAGCCCTCAAGAGCTCAAGTGCAATGGTGAATGGTGGTGGAGGGGGGCGGGGGAGAGACAAACAAATTTTGGGCTGGTGACCGTTGGAAAGGCTAACAATGTTAATCTCTGCTCCTGATTCAATTTCCGATTTTTCTTTTGATTTTGCTCAATATAAATAAATCACTGGGAGCTCCTCTGGTATCGGTAGTGTAGGGGTGAGAATGGATGGGTTAAGTTGAAATTTTTGATCAGTCTTATTCAAAATTTTAAATTATTTATTCTCGTGCCTCGGTGGTATGGTATGGGTAGCTCTAAGCCTTGTACGGTCACTGGATTTGAGTCAGTGCATGATTGTTTGTTGTTGATAGAATACTTAGATTACCTGCCAGTCAAATATTTTCTACCAAGATAGTACTTTAGTAGCAATAGCAATGTATTAGAGTATATAATAATACTGTGATTAAGAGTCTTACTGTCTTAGCAGCGAACAAGAAGTGTAGGGTTCAGACCTTACTTGCACTAGGCTATGACACGTATATTGTATAAGAAAGAAAATCGTAGATTTGGGGTTAAAGTGATTTAAGTAGGTCCATAGTAGGAACATTTTATTTTTTATTCGACTAAAACAATGGAAATTTCATCCCCGAAAATGGAGATATAATGCAAATATTTAAATTAAGGGTATTATAATGTGCAATTGTAAAACATTTTTTACGAATGGCAAAGACCAAAACATAAGGGGTTTAAAAGAAAATTGGGGAGAGGATCGATCTCTTGCGGGGAATTTCTAAAGGAGCACACCACTTGTCATATTCCGGCTTTTCTTTTCCCTCTTTGTACTTTCTTTCTCCCCCAGTGAGCACATTAAATCTTCCGTTTTCAAATCTTACAAGCTTATAGACTATCTCCTTCATTCCGAGTCTTATTATTGTCAGCTGCACATATGTGAGTTTGCATCAAACGAACGCCACTGCAATGCTTGCATTCTCCTCTCACAAGATGTACGCAAAATTAATTTCTAATAGAAAATAATACTGTTCGGAATTTAATTCTGAATAGAAAATAATACTATCTTGATCAAATTATGGACAAAAAACTTCTTTGGAGGGAGGAAGTTCGAAGATAAAGGAAAATATGGTACGGAATTTTCAAGAACAAATTTATAACATAAGGAACAATTCTAAATGCGCTCACACTTGAATTAGTGAGCACTATTTCCCCTGCGGTGCAAACTGCTTTACTATGACTTAGTCTATGTGTGTGGAGCGCATTTAGAATTTCCCTTGTGCAGCGCACTGAGACCAGTGGTGTGCTCTTTTAGAAATTCCTTCTCATGCGTTTAGTTGACGCAACTCGAGCTCGGGTCCATGGCCACCGCATCAAATAAATTATTAAAAATAAAAGAAAATTGAGAAGAAAATTTGTGATCTCTCTCTCTCTCTCTCTCTCTCTCTCTCGCTTCAATGGGGTTTCGATTCCCCAATCTCAATTCTCAATTACGAAAATCCTACAAAACCCTAGCGAGCCCCAGTTCTCTCGTTTACGATCACCGCCACCTTCGTTTTCTCCTCGTCGATGATCAGCGGAATCACTCGAGAATCCAAAGGCGATGGCACATGGGCCACGCCCATCACGATCACGGCCACGTGAGGGGCGACGACGGCGTCTTCAGGCTCGGCCTCGCCGCCGACATCGCCCTCGCTGCCGGCAAGTCCGTCACCGGCTACCTCTCCGGCAGCACCGCCATCATCGCCGACGCCGCCCATTCCCTCTCCGACATTGTAACCCATAAGCTTTCTTTCTTTCAAACCCTAGCAACAAAATGTTAACTTTATGCGGAAAAATTAAATTTTTATGGGAAGTGTCTTTGGATTGCAGGTCCTTAGTGGGATTGCGTGGCTGTCGTTTCGAGCTGGGAAAGCTCCAAAGGACAAAGAACACCCTTATGGTTACTCTTGATTCTGTACTATTCCGTGTTTGTTTTATTTATTCATCTAATTGTGATAATGAGATAGTTGGCTTTCTTTTGTTATTGAGTTAATAAACTAGTTTCAGTTAAAAATTTAAATGACATTGAAAATTATTTGTTACTGCTTTTTAATTGGGTGAACTTCTAATAGCATGGAAAAGGGAAAGCAACAATTTATCTGTGGTAATCCTCTCTTCGTGGGAGAATCTACCTACTTAGCAAACACACAACATTAAATTCCATAGCCAAGCATAATAACTTGTCCATTGTGGTTTATTCATTGAATTATTATTTTTTCTGAGAAAAAGGATAAGAGGGGAAAACAAAAAGAAAAATCCTTTTGCCAATAACTCCGTTAGGCACAAAGTAAGGAATACATCTTAATCCTGACTTTTACAAAACCTCAAAATGATCCAGGCCCATATACATTGACTTTTGTGTTTATGTTTATGTATTACACATTTTTACAGAAGGTGGTTCATATATGCGGAATGTCAGTCATTTAATCTTTTTGTTGCAGCTTTATTTAATTATTTTCCTTAAGTATCTGTTTTGTTTATCTGTGTATTTATTAACTGGAATTTGCGTTGATGCTGCACAAACGATTAGGTCAGAAACATATCTATTTACTCTTATGTTAAAGTGTTAGTAGATGGTATCGATGTGTCAACAGTGGGTTTATGCCTTCTAAATATGCTCTGAAGTACTTATAGTCCTCATGCGTTTCTTCCAGGTCATGGGAAGTTTGAGACACTAGGTGCTTTTGGGATTTCTTGTATGCTTTTAATGACAGCAGGTGGCATTGCCTGGCACGCTGTCAGCGTTCTACAGGTATTTACTTTTCCTATTTGTTGTTCTTTTCTATGCTATGGTCATCTAGTTCTATATTAACTAATCGTCATTTCAAATGCTTTGACTGTTAATATGTTGGCAGTGTTAATGAATTTTAATTTTGTTTGAAATACTAATATAATTTTTGTTTTTTCAACTTCAGGAAACTCTAACGGCAAATCCAGATATGATTAATCATGCATTACAACATGCTCATAATGATAGCCACAAGCACAGTGGCCATCATCATGGCATCGACTTGGATCACCCCGTCCTGGCATTGAGCATGACAGTTGCTTCCATTTCTGTTAAAGAAGGGTATGCAGAATTAGTTTTTTGTTCGCTTATTCCTTTATAGGTAGGCACAATGAGAGGAAGCTGCTGCAAGTAGTTTGCAACTGTCAAAATTCAAGTCCTATTATGTCTCGTCAGTCAATTAGCATACTATAAGTCTTGAATCGCCCCTCTTCTTCTAGATTCTTTTTTAGCCTAGAGAACTTTGGAGGGTTAGTCCACTAGAGATTTTAGATGGCGATTCCATGGTTGGATGAACCTGACAATTGATTTATGTTTCCCTACCTGCTAAATGGACTTCTATGTTTTATTATGGCAAGGCCTGCTTGTGCACAGTTTTCGAGACAGGAACTTGTGGCAAACTCGTAGGTTGCACAAGGTTGATAGCCACTCTGATATGTAGTGATTTTTCCATGTAGCAAGCTTTAGGTACCATTTCTCCTATGACATGAATTGAGTACTCAATATCACTATGTATCTCACAGCATATTCTTATAGTTATTTTTAGTATTGAAAATACAAAGTATGGATACCATTTGAATTTATTAATATGCTTCCTACAGAAATTGCTCAGACTAAAACACTTACTGCTTGACTAGAGATTATTATTTTTTATTATTGTAGGCTTTTCTGGATCACGAAAAGGGCTGGTGAAAGGGAAGGAAGTGAGTTGATGAAAGCAAATGCATGGCACCACCGTGCAGATGCTGTGTCGTCTGTAGTTGCTCTTGTTGGGGTTGGTAAGAACCAAGAACCATTGTACTCTATCTGACATCAATTTGTGTCAGTCACTTGCTTCTGCATATCATCTTTCTTTGTTCGTTAGTTAGTCAATGAAAAACAAAGCACAACATATGCCACTGTTTCGTTTTTGGCAGGTTGCTCTTCAGCCCTTGTACAATTTCCTTAGCAGTTATCTCATAACAAGGAGCCGATTTTTTGTTATATTGTTCTAAAATGTGTATTGAGAATTGAATTTGGCCGAGAAGTTAGACATGTTCTATTTTTGGTTTTGGAAGTTTGCTCTTCTGCCCTTCGTGTAATTTCCTAGCAGAAACGTCACAACAAGGAACCGACTTTTTATTATCTTGTTCTTAGCTGTGAAATGAGAATTGAATTTAGCAAAAAGTTAGATGCATTTCAATCAAAGAAGAATACAATATACCATGCCTGCAATTGTGAATTTGATGAATAAGTGAAGTATTATTGAAGTCAATTAATTGTGCATTGCTTATTCCCCATTTTTAGTTATTTACACTTGAATGTGAATGGTAAAAATATCTGGACTGGTGATTCTGATTGCAGGAGGAACTATACTGGGAGTGCCATTTTTAGATCCTGCAGCTGGGATTTTTGTCTCAGGAATGATTTTGAAAGCTGGAATCGAGACCGGTTACCAAAGGTACGGACCTTTTCCTTCAATTATATATTAATAAAATTTACATGTAAGTTTTTGTTTTTCTTTACCAACTGGGAAGTGCCTCTTTTATTGTTTATATTTATAATGTTTGGATAATGGAAGTCAATAATTTTTTTTGGTTGAAAGTGGAGGTTTTTTGCTTGTCATATGTGCATTTGTTAGCTACTTGCTACTTGATACATGATAGTATGTGTATTTATATAGAAGGGTTTTTTCATCATCCCTCCATATCTAAAGCATGAGGTATGCACATGTATTTCTTCTAGGTGAATACTGTGAAATATATTGTAAATTTATCAAGATTTCTTGAACCATTGCTATTGTGCAAGAGTACTCATTCGGGATATCACACATTCATAGTGATTATGTTTTGTAAATGTCTTGGAAGGTTTTTTCCCCATACTACACTGAATTATACATATAATAAGTAACAAATAAGTAACATAACAAAAACGACTACAACAGCCGAAAGGAAAAGAAAAAGATAAGAAAAATTCAAAACATGCACGCATTGCAAAGAATTTTGTTTCTATATTTTTTGTTGAGTAATCACCAAGGATTACCAAGAACGGCTCAATTCCATGAGGTTGGTTGGCTGAAACAAGAGTGTAGGCCATATAGGTGACTTAAAGCTGAAACAGGAGTTATGGCCGCCATAGGCGACTTCAATAACTCTGATAATGTAAATCAACATGTAGGCAACTTAAATCTTGAACTCTATTAAAGTGTTAGCTTGTTGGCGACCTTAACCTAGAACTATGCTAGAGGGTGAATGATTTTATAGGTAAAGCAAACCAGATGAAGTGATTCCAATAGTTTGGACTTTTGTGGAATCAAGTGGCTGGTAAACCAATTGTTAGTATGCCTGAAAGTGAGACTCATTGCTTTAATAAGAGTCCGGGTTTGTAACATGTAAACTTCAAGATGAAATTTAGTCGTACTGTAGACAACAAACCGTGTAAGGTCATTCATGATATCTTCATTACATGTGTTTCTGCATCATTTTTAGCAAGCTGAATAAGAAATTCATGTTTTCTACTCTACAAAGGGAGATTAGTCACTTACCCTCAAACAAAGAACGATTGATGATCATGCAATATAAGTTAATCGTGAGCTATCTATGTCGGGTTGCCCTAGTCAGCGACAAGGGGTGACAAACGAGTTTGACTCGGCAGGCCAACCTAAACCTAACCCACTTAAAGTGGATCCGGGTTTAGCCTAAACTAGTATAGTCACAAATAGGTTGACCTGCCTAACATATACAAATATGGCATCCTCTCTATCGACCACGGCATCTGGATCCTCAATTTCTGCTGTAGGCTGCTACTGTCAAAGTACGTGCTAGCACTCTCACTATATCTAATGACACCTTACTAGTTGTTCCTTTCTCCAATGACGCGTCCTCCGTCTGACCATCTAGCAATTTTTCGACTTCACTTAGAGTCTTATAGTCCGATGTTCTCCTTTTTACTTTGAATGTTGATCTGTACCCAACCTGATAAAAGTATGTGTTAGGCGGACCAGGTACAAGTACTTATTTAAATCTAGGATGGGTACATGACTCAGATATATTTATGAAATGGGCAAGGTTCTTGTCACCCATTTATAGGTGGGATCAATTCCGGATTTGATCCGAGCCAAGCTAACCCGACCAATTGTAGCTCCTACTAGCGACACCGAAGGTGGTTAGGATCATGCAATGTAGGCCAGCTATGAACTGCTTGTGATATTACTATAAACTTCCTGTCAATATGAAAACTTATTTTTCAAAATTTTGGGATTAACCAGATGAGATTTATGATGTGAAAATAATTGATCAAAACATGATATGACTACTTAGTTCATAGCTAGCAATATTATCTTTAGTGAACTTCATGGCTATGTTTTCGGCTGTATTGGTGGATGTAATATTGTGATGGTAGACATGAATTCCCATATCAAAAAGTATTTAATCGGTTTCTATAGTTTAAGGTTATCATGGTAATGCTATACTAATATCCGGATGTAAATTATTAAGTTTTCTTAATCATTCATGGTGAGAATTCCATCACATGCTAGAAAAGGGACATCTGTTTAGTTAGTTGAACATCATATGAATTAATCAGAATCCTTCATTAGTTTGCCTACACTTGGAATGTAGATTGATGATTATGCTAACTTTGAAGCAGTTACATGACAGTAAAATGTCAGACATTATTCTAAATACTGACTGATATATAGTTTTGAAGGGTTTGCCTGTATGAAGCAAAGCCCAAGGTCGGCTCATATTCTCAATAATATCATCCGATATCGGCTATTTGATATGACCCCACCTCCCATTTGATATAAAGACAATACCTAACATTTAGATCTTTGATGTCAAATACAAGGGTGTATCATGAGATTCAGAAAGCAAAATTGTATATAGATTTTATAAAATTTAATGGGGTTTTTACTTGCATGCCCCCAAATTTCAATTGTTTGCACACACATCCGAAAATCTCAATTATGTGCACATATACTGTCAAAATCTCACAAGTTGGAAACAGTATACCCTCCATGTTATGAAGTATTGAATTTTGGGAACGATAATAATAAGACAAAGATGCCCTTTTATATTTTAAATTTTTTCTCCCTTCTGACTACTTTCTCTTGAGACTCGACCTCATCAAAATTTTCTACTTCTGTTGGTGTGGGAGACTGGGAGAGGGAGGAATCACTGGGGGTTTGAGAGAGAGAGAGAGAGAGAGAGAGAGAGAGGCAAGAAGTGGAGCTTGACACCTGGTAGAGGAGAGGGGAATTGAATATGATAGTCTTCGGGGGTGTTTCCGGATTTTCAACTATGGTTTATTATGATTTGAGAGTAAAAAATGGATCTCTTAAGATTGTGTTTCTTTAGCGGAAAGGGGTATATTGCGTCAAACTTATGAGATTTGGGGCGGCGTGTGGGTAAATATGGAGATTTGGGGTGTGTGTGTGTGTGTAAATGTTTGAGATTTAGAGGATATATAAGGAAAAAGTACGCAATGAATTTATAATTATGAAGGTGAATGAATTCTCATACCCTAATCTAATAGTTGCAATAACTATATTTCTGAAGCTTTACTTTGGTTAATATGGAGAAATATTTTTGGAAAGTTTTACTTTGTGTGGTTAAGAACATCATATTCTGTCACTGTTGTGTTTGAATTTTTTCTCTCTAGATGTTTGAGTCTCAATTGCAGCCCTCATGTTGATCTTGTGAATCTTGTTTTGGCTGGAATATTTGATAGATTTAAATAAACTTCAATTCTAAAATATCTTTTTTCTGAATCTGATTTATTATCTGTTCTGGTTGAAGAAATCTGCATATGTTTACTGTCACATAAATTGATTTGATTTATTTGGTTCAAATTAATTTGATGCAACATATAACAATTTTTTCTACTGCACCTATACTTTTTTTTATTCCTGACTTCAATATTTTAATGGCAGTGTCATGGAATTAGTTGATGCTGGAGTCCCATTGCCTACTCTAGAACCAATTAAAACAACAATTACTCAAGTTGAAGGTGTGAAGGTATATTCTTAGCTCATACTTTGTACTTGGTAGCAGTGGAAGTACATAAAAAAATTTCTTTCAGATATGTGTGCTACAACCTTTTGAAAAAAGAGAGAGAGTACTACGTTTAATCTGTTATCGATGTATCTTTGCGTTTGTAATTGTCATCAATCATTCCTCTCAAGCCATATGCATCAAGGCGTAGTTGCAGTTATATCCCACAAAATCTGAATTGTATAGGGAATGTAGTTAGGATACTCAAATTTTGTTATAAATTTCTTCTATTTTACATTTTCATCTTTGTTAGCATCAATGAATCTAAATGTTTGCGCGATCAATTTGATTGCTAGTTGTCATTTACCAGCATATAGTAAATCTTTATGCCTTCTCTGTCCCATAAAATTTGCTGTATTTGATATTGATGCAGGGATGCCACCGTTTGAGAGGAAGAAAAGCAGGATCCTTCTTGTATCTTGATGTACACATTGAGGTATGATATTTTAATATTTTTTGGCTTGTTAATTGAATCATCTATGTTTGAACTTAAAATATTATATTTTCCTGAGAACGCTGCTGTTTTATGCTTCGAAACATTCCATCATCATCATACCAGGAGCATATTATTGCCTTTTGCCCATCAAAATGGGGTTTAGCAATGGATCACAACTCAAAGTCGAGAAAGCTCCACTATCCACAAAAGGACACTACTTATTGTCTGCTGCTACTCCTATTAGGATGATGGGGTTTGAATCTCAACATGCACTAGGGTCTCTAACTTGCTCAGTCAGCTCTAAAAACAAACAAAAAAAAAAAGAATTTATCAACTCTGTATGCCAATTCTCGACCTGACATCTAAGTTGGTGTCAACTTATGATTAAAAGCAATAATGAGCAAGTGAAGGCCCAACTACAGAACCCCAATAGCCAGTTGGTGGGTAGAAAGATCTACTCTTTTTGGCGGTTTCAATGCAACTCATGACCATCCTCCAGATTGCCCTGAAGGGAGAGAATGAAGTCAAAGTGATTAGATGAAGAGATTTGTTACAAGGACTCATGTTTTAAGCACAAATAAGCCAGAGAGCCAAATAGAATTAAGTTCTGAGCATTGAGAGTAATTATATGTTGTTATTTATGTTGTATTCAATTAGTATATATGAATAGGAGTTTACTAGATAAAGCTTTAGTGTACATCTTCCTTTTACTAGAGTTTTAAATTTAAAAATTACTCGGAAAATAGAAAATTTACGATTTCTAATGAAATCTCCAGAAAATAGAAGATTTCAACGATAGCATAATTGGTGGTGCTTATGTTTACCTCTTCTGAAGTTTCTTCTGTAAAGTTGCGATGATGACATTCGTGTTTAATAATTCGTTTTGTTAGGATTAAAAAAAAAAAAAAAACTTAGTTTTGCTTTAACTACCAAGAGCACACTACTTACTATGCTGGGGAAGAAGTGCTTTCTGTCTGGAATGAGAGAAGTAGAGCTACAAGATAAAAGTTATGCTTTATATTTCTTACCTGGAGATACTAATTTATACAATGATTTGCAGGTAGATCCTTTTTTAAGTGTTAGTGCTGCTCATGACATTGGTGAGAATGTTCGTCGCCAAGTGCAGAATAATCACAATCAAGTTGCAGAGGTTTTCATACATATAGGTAGAGAATAATCTTTCTGTTCCATAATTATTTTAGCCACAGTAAATACACATGATTTGTAGAATTTTTTTTGTGTCACTGATTTTGCAGCCTTATGCAGGTTACATTGAGTAATATGAACTTTAGGGGTTTCAAAATTATATTCAAATAACTCAAAATGAATGCCTATTTTCACTATTTTTAATGAGTTAGGGAATCTAGTTAGCAGGATTGTCGCTGTCTATTTACCAATGCTAAAGTTTTCATCATCAAAATCTAAATTGTTTCTCTCTTTCTGTTCAATCATCCTAGGAGAAGCATGAATACCAAAATGTTAAAATCGAAGGAAGTATTCTTTATTGACTTTTCTAGTGATTTACGTCATAACATTCTACATTACTGAGCATCAATGAGTTTCAGGGATTTTAGAGAACAAGATAGGTATATTCAGTTAATAAAATTGAAGACAATCTGGTTCTGTTGTTCATGTTACCTTTGTCACCCAACAACATAATCTGGGCCTCTCCTCTTCCTTTTTTTTTCTTGGGTAAATTGCATAAAGCACCCTTGTGGTGTGCTCTTCGTTGCACTTATAACCCCTAAACTTTGAAACTAGTAGATGACACCCTTGAAAATTTAACATTGCTCAATTTTTATTTTGAACTCCTAAAGTGCCCTCAATACCGTATAGGCTCTCTCCATCTCCCCCGGCCCCTTCCCTCCCTCTTCTTCTTTCTCTTTGCTCTCTTTCTCGCTCTCCTCATTCTCCTATCCCATCACATTCTTTTTCGTCTAATTTCCTTTACATTTTGTATTTTATCTCCTTTTATCTTTTTCACCCCCCTTGCTTTTCCTCTCACACCATCTCCCCCTTTTTTCACACTTAATTTACTCTCAAGAAATCTTGTCTTGAAAGAAGGGAAGATGAAGGTGAGGTAGAAAGGAGAGAGAAGGGGAAAATGAGATGTTAACAGTAAAAAAGAAGGGGGGGGGGGGGTTTGGGGGAGTCTCCTTGAAGTATTGAGGGTATTTTAGGAACTTAAAATTAAAATTTAATGGTGTTAATCCTTCAAGGTGTCATTTGCCTGTTTCAGAGTTATAAAGTTACAAGTGCAATGAAGGGCAAACCACATAGGTTCGTTGCACAATTTTCCCCCCTCTTTTTTTTCCTGTTCGTCTCTCTATTCTTTTCCCTTTGAAGGAACTAGATGTGCTTTTTTTTTTTTTTCCTTGTACTCCCAAGTTAAACTGAAAACTTCTTCATCTAGATCCTTCATATTCGCATTGCTCTTCTGTTGCGAACCAAAGACAGAATTTGAAGGGCATTGAAAACCAAAACTCAAACTTCTCCGAGAAACAAGATGCTGAAGCCATTGTCTCAGATGTTATCTCTTCACTATTTGCAGAGGTATGTTGTCTTAGTTATTATTATTGTTATTGTTGTTGTTAATGTTCCTAACCCATGTTATAAAATTAGTCTTGTCATCTTGTGTTTATTCAATTCATGTGGAGCTGCCACTGAAAGCATAGAAGCGTCCAGTGTTTTGGCTGACCTAAAAAATAGCTGTGCATTTTACATATAGGAAAGTCATGATTTATAAAGTGATATCTATGATACACTATATAAATTCTACAATTTCAGCCCAGTTTTTATATAAATAGACAAATACTCGCCCTGATGTCTATGCAACATGCCTAGTTGTTGGAAAAATAAACAAATTAGTTTAGCTGTGAAAACACAAATGAATTTCATTACTTGTGTTTTTATACTTGTACGAACACTGCTTTAGACACTGAACTCAACACCCTTATGTGCAACCGCAACTCCATTGCATTCAATAATTTATGAAAGCGGGGGCGATGTGATAGAACCTGGGTGTCAAAAATGGGTGTGAGAAGTGTGTGCAAGACATTACTCAACTTTTAAGCACAAACGAACGCCATCTTAGCATACATGTGTATTGCTGACCAATAATTGAAACAAATGTCAGCTACAATGCAGTTTTTGGTTATTCAGTATGCAACTCTTTCTTTGTTGGATGTCTCCAAAGAGGCATATAGTATATCATAAATACTTTTTTTATCATATTAATGTTTTTGCATTAAGCTTATATCATAAATACTTTGCATCCATATGTCTAACAAGATTATATCTTTCAGAAATTGACTGTTGAGCATATAACACGGCACTCGCTCCAAGGGAAGATCCTACTCGAGGTTCAAGTGTCGATGCCATTGGAAATGTCAATTCGGTAACTTATCCCATTTTGTTTCTGTACATTTGATTTGTGTTCTCGCATCTAAATCCTTATTTTGTTGAAAGGATTGGAATGGATGTAGCAAAAGAAGCAGAGAAGGAGATACTGAAGGCTGCTTTATGCATAAGCCAAGTGAGCATTCAGCTGAGATTGGGAAATCCAATACCCCAGCTACAGCATAGGTCCCAAATTAACACTTAAAACCTTTTTTTTTTTTTGCCATTAGGCAGTTAAAGTGAATCCTCGAATTTTTCCTTGTAATTTCCCATAAAAAATGAGAGTGTTAACATATAATGCAGAGCCATATTTATTTATTTTTTTTGTTTAATCTTGTAAAGTTAATTGAATAGTCTAAACTTTGAACAGGCATTGCTGCTGTTGAATTGGCAGTCCATATTTAATAAAATATTCAGTTAACTTGTGTCCCCAAATGTATGCGCGTAATGTTTTTTTAGATAAAATGGTTGTTATTATTCTCTCATAATTCCTCTTAATGAAACATAATAGGTTAATTAGTACATAATTTGTCTTCCACTGTGGAAAGATTTTGGGGTAGTAACCAAAAAAACTGATATTCTCAGTACAACGCCACTGTGATGGCATGTATATTAACAAGTCCTCCTATGCTAGACCCATAGAATTTGTAACATGTTACTGCAGTGCAAAGGTCTCTTCGGATGTGCGTATGTTTTGCCCTCTGTCCATCCCCATCTTACATGTTCACCAAATGAACACTAAATGAAATCATCCTCAATATAAGCACGACTTCTAAATAATCTTTTATTTCTTTCAAGCCACACTACACAAGATGTCATAATGTTGTGCATGGAATGTTTATTTCGCTACATATTTCATCTATTCAGATTATGGTGTGTAATTATAAATGCATAGAATCAATTTTTTGAGTATTTACTAGTTTGACAACTTCCATAGGTGATCACACTTCTATTACACATTATAAACTTTCACACATGATCACTTTTATATTAACTTATATAAATTGTAAAGTGCTATTCCAGAGGCATGACTGCAGATGTCCAAGCTTTTTTTTGTGAACTGCTTATTATTTTTGATAAGTTTCATAGACTTTTTATTCTACCAAATACAACGAACATTCTCAACATTTTTTTACCCTAATTAATATCTTTGAAATAAACAGATTAAATAAATAAAAATAAAAATAAAAAGATTTTAATTTAGAACCCTCTCTAGTCATGCCAGTGCCAACATCAACTTAGGTTAGTAAATAGGGATAGTAAATTATCTGCAAAAATATAATTTAACACGCAATTGTCCTGCAGTTTCCATAATCAGAGTTCTATCTCAACAAAAAGTGATTAACAAATCAGTTGGCAACTAAATTATACCTTACCACTATATATAACACAGCTAAATTGTAACTTTGACAACAATAACACAAGTCACCAACAACAACAAATTTTTTTTTAAACCCAAATTACAACTAGGCATTTTATCCAATGTATATAAGCTAGGACACATGAACCCAAAACAAAAAATTTCTAATTTAAAAATGATTTTTTTTTTAATCTAATTTTGAATTAAAAATAAATTTAAATTTTTCATGGACAAATCCATTACCATCCTAAGTGCAATCACCTCTCTCAAAACCCTAGACATCCCTTCCAACACAACTTTTGTATCAGAATTTTGATATAATCATATAACATTGTTCCATAATTTTCACACAATTACTCTCATTGCAACACGACAACACTAATTATCAAATGAGAAACTATATAAAAAAAAAAGGAAATTAATTTTTATTTTAAAATAGATAAAATTAATTTTAAAAAATGTAGGTCGAATCCAGGCCCACCGTATCCAAGCCCGAAGGCATCAAGGCGAGCAGACATGAAGACCAAATCATTCATCACTCTCCGTGTACATTACCATGCTTCCTTCATCCTCTCTTTCTCAATCCAGAGCATCGGCTTATTGTACACGAAATCAAATCACATCACCTCAAGTTTTATATTAAAAAAATCAAAAAAAAAAAAAAAAAATCAAACGTTGTAAATTTTGTTCATCAACCGTTGATCAGATAATTGTAATCTGGAATAATTTTTTTGGTCGACATGAATTTGTTTCCGTGAAATTTCATCATCACATCAACGGCAAATTAATTGCATCAAAAAAATCACAAAAAAATAAATAAATAAAATTTAAAGAGGCTCAGAAGGATCCATTGGTTTCTTATAATCAGATGGGATAAATAAATCCCTCAGAAAATAGGTAGTTTTTAACACATCACTGCCTCAATCGAAAACAATTTATATTAACATTAGGAAAAAAAAAAAAACACAAAAATTTGTAGAATTTCTTACTCAGGAGCAGCTGATCTTTTGCTGGGTTGAGAGTTGGGGGATTGGGGGTTGGGTTTAGAGAATGAGGTCTTATATAGGGGGAGGAATCTGGGCTAGGGTTTTCTTTTGTGCTTGTGTAATTACAAAAGAGTCCTTAAATGTAAACTGGCCCATTAATGATTCCAGAAGTCCAAGTTGTCCTGGTCAGTTGGAACGAGACTAGACCTAGGCCCGGCCCATCGGAGCGGGTTCAGATCGCGGCATACAATAATCGGGTACAAACTAGCAACCCAGAAACCGCAACCCGTTAGAAATAAACACCCCCCTCCAGGCCATTCCGCCCCTACCTGCGGAAGATTCCGCTCCTCCGCCGGGTATCCTCACCGCCGCGGCGGGCGTCGAGCGGTTACATATCGCCTAGCTCCGCCCTAATCAATTCGTAGGGTTTAGGTAAGCGAAATCTCCAATCAATTACCCTCCGTCCCCATTTGCCCCAATTTTCACCAGGTTTAATGCTCTGTACCATTTTATTAGGGTTTCATTTTTCCGCACTGTTGATTGGAATTTTGCATAGAAAATTCTTTAATTTCTGTGATGGATAATTTGCTCGAGTTTAATTTAGCATTTTAATTGCTTTGTTGCTTTAATTTTTCTCCAGTAGCCAAATTCGCCATCCCGAACATTACTTAAATATCTGTATTTTTTTCAGTAATTCGGTCAGTAACTTTAGAAATGTAACTTTTGACATCTCATAAGATCCGAGACGTATGTTGCAAAATTTAAGATAAATAATTTGGTAAAAGTAATCATTATAGGACATGTTAAAAGAGTGAACGGATGACCGAAGAAAATGTGGATGGAGATGATAAGGAAAAATATGGATGCTAAAGGCTTAAATGAAGACATGTTGCTTGATAGGAATGAATGGAGAAGGATCATCCGTGTGATCGATCCGGCGTGATTATCTTTTCGTTCATGTAGTCTATCCCAAGTACTTGGGATAAAAGACTTAGTTGTTGTTGTTGTAATTTGGTAAAATTAAGTTGTGATATAAGAAGTTGTACTTTGTATTCATTGCATTTTGATGAGGGATTCAAATTTGTGAAATAGGTTCCATATCTACTTTTTAGTCTGTGTTTTGACCATTAGGAATATTTTTGGCTGCATTTTACTCTGTGTACTGGGGGTTCGTACTTCTACTGCATCGTAACTATTTGCTTGTGTTGTGAGAATACAGGCTTGGATGGAGCTTAAATCGGTAGATAATTCTCTGCACTCTCCTACTAGCAAAGTAAATCATCACTTAGAAGACAAGACCTCGCATCTGTTGAGTCATGAGTGAGTATTAGGTTCAGAAGGACACTTCTGCTCCATTTAAAATGTCTGTCTTTGAAACTTCAACTCGAGTATTTTCTTTGCTTTTCATTCTCATGTATCAATTGCCATGCCATAACAATGTGCACAGCCATTTCCTTCTTTCTTCGTAGATTGGATTAATATTTGAGGAGCATCTAGTTGGTGATATTTTTAATGGAAAAATATATGCTCGTCGTATGATGATGGGTCCTTAACTACCTATTATTAGAGATGAGATAGGCGGGTTAAGGGCCAATCCATGACCTGCTTTATTCAAAATTTTGAATTAAAAAATAAATAAAACTTTCATTTTTAGTTAAAAAATTTGAATAGAGCGGGCCAAGAGCTGGCCCTTGAACCTGACCATTCTCATCCCTATCTATTATGAGATAAATAAAACATTGGAATTTGGTAAAAAGTTAGTAGATTACGAATAGTTCTCAAGCTTCCTATCAATTCTATGGATTACTACTGCTCTCTGTGCAGTTAACTTACTTCCCTTTCACTCACCTTGGGAGTCAGATTGTTTCATGATCATGTTAATTGAACGAAATTATACCTTGTGCCTCACTACTTGCCACATGCCTCCTCACTGTGACTCACAATTTCCAAATCCATTTTATATGATTGTTAATCGTAGCATCACTTTTTAGCTTGGATGAATCATATTCATAAATCCACTGAATAACCAACATAATGGTGTTACACATAAGTTATATAACATTGTCTGATATGCATGACATGTACTTTACTGCACTTTGTGCCGTATTCTCTACTCTGATGTCCGCTTGGATGCTCAATACTCCAGTTAACTGGGCACATGCTATAGTTGTTGAAATAACAATTAACAAGATATTAAATGTTTCAGAAAAACAGAAACTGCCACAAAAGTTAAAGTAAAGGCAAATCGGAAGAATGATAAAATAACCCAGATTTTATTTATTTCTAGCTACTCTAGGATCACATTGTCTAAACGTCTCTAATTTAATAGGTACCCCATATATGAAGGGGCCAAAGGGAAAGGTGAGAGTGTTAAAAAATGTAATCATAAACTTTTAAGGTAATGATTTTGTTTAGTTTATTAAGTTTGCCAATGAGCCTTAGCTCAAGAGGCATCTTCACTCCCTCTCTTCATGGATGGGAGTGGGTTCGATGACTCTGACTAAGAGTTTATGGTTTTCCTTTTCTTTTTTTGGAGGGGGGGTGGGTCCTAATTAAAGGAATCACTAAAAACAACTAAATGCAATGGTTTGATGCAACTTATGGAAGCTGCTAGGCTCAACTAGTGGTTTATGAAGGAAGAGCTGTGCACAACATATGCAAAGCTTGAGAAAAAACAATATTCGTGGAGGATCATCATGTGCAAACACATGAGAAAAGCGACCCCCTTCTTAGTACGGTGAGCATCCTTTCCCCAATAGAGGGGTTCTTGATGGCTATGAGCAAATCTAAAAAGTATATATATAAATTAAGTTTGGTTAAGCAATATTAATTATTATTTATAGAGAAATTGTAGCAGAACCTAATAAGATATGAATCAAGATATTGGTTTTCTTGTAGTGTTCACTTGTGTCCATACTATTTTATTGACTTCGTATTCAGGGTAACTACAAAAACCTCATGAGAATTTTAGGATGAAAATAACTTTGCTTCCTGATTTCCTAAACATAAGTGTCAAAGCAAATAAATTGGTCACTTTGCATTCATGTGACTACTGAATGATGTGAACAATAAAGACCCATATTTGATTAGGGATTCTATGAAATTTGATTAGATCTAATTAGATTTGGGATTTTATGAGATTTGTATAGATCTGATTAGATTTGATTAGAATTGTGTTATCATTATTAGATTTTGGTTTATATACATGTGTGGTGCATTTAGTTTCTTTTATAACTACTCATGTATGAATTTTGAAGAAATAGAACGAAATGTTGAGAATTAAAAATTCTTTTGTTTTAGCATGGCGATTTGTTAAACAATATGAAATTTATTGTGAATTCATTGAGAATGGGTTAGAGTGCCTGGGTATCGAGACCTTCTCGTTTCGTTGATTCATTAAGAGTGGGTGAGAGATCACCTGGATGTCGAGGCCCAAATTAATCTTTATTATTTTTTATTTTTATTCCATATTTCCATAAACACCCAATTATTTTTGTTCTTTCCAAAATTCCCAATTTTCCGAACCACGAACCCTAGTTTCCGACCTGCTTCAAATTGGCATCAGAGCTCAACGTCAATCTTTTTTATCTCCATCTTCTTCATATTCTATTTTCTTTTTTGATTTTTGATTTTTATTTTTTTAAGAAAAAAAGAGGCAAATAAAAAAAAATTAAAAAAAGTGGGGAGAAGAAAAATACAAAAGTGAAAAAGATGGGCAGATAAAAAATAGAGAGAAAAAAACAAAAAAAAAGAGAGAAGCAAAACAGACAGAATTTTTTTTAAAAAAAATTCAAAGTAGTCATTAACTAGCCATTGTCGCTAATCCCCTTTGGCCATATCTTGCTTATCACTCTGATTCACAGATCCAACCTCACCACCGTTGTCTCAATCCCCTTTGGCCACCGCAAGGTCTTCTTGAACCCCAATGAGCAGCAGTTCCTCTATCACCATCATGTCCCGATTGAGAAGTTTCATACAAGGACAGTGATCAGTTAAATCCAGATATTTTCGATGTTTCTTATCTTGTATTCATCGGAGATGAATGTTTTGAAGTGTAGGATAATTGATGAGGACAATAAAAACCCAGATGTGATTAAGGATTTCATGAGATTTGATTTTATCTGATTAGATTTGGAATTTTATCAGATTTGTTTAGGATTTGATTGTTATTAATAGATTTTGGCTTTTTTGCTCGAGCGGTGCACGTACTTTCTTTTATAAATAATCATGTATGACTCTTGAAGAAATGGATTGAAATGTTGAGAATTAAAATTCCTTTTGCTTTAGCACGGTGATTTGCTAGACAATAAAAACCTTTCATCGGGAATTCGCTGAGAGTGGGTAAGAGATTATCTAGGTGTCGAGTCCCCAATTGATCCCTAAATCTCTTTTTGGATTCATTGAGAATGGGTAGTAGATTGCTTGGGTGCCAATGCCCAAATTAATCTTTATCATTTTTTATTTTTGTTCCGAGTTTTCAAAAAAAAAAAAAAAACCTATTTTCTTTTGTTCTTCCCAAAATTACCAAGTTTTCCCACCATCAAACCCTAGTTTAGTTTTTGTCTTCCTGAAGTTTAGTTTTTGTCTTCCTGAAGCTCTATTGTACCACCTCTTTTATCATTTAACATAATACAGGAGGACAGTCATACCATTCTTGTATAGGATTTCAGATGAGGAAGTGAGAATGAAGGTAAATTAAAGGTGATGGTGGTAGCCTTGACCATGAGATGGGTGGGATGGATGCAAGATTAGAAACCATTCAGCAACATGGTGCTAAGGACTCAAAAGGTGGAGCTGGAAGATACTGATGAAGTTTGGAAGATACTGATGAAGTCTTGGACCTATGATAGAGTTTGTCAATTTATGATCACTATGTAGTCTAAATTTGATTAAAAAGTCTGTATTCTATTGATGCTTGGTAAAATTTCCTCTGTTGGATTGTAGGGAAATAGCACCAAAATCTGACATCAACTTCACATGCGAAGAAGTTAGGAGCATAATAGAGGTCATTGCGGCCACAGGAAAGTTTTGGTATGGCATTTGTGTTCTATTTTATTAAAAGATGAAAAGAAACATGTTTTTTGTGATTACTATTTCAACTTTTATATGAACCATTGATTTCAGTTTGGGCTACCAAATTATTTGCTATTTTCCTAGCAGCCTGGGACCTTAATGAACCTTTGGGGCTACCAATGAAAGAGTTGCAAGGACTGGGCTTGATAGACTGTGGCCTATCCACCAATCAAGGCATAATATTATTGTTTCTCCTTCTACTAATGCTATCCAACCTTCTTAATTTTCGTATGTTCAAGCACTCCTCTAATGTGATCACATTTTCCTGAAAGCTATTATTCTGTATATCAAAATCTTCCATCCTCCTCTCCAAACAAAAGGAAAAGAAAAAAGAAAAGAAAAGAGAAAAAACATCCCATCCTCCAATAATAACTAAACAGAGCTTTGTTAGTCATATTATGTTGCAGACATACACATTAGCACATAAGATTAAATATTTTTCTTTTTCCAAAATCTGCTTTCTTTCATGATTTTATCCAGATAAAATATTATCTCGATTATAATAACAAGCCTAATTTTTAATGTTTTGAATTGCATAGCAGGCATGATTGGGACATGCTGAAAATCGTGCTATCATCCCGGCTTAAGCAGGTAATAGACTGTTGCTTGCCTTTGGATTAATTTAAAAAATAATTTGCACATGCATGTATAATTCTTACTTCTCAAGGAATAGTGAGAAGCCTAGTTGAATCATCCTGGCCTGTGTTCTAAAATAAAACATTTGAAGGTCTTGGCAGAATATCCTGAAGCCCAGGTGGTACGTGGTGATGGCCCCCAACCAAGTTCTTTGTCAGGAGAGACATATCCAGAGCTAGTAGAAAGACTGGATGAAGGTAACTTTTGAAGTGCATTAGGTAGCTCAGATATGCCACCTGGTAACTTTTGAAGTCCTTAAGAAATATCATGCATGCATCAATTATACTCTCACTAATCAGGTCCCAAAAATATTCCTCTTTTTCTTTGTCTTTGTTCTTAAACCTCCCAGTTTTAGATTATTCTTGAGGCTCGACATGGATACATGAAAAATTCCTTCAAATACTTTCAGATATTATGAATTACTGAAGCAAGTCATTTTGATCATGTTATTAACCTTTTTACAGATTCTCAAATTATGAGAAACTAAACATTGAATATCAAAATAAGAACTATTTCAAGCTAAAATGTTTTAGCATTTGTATGTGTTAATCTGCTTGTCTTTTCCCTTTCTAACTTCTGTTTAGACATTGTCATGCACAATTATGCTCATTCAGTTAATCATTGCTTTTCCGAATACGTAGTAATATCTGGTCTCAAGTTCTGTTACTGTTTATTAGTTACTATTATAGATATCTGCTGCCTTTTCTACTATTTCCGTACAATTAATTATTTATGGTGATATTTTGTATTGCAGCTCTTTTAAGCTTTATTGAAGGTCCTCCATTTACATTGCAGCGGCTCTGTGAGGTGATCTTAGTCTCCACCTTTGCTGTCTCAGTTCAACTTGTTTTCTATATAGTATTCAATGTTGCACAGCTCAGAAAGCACTCACATATTTGATTGCTTGAATGCTGGTTTCCTTTTGTTTAAGCTAACATAACTTGAACATTGCTACATCAATCATTATCGTAATTGGCATCGAGGCCTTTTCCCGTTAAAATGGATTGGCTATGGAGCAAGGCTCCGTGACCAATTTGACAAAGTTTTATTACTGCTGTCAACTGAAGTCAATCCTCTCATAATTACTGTGAATTTCCTTGCAAAGAAACTATAGACAAGAGAGGGGCTTGTCATGATCCTAAAAGTCAAATTGGCATCCTCCAATTTTCCTTGACCCGGGAAAAATGTATGGAGTAAGGAGAAACAGATAGATAAATATGCTATAGAGAAGCACATTCAACTATGAGACACATAAAACCAAGAGTTCAGCGAAACACATTTCCCTAACATTGCTGCATCGATGATGTCTGTTTTTGCCCTTGATGTTTTACTCTGTCATCATGCTTATGTAGGTGTGAAATTAATTGCTGAAGTTTGCTATAACAGATACTTTTAACTCCAAAAAGCACATATAAAAGTCTATCAAAGCTTGCGTTGGCCCTGGAGAAGGTTTGTCTTTATATGTTTCATTATTACACAGTAATTCCATATAATTGATCATTTTCTGTGTACATTTAAGTGGTCACAGTTGATACTATCTTGAACTCTCAGCCTTGTTTAATTACAGCACGTTCTGCGTCTGTCTCATGTTCTGCTTTACCTGTTGTACAATCTATGGAGAATCAATATGTCAGTCCTTATTTCTTTTTCATAATTGTTCATTTGATCTCAAGCATTTGTACCAGCAAAGAGTTTCATAAATATACTTATTTGACTGATAGAAGATCTCTGTCTGAAAGTTTGAAAGGAATATTATAAGATGACATATGGACAGTTGAACGAGTGCTACACCAAAATCGGCTTCAATCTATAGATAATAGCTGACCTCCCTGAAGTTTAAGAATCTAAATTTTTAATGTCTGTCCAAGTTATTAATTTATTGCACTGATGTTGATAAGGTCACAGATTCTTCACAATATGGATGTGCAGATATGGTGATACCAAAAATTCAGGAAGTATAATATCATCAAGTATATATATATAATAATTTTGTAGATGTGCTTGGATGCATGAATGTTTATGTACAATAGGATTTGGCTACGTAATTAAAAACACATGAGAACTCAGTTGCATACATATTAAACTTCCAATTTTTATAATCAGTATTTGTTGAACAAGAATAATTTCTTTATTAAAAAAGGGCAAATAATAAAGTCATTTATGCATCAAGTGGAATTGCAAACCTTCGTTCTTGGTTAAATCTTTAACTTAGTTTCAAATGCATCTCCAATATGTTTCAAAATGTCTAGGATACACTATAAATTTAAAGATGTGCTAAAAGTAGTATACTATAATTATCGTGTGCTGGGAGTATTCAAGTATCGGATACATATTCCATATTCTGTATGGGTATGTCTCCTTTATCAAAGTATCTTGTCATGTCATATCTACTATGACTTGGTTCATGGAGATATTCGTTTGGGCAATTCAATGACTTCCTCTTATTCACAAGCTCATCTTGTTTCTGGTACAGAATTTGTTGGTGACATCGACCCTAACTGTGTGCACCGACCCATACCCCACGACATTGTCCCCAGTACCTGCTGAACCTGATAGGGTAATTGAGGAGTCCCTTGCCCATTCTGCTCCAGTCCCAAATGGAGTACAGACTAAAGCTGGTGATGGTGATGAAGAAATGGTTGAAGCGGAGGCTGATGAAGATGCTCCCAGTGTTGACACTGACATAGGTGCTCAGGTTGCTAATACCGAGCCACAGGACGCTCAGAATGTTGACACTGGGATAGAGGAAGAAGAAGAAGTCAGTGAAGCACCTGTAAGCAATCCTGATCCAAGCTCGGATTCTGGGCCTGCGGTTGAACCTTGTACCACTAGCGACGTGAATTCTCCTACTCCAGCACAGCCATGAGCTGTCTGTGTCTATAAACGTTTTCGTTTATGACAATGGAGAATGATGTATTAGTGCTAGTGCTAGTGTTTCTTGGCCCCACTGTAGTTGATGAGTGGTATAATTGAGATATAACACAATTTACATGTGCTTTCCATAGAAGGGATACCTGAATTCAGTTCAAAATTCCCATTAAAATGGTTACAGGTACTGTAAACTGTCGTGGAATGGATATGAGGACAAGGAAAGTTTTAGCTGGAGCATCATGCTCCAGAAGATGACAAAGTAACAATAGGAGAGTTCGGGTTAGATAATTTTTTTCTAACTTTATGTTGCCCCTTTAAGTAGAAAGGAGAAATTGTGTCATGTTTCCCGAGAGAGACTGCATTCTCTCAGGACAGCAGATCGGCTAGAAGTAGTAGACTGCTCTATGAGGGTCTGACCTCTTTTCCTGGGCTTTGTTCGCTCATCTACGCTCTGACCAATTTTTTCACTGTAGCTCTTGCTACAATGGGAGGATGTAGTACTAATAGAAGCATGGGGCTTCTTATCTAATTTGCTAACTTGAACCAAGAATAAAAAAAAAATATATTCCATGATCGATAAAAGCTTATTTCAACCAATGCATCCAGCGGATAATAGCACTTGCTTGTGATGAGGAGAAAGTAAAAAAGTTCAAAATAGCCTGTCAACATGTACATATTACTCTCTTTCGAGCGTGACATGGGTGTATTCTATGACCACATACAGATTTCACAAGATAAAGAAGTAGTAGTATTGGGAATTCTTGTCAATGTGTTCTACAAGGTATTTAGAGTGACGGAAACAAAAGATGGGTATGTCGACCATATAAAGTGCGAACTTTTTATTGCTCTTGCGGTTGTTGATTCCAATAAAGAATGATCCACCAAAAAGTTTCACCATAAAGATTTCCACAAGGGGACCATATAGCTTTAGTAAGACTAGCTCACCACTAGAAGTCACACTGAATATATCACAAACCTTAGAAGCAACATGACCCAAAGCACACATAATCAATCTTTGGCAGGCTTAAGTATGAATCTCAATAGCTTTTTTTTTAAAGTCCAATCAAGCAAAGAGAACGTACTTGGGATGAAAGGGAAACTTAAGGATGCTATATAAAAATTGAATGGTGCATGCACAATGTCATGTCAAACACTACAAATATAGCTCGACAAGCATAGTGATATTTCATAAATATGCCCATGAACTTACAGGCCAAGAATAAGAAGATAAAAAGTATGGAAAACCCAAGGAGTTGGCTTTACAAGACCAATCACTTTATATACGCTTTGAGATAAGAGTAGATTTGAGCTATTTTTGTCAAGGGAAAAGGGAATAAAATTGAAAGAGTAAGGACTCAGATAATTGTTCGGTAGCTCACACAGGAATTTTATAGTCTTTGGTTAAATATTGAGACATATTACTGCAATATAAATGGATTCGCCGGGCTTTTATTCAATTTTTACCTACCCTGGACTCTAGCTCTTTTCCTCTAGATGGATTAGGAAGGATAAATTGATAAAAAGAGTTCACTTGTACATAGTCACTTCTAGCAATATAATCGGTATTAGTATTGGTCAATCACAATATCAGACATATCTTGGAGGCAATATCAAAATTATCAACAATATCAAACTGAAATATCGGCACTTATGTCATGCAATATATCATTGGTGTCATGCGATATATATATCAGTATATGCCAATATCCAAAGCCTTGGTACAGTACTGTACGTCATTAATAAACTTGACATTCTACAATCTAAACAAATGGACTTCCAACTAGATAATACACAACTACTAAATAGGTCTTAATGTAAGTTTTGTACAATCAAAATTCTCTTCTTTAAGAATATTTATTCATCATTTTTGCAGAAGAGGCATTGATGGCTTTGAAAATAATCAAGAGAAGAGCTGAGGCACATTAGAAAGTAAGTAAATTTAGAAACTTGCTGCAGAAAGAACATCCAAAGTTTCAGTTAACACTTAAAAATCAGTATTTATAAACTATCCTAGTTTTTTATTTTATTTTTTATTTTCCCTAATAAGTAACAATGTGCCCAATAGTACTTGTTTATACAAATTGTACCAAACGATTCAAAGATCACTGATAACGATAATTCTGATTTTTTTTTTTTTTTGGGGGGGGTACTATTTTGGGAATTAGTGATCACTTCAATATAATTCCAACCCAACATCATACCATTAAGAGTTTAAAACATAAAAAACGAACACAAGCTTCAATATTTGAGCAACAAAGTACTGAAAATTTTAGTTGGAGCTAAAAACAATACATCTCTTAAGAAATGCAACAACTAAGCATGTCTTTTATATTATTTAAAACTTTCATCATGAATTTCAAGTATTTGATTTATCTTCAAGTAAGTTAAATCTTAAAAAAATGCGATCAGAATCAATAATGTATAGTTTGAATCTGGCAAACTTCACAGAGTTATGTCATAATTCATGGCAACGAAAACTTGGATACCACTTCTACCTGTGTCTCTAGATCTGAAACATATCGGTTTCAGAGTCATATGTGAAGGAGAACTCAACCTACCCCATGCACGTTGTTGGTGTATCTTATTATATCGGAACATCTTTTATAATGTCTGTATGCTCCTAAATCAATGCTCTAGAGATAACCATCGTTATTGCTTGTAGGCCACCTTAGAAAATACTAAACATCTCCATACTCATCCAAGAGCCTAAACTCGAAGCCTAACACCTTAGTGACCTTTTTCGATCAGTGTTGTGGAGCTCATCTGGGGGAAAAACTCTTCCCTATCTGAAAAACTTGCATGCTAGCAATTTGTGAGGCAGCGTTATCGTTTGTACATCTCTTTATGGTTTATTCTTCACAACATTGCATAACATGCATTGTTGAAATTTCTTGCTATCAAGGACAAGCAAAATTCAATTCTTGATTTAAAGCCCTTCAATATTGCACTGTAGAATGGATCTGAGATGAAAACAGGTGCATGTGAGACTCATTGAGAGAGACAAAAGATAGGGCAGGGGGACCATTTAGCTAGTGTTCCTCACAATATGGTTTTGTTTTTTTTTTTTTTTTTTATGTGGGGTTTGGTCTATAGGCTTTACTTCAGATGCATATTACCGCATGCGAGCACGTACACGTGCACATTGTGCAGTTGCTATCGATGGGCTTGTATATACCACCTAATCAAGTTGGAGTGACATGACTAACAGGCATAAATATGACAACTGATGGTCCTAAGACTTCGTCATGGCTACTGATAGATGACCACAAATGACCCTCCACCAACCCAACCCACGGCATAGGCCCTAGCCGTGCTTGCCAACACCATAACACGCCCTATATGGAAGATGACACTGCTTTCCCGAGTCACTTCAAAGCAATTCACATCCTTTTCCACTTAGAAATGTTCCTTCTGCAGTCAGAAACATACATATATACATACATACATACATAAATATATGCGTGCATTTTGATTTACATATATACATACATACATACATAAATATACGCGTGCATTTTGATTTATATAGTAGCCCTTTGGAAGAAGGGGAAGGGTGGACTTGCAACGTGTTAACTAATTATATATTGTGTTGCAGAGATGGTCAGCAGCCCCGACTCCGCCGGTCACCAGCAAGCCGGTGGGGCGGAGGCCGACGGTAGCGGGAGCGGGATCAAGGAGCAGGACCGGTTGCTCCCGATCGCAAACGTGGGGCGAATCATGAAGCAAATCCTGCCCCCCAATGCCAAGATCTCAAAGGAGGCCAAGGAGACGATGCAGGAGTGTGTGTCGGAGTTCATCAGCTTTGTGACGGGGGAGGCCTCAGACAAGTGCCACAAAGAGAAGCGCAAGACGGTCAACGGGGACGACATCTGTTGGGCCCTCGCCACGCTGGGATTCGATGACTATGTTGAGCCTATGCGGCGGTATCTGCAGAAGTACCGGGAGACTGAGGGGGACAAAGCTGCAGCTGGGGCATCTGGTTCTAACCAGGGAAGGGGAGGCAACAGCTCCGATGGCAGGGACGATGGACTGAGGGCGAGTCAGCCAAATTCAGGCCCTCTGACGTTCAGTGCCTTGGACAGGGATAGGGGCTCAGCATCAAGGAGATATTGATTTGAAATCAGTAGGAGATATCAGAATCATTCCTGTGTTTGATGTGTTATGACTTTTGTTTCTGTGATTGGTTATTAGAGTAGTCTCTACTTATTCACTCTTGTGTTCCTGTTTAAAAGCTACAGTTGCTAATGTCCTGAGACTGAGGAAAGAGTAACCTCTAGTGGTTTGTATTGGTTTGTTTCACTTTTGTTAATTGTGTTCAGTACAAAATTGCATAGTTAAACACTGCTATTTATTTTTTTTTTAAATAAAGAAGTGTTCTGGACAATGTGGGAACATTTTGTACTAATTTAGTACATTGTAATCTACTGTTAGAATCCTTACTAGATATGGTGACTGTCTGTTTGAATCTTAGACCAGATAAGATCAAATTCTGAATTATTTCAATTGCATATCTTTTTGTTATGTACATAAGTTTTACAGTTTCTATAGTTCATGTCACCATATTGTTGATCATTCTGTTATTAGTACAACCATTTTTGTTTTTGTTTGGGAATACAGGATGGGGCCGTAGTTTCGTCCGAAACATACGTATTCTTATACGAGCACAGAAAAATGTCAAAATATCTCTAAAAGGTAAACAAAACCAAATTAAACTCAATCAAACAATAATATAGTGTCTCATATACTTGTGCAAATGTAAGTATAGCTGATAAAAAATTATCCCTAGTTACTCCTTGCCACTGTAGACTCATAGCTAAACTCTACCATGGTTCCTTAAACATGAAGAGGGCTCGGTAACATAAGGAAACCTCTTTGAGACTGTATACTGCGTTACCCATAAGCATATGTTGGAGGTTTCGGTTCAGGAGTGTGAGTCATTACATGCACATTGCCGCATACTATATAGGGCAGGGCAGCCGATAGAAGGCAGATACATGTGGTATAACTATAGGATCGGGCAAGGACTGATATCTAACTGACTGAACCGGATCAGGTAATATCTCTGTTCAATCAGCCGCCTTAGCATGCAAGATGCAGCTAAGACTTGCTTATTAGTATGTGTTTGTTGCTCACACGCTTGAACCGAACCCTGTGTGGATTCGAGGGCACACGCAATATAAGGGTGTTACATATAAAATAGTTATGCAAGGTTGTATGATACAATTATTGTGATATATATTAGCATGCAAACAAATTCAATATGTGATGAACTCAGAGATGAATATATATATATATATATATATGCATAGATAGCTGATATATATTCTACACATGCACAAAACTTACTTTATTCGCATCTACGTTCATCTATTTATTCATACACTGTACTTATTCTTTTTCACTAATTTATATATGTATTTATAGTGTATATTTATGTATTCGCATGTATATGTATACTTATATACCAACTCATAAACGGGAAAGTATCTAGGTCTGAAGAAAATATATTTCTGCAGAATTGATTTATTACAATGAGAACACTTTCGATCAACACAATAATATTATCGAATATATGCAAATGTATTAATGAAAGGAATATTTTTTCATTTATGTGGACATATAACAAAGTGAAATGACATGAATATTGCAAAAATTTGACTTACATAAACTTTATCTTGAGATATGTTGGCCAACTACTTCTGCCCTCCTTTATCTCTCCCATAAAATATGTGATCTGTAAATATCAAAAGAAAAAAAAATCAAAATCAAAGTATGTGATAAATGGATCTTCTGAAAATATGTACATAGTCATCATATTCTCTATAGCCGTGAACAACATACTCGTATAAACCTGAAATATCACATAACATGGGTTGTTATAAGTTTATGTCGCGTGTTCATGTCTACTTATCGAGCTCATAGTGGATAATGTCATCAATATTGAAGAGGTACGCATCTCTGAAGAACTAAATTTTGTTTCTTGGAACTAAAATTTAATTTTATTAAGCCAATATTTACAATAGCTCAACTGACAGGTTTCAGTCAGAACCTTCAACAGCACTAGATCAGTAGCTATCGACAAATCCTCTTTCTTCTAGAAGCAACAATTGAATAAACATCGCAATTTATAAGCAATATGTCAATGACATATAGGAAGTAACAAGAGGCAAAGGCGAAAGTGTCAATGGTGATGGTGTGTGCGTTGCTATGAAGACATTTGGCCTTGGTCAGTATGTAGACACAAGTATATGATACTTGCAGAAATATAGGGAACAAGCAGACAGACGAAACTCTGAAAAAACAAGAGAAGTCCATCCAAACCGACATTAGAGATGAATTGTCCATCCTAAGAGGTCCTAATCCTCATAAAAAGCTAAGACATATACCTGAAACCAGTGCTTTATGGTTAGAACCAATATTGGGAGCTATGCTTGTACAAGTGTGTGTGTGTATATGTATGTGTACAAGAGATACCGTTAAATGCAAAGTTCAATTTGTGTTCTAAACCTATGATTGGCAAAATTTCGATTTGCATCTTCTCAATACTATTTTTCTGATAAGAATCATCCCAATATTATTTTCCGAGTACTTCTCCTATGACTTCCACCGCATCTTATGTGTGCATTCTATTTTCATCCTTTGAAGAATCAAACTTTTTTTTTCCTTCATGCAGATTCAATGTGAGAATACAAATAATTTGCTTAATTAGTTCCTATGCTAAAGAATCTATAGACAAATATTGCATGCAAATGATAGAAGTTAATCAAACTGAAATAAATATTTTTATCAGAAAATTTTCACTCAAATGTGTATCTGCAACCTTGAAAAAGTCTAAACAAACTACGTGTCTAACTAACAGTCATGTAACTTTTTTCAGAATATGAAAAAACTCCTGCGAACACCAAACATGGAATGAATAATATATAGTGATTAGTGAATTATAAACTAATAGATACATATCGCACTTAAGCAAGAACTTGAATTTTAGTATTTGTTAAAAATATTTGAGTTGTGTACTCAAGATGCAAGTAGTCCTATTGCAAATTGAGATCTAGTAAACCAAATATCAGAGCTTACCCATTACGGCAAGAGAATATCCATATACAGTATTCGAGTCCTCAGATATACTAATATCTATAACTTGATCATGTGTTTCATAATCGTTGAATGCCTAGAAATGGATGCACTTTCTTGAGCTTCTATAAAGAAAACATGAAAACTTGAGCACTTTGTTCATGAAAAGTTTTGTCAAATACGATTTCTCTAGCTCCAATAATGGATATATGTAAGTTGCATGCTCATCCAATTAGGGAAGAGGTAAGTTGGATGGAGAAGAACAAAAGAGACTCATTCTTTAAAATTTCAAGGCCATCCTTTATGGACCATTATGATGCTGAGATGCTAAATACAGGGCATAGTTAGCTAACATGGCCTACTGCATTGATAATTGAATGTCAATGCTCACTCCTCCAATGGCATGCATGTAAACCATCAGAAATAAAAAAAACCTATAACAAATTGTTCGTTGGAACCCCCTGACCTGTCGACAAGTGTCATGTTGGGAATTTAAAATGTTCAGAAGTTGTAATTAACTATGAGCAAGTGCTACTCAACATAATGTGAGTATGCAGGGGCCAATTTTGCAGGCATCTGATGCTCATTGGACAATATGTCATCCTCAAGAAAACATCGCCACTAGTATCATGGAGTTTGTGCGATCATTCAAATAATAATTTTACCTAATTAAGTTATTATTGGAGGCAAAAAGAAATAAAAATATAAATTCATTTTTTCCATTTCTCACTTTGGTATGATAATAGTTCGTTTTTTTGATGAATTTCCAGTATATGAGGTACAAGCGATGGGATTAAAAATGATTATTCGTGATTCTTCTACCCCTCAATGCAAACATAAGCAAATTGGAAATGGTTATGATATGGGTTAAAAAAAACTAATTCAACTGCCATTATGAATAATACTGAATAGTCGGGATCAACAATCATTTATATATAATCTACTATTGGAAAGAGCCTTTAAGAAAAAAAAAAAAAACGTTATTTCTCCATGTTTACTCTGTAAATAGTTTAGAGTTCTTAGTGTAGTCTAAGATATAGTTAATGCATCAAAAAGATACATATACACACACACACATAAATATTAACCGAAGAAAAAGAAAAGGAAAAAGAAAGCAAAAAAATAGGGGAAGAAGGAGATAATTTATATATCAACTTACAAGTGTCTATAAAGACAATTTAATTATTGTGTTAAACAATTTCAACTGGGAAGTTTCAAATGGATTCAGCTTAATGTTTACGGTTTTTTACTTAAAGAATTTACTATCGATAATAATCTCATTGTTGAATATAAGATAATGTTGTTCTCATAGTTTTTTCTTTGTTGAAAATAGTGTTTTTGAAAGGTTTTTGAATTAGAATTGAGCAATTACATATTTTACATACTATATGAATGCACAACTGTAAAAGGCTAACCAGCTCATAAAGTTTCGCTGATCTTATTTATACTGCATTATTTTTACTTTACAACTATATATACTTTATCATAATCATTGTATTTAATATATCTTTCGATTATATGGTAATCTTATAAAGAAATTTCTACATGATCAAGCAAAATGAACAAAAAAAATAATTTATACAACGGAGAGGATCAGTATGATTATGCAAAAGTTCTGGGCGTGATCATTCTAATCTTCTCCCCTCCTATGATAATAGATTCAATTCTTTGACGCTGATATTCTCTTATTTTAATTAGGGACATAAATTTATTATGTTCTACATCTATATACATTGACAATTATTGATGAGAAACAAGATGCTAGATGAGGCATGTCCATTGGTCTATTGCATTGTCATCACAAAGGTGCGCATTCGTTTACTTTGAAAAGAAATAGAAAACTTATCTAGTTGTTCATTTGGACCACCCATCTTGCCAAGTGATGAGTTGGTAGTCCTTTCATCCTCTAGTTTTTGCTTTTATGTTTTTGAAAGGCAAGTTGGTAATTGAAAAGGATTTTGACTAAAAGATTAGTAAAACTTAGCGTGGTGCATACGACATGATGTAGATTCACATTAATATGTCAAATTTGATCTGCTGACAACTAAATATGATATGATTGGCACGTGAAGTGTGGAATTCGATGCTCATTGGGCGTTGCCGCACTCTTGAGCACCATTGTTGTCATCGTGCAGATTACAGAATCTTTACCTAAAATACCATATTCTAATTACAAATAAAGTATATAATATGACCTGCACGATATATTTTTGAATTTTGATTCAAATATAAAGGAAAATTATGTGTGCACATGCACATATACCCTTTGGAAAGATAGTCGAAGGAGACCAATCTTTTGATACATAAAAGGAAAGATTTCAGATAGAATAGTAGTCAAAAACAAGAATCAAGTACTGCAGAAATCATTCCAAAGCCCTGATCATATAATAATTTATAAGGATACAGATGCCTGCACTACAATAATTCCTTAATTCCCAAAATAAATTACACCAGTTATAATATCTTCACCTATGAATACTAAGAAAATATTGGTCTTGGCTTTAAAAGGCTATGCACTGGGAAACAATAATTATTTGTATCTATTGTTTTATTTTGTGAAACCACGAACTATCTTATTTTAATTCTAGATAAAATGGAAAACAAATGAGCCTTCCAAGTAATTATAGACTCTCTAAATTCCACTAGTGTAACCAAATGCTATATTATATCAATAATAGTATATAGGTTTCTGAACAAAAGTAGTTATATCCACTCGCAGAACTTATATATATCTTTCTAACTTATTGTTATCTATGTTCACTCACAAACAAAATGATTTTCTTTTTCCTTTTAAGGTAAAATTAAAACCGAAATAAAAATAAAGTTGGAGAACAAATTTTCAGTTTGCTTCGCCAAAAGAATTTTGGTTCTTATAGGAACTATGTTTGCTTCCATATCAGAGTCTAACAAGCATTAGAATGAATTCCAGTTAAACTAGTATCTAATAATAATTATGTTTCTAATCTCAGAGAATTAATAATGTCACAATAACTGGATGCAATAATTAAAATGAAGATGAAATGAAAGAGAATTTTAAAAAAACACACTTAACATGAAAATAAGCTAAAATCTATCTATATATAATGAAAAATGTTTGGTAGAGTGTACGGGGATGAAATTATATTAATTATGTCAGAGCACCTATTAATAGCATACATTTTGACAAATTAAGAAACAAGAATTTCAAGTAGCAGTGCATGTCTGATGTGAGATAGACCTAGCCTGTAATAAACCTCACTTTTTTCTTAACGAGAGTTAGAAAATAATCATCTTGATGAATGATGCACGGATACTATATCGTATCTACTTATCAGGTAAGAGATAACAATCAGACAAAATGGGAGGATTCAAGAACTTATATTTTCTTTTCTATGATCAGCATGGAAAATGAAGTTACAGAACCTAGCCAATCAGATAACAAAGACAAACGAATTTGAGGCGGAATATAATCAAGTTATTGTTTGTCCATCTGAATATTAGAAACCATAACAAATGTTTCATTCTAGCATGTATTGCAAGCACAAGTTTACTCATCTTAAAAAATTTCTTTTCATTAGGTTAAACAATTGACTTACTTATTCTGCTGCAAAATTCTCTCTCCATGCGCACAGATATGTGACAGCTACAGCTCAATGGTCCTCCACACCTTTTGGTTTCTATTGTTTAGCAAGCTGCTAGTCATAAGGATATTACCATAAGCATTGCCGATATTTTTTGTGGTCTTGAAAGCTGCAGTAACTGCACTGCACCCAAACATGAGGAAGTAGTTCACTTCAGGACTATAGACTTGGCGCTCATAATTTGTCGAGGTGTGGATGATTTTAACAAGGGGAAAACAACCGAGGTACAGAGATTGATGGATGACGGAGAAAGTGCCAGAGATCATAAAATGAACAAAATTGCTATGCTCGAATATTTATCGTAAGAAACAATGTAGTTAAAATTAACTACAAATAGATTACCTGGTACGGACTTGTAAAAGGTGTCACCAACATCTTCGAAGCTTGGCCGGCGTATGCTAGGATAAGGATGGGTAAACAACCGAACACATGCTGATCTTAACTGAGCGGACCATGAAGCGACCCAAATTGGCAAACACCACTTCCACCCCTACCAGTTCAAACTCTAATTAGTAGATCATCCTGCACACAACAAAGACATGCACATATGCAAATAATCCCCCAAGTGTAGTGATAATGGGAGCAAAAGTGTAATCAACTTTATCAGTCCCAAATCTCTGAACCAGGAATAAGAGGACCAGGATTGTGATCCATATCCAAACAATTTTATCTAAAAGTATCATATCAATACAACAAATGTGCATATTGGGTTCTAAAGAAGGATAAAAATATATCAAAACTAATCCAGTGCAACTCTAACTGCCGATTCAGAATTAATTCGCAAATGGTATTTAATCAAGGACTACATGGGAGTTTATTAACATATAGCTATTATAAAGATCATTTTCTAAAATTATGTTTTGACATAATCGCTAGGCATGGGTTATGACTGGGCCTAATTAGACAACTCTATTAGGCCTAGAATGATACACGTGTTTTTTTATCATAAATGGTGGACAATTCCCCTGCGTTCCATTAGATAGAATTTTAATGAAACATAGCTTACAATATATTACATAATAAAAGTCCCTTAGAAATCATGAGTGCACCCATAGAAGCTCCCAATAAGTAGTAGAAAACACCATTTACCTTCCCTAAATACCTCCACCAATTCACTTAAAAGATTGAAAGATATAACAATCTTTCGATTCCGAAAAAAAAAAAAATTTGAACACTTGTCAAAGATGCCAAAAACTTTGCCATCAATTTATCCAAAGAAAAAACCTTACAGGTTCACTCATATATCCCAACCACTCCATATCTAAACTTAAAGAGTAATGTAAAAATTCAAGAACATAGCAGTAGACCCTCTCTAATGACAGAATATTCCCTTTAGGTTCCAAATTCTAGCAAGTTTCCCTATAGACTGGCATTATTACAATGCAAAGGAGTGTGAAATTCAAAACACACATGATTTGTCACTAAATATAGTAATTAGTGTTGGTGGAAATATTTGAAAAAGGCATCAAATATATTTTGAAACGCCACACTGCAGAATAAGGTGCAATGCCACAAACCTTGTGTGCCTCTAAAATAAGAATGACACTTGAAAGAAAACAAATCTCAAGTTTAGTTGCTTGTTTCCTGTTTCCATGGTTCCATCAGACTCGACCGTTGGCATCCAAAACCGAATCATTGCTTGCGGTCACATTGCTTAGCAACAAATAACACTATGGAGATAACAATATTATCCAAGAGCTTAAGATGATCAGCAGTCAGCATCTCCACACTGCATAGAAAGGACTTCATGGAAATATGCACTTGGAAAAATTGAATAAATGGGATGAATCCAAGATCAAGTTTTGGAACCTGGTTCTTATATCATGTCAGCTAACCACTTGAGATGGATCAGGGAGTAACAATGTGTATTAAAAAAAAAAAAAAATCTAAATATGTATTAACAGACAAATGCAAGCTGAAGACTATAGCTTCAAGTAAGTGGACTTCACCTCGACTTGTCAAATAAGCTTCTTGCAGAACAAATTGTTTTCTCTTGAGAAACTGAACCCCAGTTGTTCATCCAATCCTGGTTCATGCACCTGGGTTTCTTTCACGAACTTGGCAGAGAAAATAGTTCTGCATTCGAACTGTTGCAGGAGTGACAATGATCCCAGCAGAGCCCGCGACATGATCAGATGTCAATATCCAGAAATCACAGTGCCATGTGCCCAAATGAAGGACAAGAGTGTATATGTGTATAGCTTGCTTGAAGGCTCGATTGAGGAAGAGGAAACTCCTCTGAGATTAATTCAGTTGAAACCATTTCCACCAAAAACCATCAGGTACATACGAGGGACTAAAATCCAAAATTTTATATCTTGGCTTAAAAATAGTATATTACACATTTTCATCGGTAATCAAAAAGTTCGGTAAACAACTGCCTCGACATAACCCCACCCATCTTCAATATCAGGTCCCATCCAATAGCCAGATATTACAACTTCATGTACACGAGATTTTAGAGTTAGCCAACTGGTAGCGGGAGAGGAGATGTGTCTAGTAAGCATCGGCAGTTTAGCACCATCTCCTGAAACCGTCGCAAGTTTAAGGCCATGACAGTTCATGGGATTGGGAAATTTCACCACTGCAGATTTATAGGTGAGGTGTCAGGATGAGGTTTTAATTTTAAACTGAATTCATGTAAAGAAGAAGACTAACATGTAGCAGAAAGATCAGATTTATGACCTATTCTGGAAGTTGCTTTCTGCAGAACTACACCTTCAGATGAAGCTTCAGCTGGTATGGCCTGTCAAGAAGAAACACAGACAGTTGATGATAAGCAAACCTTCAGAACTTGACACTCGAACATTAGATTGGATCCATAAGGAGTGAAATCAAAATAAACCGTTCTTCCAAAACTGGCACTAGCTATATCACACAAACACCTGGGTATCACAAATATGTCAAGGTTCTATTATATAAAATAACAATGTCATACTCAGAATTTTCATACAAATATGTAAACAATTGGTACACAAAGATGGTTGACATGCACTGTCGAGAAGGTAGAAAGGGCGGGGAAATTTCTGGAGGAAAAAATGAAATATATATATATATATATATATATATATACACACACACTAAAAATGTTGATCTAAAGCTGAGCTTGTCAAACGCAATCAAGCTTTTATCCAGTAAGGCACAAACTTGAATAACAGATTTTAACTAAGTTTGGATATGCCCACTCAGCTAAAAACAAGACCAAACCTATCTTAAGCTACCCCCTATTGTGAGTTTTTTCAATTATTATTGATAACAAAGTTGAATATCAACTTATATCACTCAAAGAACACCCCCTATTAACCATGTTTTTTTGGAAATAATGATTTAGTTCAGCAGATTTTCAAATTTCCATAGAAAAGCAATAGTAGCAGCAGCAAGAAGACCCGTGCTATTGCATGGTTTCTATTGAAACGATAAGAATGGTGTTCATAAGTCGTGCAATGAAATTGATTATCCATTCTCCATTTTCTTCTCTGAAATTCATTAAGAAAGCACCAACTTTGAAAGTAACAAGTCAACCATGGATGGAAAATAAAACAATTGGATTCCCAAAAACATCAACCAAAACTCAGTTAGGAAACACTTCAGACTTTGTTGATTACGGGGTTGGCCATATTCATTTCTAGAAGTGTCCACATAATCGGAAGTATATAAGGGGAGGAAGTAAACAAATGGATGTAGGATTTTTCAAGTCAAAAGAGAGATAATATAATTTATGTGAGTTTCTATAGTTAATTAAATGAACAGGCAGTACACAATCAGAAACTGGGGAGCAACGTGAACATGGACTGACACCTCAGCTGCGCAACAATTACAGAAGCGCTTGTTAACCTGCAACATTATTAACATCTACGGAATAAACTTCCTCCACCTGAGCTATCACACAACACTATGGAAACATAATTTGGCTTTACAGTGAAGGATAAAATATGTAACAATACAACCCATAATGTGTGGTCCATTCCCATAGCTCAAACAACTAACAATGAAAATGGTTTTTTTTTTTTACCTAACAAAATGTATATCAATCGAATACCAATTTTCTATAAACTCGATGCCTCTCATAGGCCGCAAACTGTCCAATTTATGAACTATTGCTCTTCGAAATGTATTTATGAACTACTGCTCTTCAAACATATCATACTCTCATCCAAATCATAGAGGATCAATTGCATTGCACCCATATCTTTTTGCAGAAACAGTATAAAAATATTCTAAGATTTTAAATATTGGCCAATATAAATATATATCTCATATATATGGTATCAGATTTTTAGCCCGATACAAAATATACCTATAAATTGAGGCCCATGCCAATATATGTCGCGCATTTCATACCGTAACTATCAAGACGGTAAAAATTTACAATTTAAAAATATGGATATCAAACAAAAAATTCCTAACCCAAGCTACCTAGTCGTTAATGCAAACCCAACTGATCAAAATTGATAAAATAATGAAATGTTCATATGGGTCAATTGGGTATTTGCAAATTTAGACAGCTGAATTGTTTACCTCTTTAGTTGGCATTTTGTAGGAGGGCTTAGAGAAGGAGATGATGCAGATTCTACAAGCCATTGATGATAGCTTTGCTCTCCATGTTGCTTCTGCTGTGAGAGAAAAACTTCAGTTTTATTTAGAAGTCAACAAGAAGAATGAGATAGCAGAGTGATGAAGATGGATAACTGAGTTTGGTTTAGTGGGGTTTTGGTTAGGTGTATGGGTAGACTTCTACCAAAAGTGAACATGCATGCACCAGATCTTGGGGTAGGCCCATAAACGCAAGCCCCTCATTCTTATTGGCATAGAAGGTTAGAAGCATAGCCCATAGGTAGTGTCCCTCTCATTCAACAAAGGAAGTCTAGTCGAAATTATGTGGTTTACATAATTATGTTTGGGGAGGTGTGCAAGGATGCTTTTAACAAAAATTCTTTTTATTATTATTTTCCATCCCTTGTGACGATGTAAATGAACAAGCTTATCAATCTTAAGAAGCAAAAACGGTAGATAACTCCTATTTGGACATTCATGTTATTTTTCTCGTTTTTCTTTTTGTATAGGCTAGATAAGGATAAATTTTTTTATCATATTGAAGGACAAGAGTCTGAAGCAAATCAGATCCATCTAAAACTATCATATGGAATTATTCTCTCTTTGTTACTCAACCCAGACAACAAGTAAGTTACCTTCTTTGCAAAATTAAAAGTTTTGCATTACCATGTAGGTAGTAAATTAAGAGTCCTACCCAAGGCTTATATAGAAGCAAGTTCATAATGGAGGACGGACTAACATCATGTGTTGGTGAGTTTTGACGAGTTTTGATCACTGTATCACATATTTAGATATCTTACTTAAAGCTTCTTTTTATCACAATGGTTTGTTTCCTTTATCATAGAGTATTTATGTCATTATTATGTTTCTTTTATCATTTTCTCACTATGGAATATAGGATACAAGATAAATACTCTAATAATGGAGCTAGTCCATTTATTTTACAAATGAACCTTTTATTTTGACAATCAAACACAACTTTTTACACATGAACTTAGGTCTAAAAACGTCAATGGATTGGGCTCTTGGCTGAATAAAACATTTTTAATCAAACCACAACCCAAAATTTCATTGATACATAATAAATTTGGCTCTTAATCCCCTAGCTAGTTGCTAAGCAACAACAAAAATGAAGAAAGAAATTCATCCTAAAAACTGGCTGCCAACTTATTCAAATACTTCGCATCACCTCCTATACCATATAAAATTCCTCCATCATCTTCTATATCACCGTAACAATCACCGTCTGGGACTCGACTAGGCTTCTAATTTCAATTAGGTAATGTGGATTAAACTTTATCTAGATTTCTCATGTATTGTTGTGGTCATGGGGATTAAACTTTGTTGGACTTCTCTTGTATTGTTGTCTGTGACCAAATTATTCATACGCACCATTTTAAGTTTCCTTTTCAATAGTTTCTTTGAGTTCTCCTTGGCCATCCCTTCATTAGTTATTTTATTTACCCATTTTTCGTTGAGCTTTACAACTTAAAATTTCATTTACCTCCCATATCTTTATAGAAATAAATCACCAACCTGCTTTTTAACTTATAATAGTTTTTTCAACTAAATTGTGAAACATGAGCCCCTTAGCATTCCATTAGAAAGATGATAATAGAACATGCTCTGAATAAAAAAAAAACGGAAAAAAGAAAATACAACAAAATGAAAACAATACAAAGGTGATTATACAACCAAAATTACAACTGACATCTCAAATGTCATGTGCACATGAAGAATAAATGTTTTGATAGCCCTTCACCTAAACTCACCGCACTGCTCACCCTTACGATAGCATTGTCTTAGCTTGTAATCCTATCCAATGACACGTCTGATGGAGTTCATTTATGCCTGTATCGCCTGGTGTCATAGTAATCACTCCTTATTTGTTCCCGACCACCGTGGCCCCTCTAGCATCCCCAGTTCTTGCACCTTGTAATTCCCTAGCAAGTCCAGGGCCATCTTGCCTAACCATAGTGACCCACCACCCCCTAAAACTTATAATAGTTGCAAGTTACAACCACAAGAAATTCCACACCCTAAAAATTGAGTGTAGAAATGTATTAGCAAAAAAAAAAAAAAAAAACGGAGTGTGGAAATGAAAAGTTTAAAGGTTAGGCCACTGATTCTTAGCTGTCTTGATCACAAAAAAAAATTGTTCACCAAGTATTATTTCCGCCCTTTCTTAGCTTCAATGCTCTATCTTCTATTTAGACTTTCCACATGAATGTAGAATGACTATGTATTTCAAATTCAGAATAAAGTTCTTCTCATGCATCTTATCACTTATTATATTCTTCACAAGAAACATCAAACAAGCACGACAAATCACACGAACTCTCCTCCCACCAGGATGAAAATGGATGGGTCCAGGTGCCAATTCTTGACCCATCCTATTCAAAAATTCGAATTAGATAATTTTTTAACATGGTGGGCCTCGGACTGGCCCTTAGACTCGTCCATTCTCATCTCTACCTCCCACCACCCACCACCACATCCTTTGGTTACTCCCCCAACTAATGGATAGCCTGGGACATGCGCCATTCTTAGGCTGCTCCAATTCACCACACCTACTGGTCACAACTATCCAAACTAAATTATTGAAAGGTGAAGAACCCTTCCAATATGACAAAAGAACATATAATATTAGCAAAAACTAGGTTCTATACACACCAAACTGAACAAAATTGACTAAAATGATGAAATATTCACGTGGGTCAGTTGGGTATTTTACCTCTTTGGATGGTATTGGGGAGAAGGGCTTGGAGAAGGGGGTGATGCAGACCACACACGCCATTGATAGTATCTTTGCTCCCCTGCCGTTGCTTCTGCTGCCGAGAGAGAAAAAAAAAAAAAACTTCAGTTTTGTCTACAGAGATTGAAAGGAGTCGGCGGAGAGAATGAGAGCTCGAGTGATGAATAATTGAGGCTTTGGGTTTGGATTTAGGAGTAGGCTTCTGCGGAACTGGGCCCAAGTGTACTGTTCATTGGGCTGATGCCTAACTCAGTATTGGGCCAAACACTAGATTTTTATCTCTAGCGGTTGCTTGACCTTTGTGACATGTGATGTTTCTAAGCAAATGTATAAGAAGATGTGAACTTTAAAGTTCGGTATTTCAATTTTTTAAGATAAAAGTTGTATTAATATAATATTAATATATGATTCTTATCATGGGTCCCAGTTGATAATACAAAATTTGATTTTCATGAATAGTAATGAAAGATTTAACTTGGATAATTAATTAAGTTACAATAATATTATCACAGCAGTGATCCAATTATTTTGTATACTAATTAAAGCTAAAAGTTGAATAATCCATATTTTAAATAACTAAGATTTTCAATAGAAGGAAAATAAATAGGCGAATTTAGCCAATTTCAAAAGTATCCCTTTTAGAAAACCCCAGGAAATAACAAAATCTTTTAATTTCATACAACTAAATAGCACATATTTAACAAACACGAGTCCATAATTACGAAACTCCTCGCGAAAACTCGCCGTTGCAGCCGACTTGTTATTCAAATAATCGTAACCGCCTCTAATCCGAATTAAGATGTAAAAGACATATTTACCCTTATATTCTAATTAAATCCCTATCGGGCCTATCCTCTTCGTATATAAAAACCCCATTTTTTTGGGATTAAATTTCCCATTTCTTTGCCTCCCTCTCTCGGTAACGGCCTCAGACTCCATTAGGTTCCGATTTCGATCAGGTACGCTCTCGCAATCCCTCCTCATTCTACAGCCAGGGTTTGGTTTTTGTTTGAGGGTTTCCGATCGCAGGCTGAATCTAGTTTCGAGATGGCGATGCTCGAGAGGGAAACGATAGATTTGGAGGAGGGATTGGAGTTTATGCAGAAGGGGATCACGAAGCTGAAGAACATCTTGGAAGGGTTGCCGGAGCCTCAGTTCAGCGCCGAGGATTGCATGATGCTGTACACGTAGGGTTTCTTGATCTTTCTCTTAATTTTTGTGAATTTTTTTTGGATTTTTTTTTTTCTCAAGGGGTTAGGGTTAGATGATTTTGTTGAATTTTTTTAGTTTTGGATTGTCAGGACGATTTACAACATGGGTACTCAGAAGCCGCCGTACGATTACTCGCAGCAGTTGTATGATAAGTACCGGGAGTCGTTCGAGGAGTACATCAATGCTACGGTGAGGGGCTGTTGAATTTTGAGTGGCCTTGCTTTAATGGGTGCGATCTTGTTAGTTATTCCATTTGTAAACGTTATTTTATTAAGGAAATGAGCAATGCACAGGAAAATTTAGTCGTAGCGACAAGAATATGTCAAGTCAGTGGTTTACGCACCTTGATGCAAGTAAAACAGAGTGTGGACTGATAGTTATTTGCTAGCAAATGTTTTTTGGTGTCTTTTAAACTGGAGCATCACCTCGGTATGGTTGCTAGCTGTTGTTTGGTGGGAAAATTTAACCATTTAAGTGCACCGAAGTAATGCAAGCATTATTAAGTACTCAATCTATATCAGCAAGATGAATAAATTAGTAGAAATTTGAAAAGTGACAAGAACGGTCCCAACTGATTCCGAATCAGCATTTTCTTGTTTACTTGAATATAATTGCATTGTTTCTTCTTGTATTGTACTTTATGACTGACTGTTATTTAATGTGGTATTATGTATAATTAAAATGGATATGCAATCTACCTTTCTGAATGAAGAAAAATATATTTGTTCAATATGGACATTTTTAGTGAAACTAATTAAATAATTTCTAGTTTTTCTTTGCTTGGACTATTGACTGAAGATTTTGCTGGTAGTTGCTATCATTTTCAATATCAGGAGCAGTAAAAAAAAATAGGGTTAGAGTGAGTTTTATTTATTCATTTTGAATCAAGAAAATATATCAAATAATATGTTATGAAATGGTGTATATTTTTTGTAAATACATTTTTTTATCTGTATTGGCTTCTCTTCTGAATAACCTTATCATACATAGAAAACCAAAAAAATAATGTGTAGTTCATCTTTTTGTAGTTTCAAGCAAACTTAATTCAGTACATACAAAGATACCCCCAAATTCATATTTTTACAATTAAGATATATTTTGATTCAAAGCACTCTAAACTTATTTTATTTCAGTTTGACAAGAACTTTAAGTGATAACAATCAATAGATGGGACTACCCTTTTAACTTAGACGTGAGAAAGAGCATAAGCATGCATAAATTATGATTCTTTAGTTTATCTTTTGAGTTGAGGCGCTAATCATATTCTGTGATATCAGTTGTTTGTTAGCAATGAAGAATGTTTATGCCTCCCTGACTGGTATCTAACTGGATGGTTTGGATTCATTACATTGATGGATAGATTTTCCGTTGTCTCAGAACCATGATTAGCTTCCTTGGAGTATCAATCAGTGTTACCGTGTTTGTGGTGTGCTTGGGTTCTCGATACTGGTGTGGGGTGAGGGAATTCAGCATACTACTTTGAGCAGTATTCTGTAGAAAGGGGTTAGGCTTAATTGGATCAACATTTGGAGTCATGGAGTGTTTCATAACGTCTTTTAGTTATTTTAATTAATATGCATGTATTTTTCACGTGAGTAGGGACAAAGAAAAGACATACTTCTCTTTCCTTAATGTGTCTTAAAACTAACAAAGAAGTCTATTAAGAAAAAGCCTAATGCTAAGCATATCAAAAAGCTTATAGAATCTATTAGTCATTTGATCTCTTTTATTTCTCAATTGGTTGTTTAATTTCTTTTATTACTTAGGTTCCAATTTCCAAATTTGGATGAGGAATGCACCACTGATCTTTATGCATGATCTAGATCTTAGTTTGAGAGGGGACACAGTGAAATATGTAACACTAATATTAGGTACGGACATGATTTGATATGTACTACTTAAAAGAATCAACAAGATTTGAGATGGTGAGAAATGTGGGTCTAAAGTATAAATAGAATAATTCTGGTTTAGCTGACGTAATCTAGATTCAAATATACGCTAACCTATCCTTAACTTGAATAAGTGGTTTGAGGTCTGGATCTAATCATTGGGCCAAGTGATTTGGGTCTGGTTTTGGTCTAGATAAACTTGATTAAAATTCAACCCACTTGCCTCTGTAGTATTACTTTAAATCATTTTAAGGGTAACCTTATGACTAAGAAGTACGGATATGCTGCTGAGAATGTCTGTCCGTTTTGGACTCGTATCCGGCATAGACATGTCAAAAACCGTGTTGAACATACCACGTGGCATGTCTAATAAAATAAATGAAAAAATGCTATGTTGTTACCTTTTTCGAGTTTGTTGTAGGTTGTGTCTAAAAAAGTAGTTAAATGGTTTGAAAAAATTAGAAATAGATATTACTAAATTGGTAACATTTAATTATACTTAGTTAGCTTTATAAAATTAATACTTTAATTTTTTTTAGACATGAGTCATATTTGGTTTTTATGTTTGAAAAACCGATATTCTATATTCATATTTTACACTGTTTTATGCTCGGTATCATCACTATCTTTTCTTTTTATCTCTTTGCCTATAGATGGTGAGGTGAGAGAAATTAATAAATGGTTAATGGCGAGATTTGTACTTTGTAAAATAATGAAGAGATATGAACCCGTACATTATCAGTGTTTTCTTTAGGATACCTTAGTAGAATTATTATGTTAATAATAGAAGAATATATACTTATGTTTATATTTTTTTTTCCATGTCCTTGTCGTATCTGCATCCTTATTTTTTCACAATTACCATATTCTATATCCATATCTGAATCCATATCCGAATCTGTATCTGTATCCGTATCCGTGTTTCCTAACCTTATGGCATTCGAAAGGATGGTGGAGTTTGAATAAATATCAATTATCGTCTGATGAGCAGCTGGTTTAAGTTTTGTATTATTTCTAAGTCATGGTTATGTTTTGTATACACTAGTAGTAAATAATAATCTAGATTGTAGTTTGAGAGGCTACACAGTGAAATAGGTACCACTAATATTAGTTAGGGATGCGATTGGATATGTATCACTAGAAAGAATCAGCAAGATTTGAGATGGTGAGAAATGTAGGCTAAAGTATTGATTGATTCTTAGATGGTGAGAAATGTGGTCTAAAGTCTAAATAGAATCAATCTCGTTTAACTGACACAATCTAGATTCAAATATGCACCAAGCTATTCCAACTTGAATAAAGGGTTTGAGGTCTAGATCTAAATCATTGGGCCAAGTAATTCGGGTCCGGTTTTGGTCTAGACAGACTTGATTAAAATTCAACCCACTTGCCCTTACAATATTATTATAAATCATTACAGGTTTTCCTTGATGTATCTAGATGGATGGTAATGCTTTAATTATTATCAATTATTGTTTGATGAGTAGCTGACTTAAGTTTTGTATTATTTTTGAGTCATGGTTACACTTTTTGTATACACTAGTAGTAAATAATAATTAAGGACACAATTAGATATGTACTAGATTGTACTAGTATTAATTGGGGATGCAATTGGATATATACCACTCACTACTAAAAAGAATCAGCAAGATTAGAAATAGTGAGAAATGTGGGTCTGAATTCCAAATAAAATTAACTAGTTTAGCTGATGATCCAATATAGATTCAAATGTGGCCCAATCTGTCCCCATTCCACTTAATAGTGGCTTGGGTTTGGATCTTAAATAGTTTGGTAGGACTAAGTAACTTTGGGTCTAGTTTTGGTCTAGGCAGACCTGATTAAAATTCAATCCACTTGCTTCTTTAGTATACTACAAATTTTTACTAGGAAAACATAATGGTAACGGGATGAATGCCAAAGTTCAAATAATTATCTGTTATTGTCTGGTGAATAGTTCTTTGTATGTATTTCAATTTTGAGTTAAAGTTATGCTTTTTGTGTATATTTCTGAGTTATGGTTATGCTTTTGTTTCGTGTTGGTTGATTTTACCGGTAGTTGCTATCATTTCAATATCAGCAGCAGTCATAGAATAAAAATTTGACTAGTATTGAATAGGGACAGACTGAGGTATTAACCCTTTCTCTATATGACATGTCGAGATTATATTTATTTATTTATTTATTTTTCTAAATAAAGAATATATTAATAATATTCCCAAAAAAGATATAAGTTTAGTATATGTTTTGTTTTGTTAATACAATTTTTTTCTTTATTGACTTCTCTACCGAGTGACCTTATCATGCATTAAAAGTCAAACAGTAGCATGTAGTTCATGTTATTGTAGTTTCGACCAATTACGAACTTAAGTAAATACACAAAGATGCCCCCAAAGTTGTAGTTCTCGAGACCTACCATGTTTCTAAGATATATTTTGGTATAAAGTTCTCTGAACTTATGTTCAGTTTGACAGGATCTTAAAGTGATAATAATCAATAGTGGGAATTACCCTTTCAACTGAGAAGAGAGCATGCGGATGCCGAATTTATGATTATTTAGTTTATCTTTTGAGTTCAGATGCTAATTTTATTCTCTATTGTATTGGTAGTAGAACCGATAAATCCCAAATTAGGTTTATAATATTTTGTCTTGTGTTCATGTAAAAAAAAGAACTCAGTTGTTTGTTGGCAATGAAGAATGCTTATGCCTCCCTGACTGGTGGTACCTAATGGTTTGTATTCATTACGCTGATGGATAGATTTTCTAATTGTATCATAACCATGCTTGGCCTCCTTAGAGTATTGATTCAGTGTTCCCTTATTCATGGTACGCTTTGGTTCATAGCAAGGTTTTAAATATCGGCCAACCTATATGTACGCATTTTATATCAAATTTTGAAGGGATATGATACATGATACGCTTGCCTAATTTTGTTCTGGTATTGCGATCTTTCTAATATTGTTGTTGTGGTATCCTGATATAGCCGGTTCCATTACCACAAGTATCGACTGACACCTATACTGTTTTTTATATTCTCAATCATGGTTCATGGTACCGTTGTGGGGAAGGGTGTGTAATATGCTACTTTGAGCATTATGCAGTGGTAAGTGGATACAATTAATTGGATCAACAATTGGAATCATGGAATGCTTGGGAGCATTCGGTAGTTATTTTAATCATTCTTGTATTCACATGAATGGGGACAAAGAAGACATGTTTCTCTTTCCATGTCGCGGATCTTGGAAATCTCAAAGAAGTCTATTAAGAAGAGGCCAAATACTAATGCTGCATATATCAAAATAATTTATAGAATCTGTTAGTTGTGATTTCTTTAATTTATGTATTCCCAATTCAGATCAGGAATGCATCATGGATCTGCATGCACGATCAATAGTCTGAATAGGTAACACTACAGAAAAGAATCACCAAGAATTGGGATCATGGAAAATGTGGGTCTAAAGTCTAAATAAAATCAATCTAGTTAGGTGACGATCTAGATTCAAATATGACCCAATCACCTACTAGCTTAGTAAGTGGCTTGGGTCAGGATTTAAATCATTTGTTTTGGGTTTAGTTTTGGTCTAGGCTTGATTAAAATTCTACCCACTTGCACGTTTATTATTGCTATAAATCATTACAAGGAAAACTTGATGGTAAAGGCAAAGTTTAAATAATTATCAATTATTGTCTTATGAGCATCTCGCTTACATGTTGTATATATTTCTCTGTCATGGTTTTGCTTTTTGTATATATTCTTGAGTAAAGTTATGCTTTTGTTTTTTATTAGTTGATTCTTTTCGTATATGAAGAACTTCACTTGACCCAAATACGTCATTATTATTTGATCTCTTGGTCAGTTTTTTCAGCAGACAGCAATATTGGTCACTTGGTGAAATATTATCTACCCCAATTTGTTTATTGAGGAATATGATCTAACATCAAAAGGGCATGAAAATAAAACAATATATTTTCTATGAAAGTTTTACTAAGGTTTGACCTATTCTGGATAGTTAAAAGAGTTATATAATTGGTATGCACATTTAACTTCTCATAATTTTGTAACTTATGTAGGCTTCTCTTCAGCTTCCCATAGGGCAACTTGATACCAGGGTTCTAAATATAAGATATCAAGATCGTATCGGTTGGGTTTTTTTATATCGAATAGCGGATATTGAACGATATGTCAGGGTATGAATTATTATCTAATATTCATGTCGAATATTATATATACACGTCAAATATATAAATTTGAAACCTTAGAGTTGGTTTAATTTCATCTATCTAACTAGGATGACATAACATATATATATAAAGGTATTCAAGAATATATACATATATATCATTATTACACAATAAAATAAATCATAGAACAAATTCAACTAAACTTGAAAATATAGATTATAAAAATAATTGAGATTAGATATGACAAAGATAGTAGTTGAAGCATATTGACTGCAATAATAGTAATGTTAAGAACAATAGTAGTAGCAATGAAAATTATAGTAACGGAGTAAGCAACAAATATAAAAAAAGGAATTGGAAAAAGAAGATAATTGTAAAGAAGGTTTTAGGTTTTGAGTTGTATTGAAATAGGCTCCACAATATAGATCTAACGTTTTTAATTCTTGGCATGGCAAAGAGGTTATGTTTTTTAAGTTTTTATAACAATAATTCAAAACTCAAGTTGATTTAAGCAGAGATGAAAGGATTTAGATTTTCTGTTATGCTTAGGAATAATATTTGTATGAAAGTTAAATATATTTCTAAGTTAAAAACTCAATTGACCTATATATCAGGGTAATATTGGGCTTATATCTCAGACAATATTGCAAATATTAGTTGATATGCACACCGATATGACCCCTTCTTCTAATGTATCATCGTGACTGATTTCAAAAAAAGATATATTAGGAGAATATATCAATCGTATTGGAGATATTTAGAACAATGGTGCCAACATAGATAATCGTTTTTTTCAACTCACAAGTGAAGTGGTATTGCAGAAAGTAAATATTTTACGAAAGAAAGGTAAACATTTGCTATAAATTTCTATTGCACTATTCACCAGCATCTAAATAACTAGCCTCCATCTCTAAAAATTATTTTTCACCCATAGTTTGTCTTTTTTACAAATACATCATGCTCTAAAAAAAAGATTCTTTTCATTCAACTGTAGTATAGAAAATTCAAAGCATTATGGAAGTTCTTTTCCATTATACCAGTGTTCTATAATGAGCTAGATAGAAATGGTCAGCAGGCCATCGCCTAGCACCTTGCCACCACCAAGACCCCCACCTATGCACTAAAATTATTCTAAGGCAAAATTTAAAAAATAAAACCAAACTAATGGGTGAAAGAGAAAGGTAATCGATGGAGAAGCAGAACATAAAGATATCACTAATTTGTCATGGTCGCTTTGGAAGCTTCATTTTTGTAACGCCCCACTCCTCACCAAGCACGAAATGAAGTGCGTTACTGGCGGGCACGAGTAAGTCAACATGCACGAGGCCTATAAATATGTAAAAATAAAAATACTAATTATCTTCCAGGATTTTGAATGTTAGTCTACTGTCATATAAAATATATATATATATATATATATATATATATATATATAATATGTCTAAAATAAAAAAGAAACAAGTACAGTACTGACACAATAGTTGGGAGCTATGCCCTCAAAAGAGATACATACCCAATCAAAAATAATAAAATTGGAGGGTTAAGATTCTACTGCTGCTCGGCTTACTCCTGATAGTATGGATCGTGCACTGAGGGATCTTCGCTCACGTCTTCACTATCTGAACGTGTGGGGGAGCTCAAAGTCAAACTCAACAAGTAAAACAATAAAAATTAGAGAGTGTATAATATAAACTAATAAGTAAAATATAAATGTAAATATAAAAATGCACATGTATGGAAAACAGTAAATAATCAAGTAACATATCAAGCATAGACACATACATATCAAGTTTAAGTTAATATCTTATTTTATGTTTTGGACTAATTGGTGAAAAAATAGACTCATATAGTGAAAGTACCTATGCATACTTGGGATCCGGCCAAGATGCTGGTACTGAACCAGCCGTAACGCTAAGCACTTAAGCAAATACCGATACTGAGTAATCAGTCATTCCATCAATATGGACTATTTAAGAGATGATGACTCAGTACCATCCGGACGCTCTCGCGGATGGGCCTCTATTTCGGTTGCGCAACCTATCTTAAAATTTTCACGATACAATATTTTTTCACCCATTAGTTTTATCATAACTCAAGATTTCAAATTATATTACATGCAAATCAATCTGGAATATGATGAACTAATCATGTTAAGATTAATACATATGCATGTCTATCATCTAATCAATATTCGAGTAACAAGTAAGATATGCTCCATGTCAAAATCAAGTTAACAGGAAAGTCAGGATTCATGGCATTATTAAGACATGTATATGTATTAATCAGGGAAATCCAATATATTTTCATGTGTCTTATATAAGTAATTAGTATGTATATGTTAAGGGTAAGAATGATGGAGTCTAGAATACTGAAATGAGTATAATGGAAATTATGATCATGTATGAAAACCACATATATACAATTATACATATAAATACATATTAGGTAAGTGGGTACTAAGGTGTAAGGATGGAAAATTAAATAGACTCAATACTATTATAACCATTACTTTAACAATATATGAATTTTTCAAATTCTAGTATGATTTCATGGCATGGAAAGTAGCAAATTTATTAAATCTTACTAATATATATATATATATTATTTAAACATAGATTAGTATAAAAAGAAATATGATCTAACGTAATAGCTCGTATAAAAAAATATTTTAGCAAATTTATTGTAAAAACTTATGTGAAACTCTCTCTTTAAAACATGATTATGAATATATATATATATATATATATATATATATATATATATATATATATATATATATATATATATATATATATATATATATTCTAATGGCAAGTGAAAAATGATTTAAAATTATTGCATTATACATGAAGAATTTATATGGAAAACTTCAAATTTATATCCAAATATGATAAATATTTATAGAAATAGTATTTTTATAATTTAAAAATAAAACATATAGATTAAGTTTACAACTTGTAGTTTAAGAATGAGACCATAAATAAAATCATAAATTTGATATATAAATATAGAGTAAAGTGTAAAAATCATATTTTTATATTTAGCATAATTATAAAGATTTTTTGTATAAAATATTATCTTTCTAAGTTTAAACAAATCATGATTCTAAGTTAACTATAAATCATTTTAGTTAAAAAAAATCATAAGAGTTGTTGTGATTCTACTTGTCTTGATAGGTTAGGGAAGGTAATTCTATCTTCATTTAGCTAACATCATTTTCTCTCCTCCTCCTTTCTTCTTGCTTTTGAGATGAGAGAGTGAGAGAGAAAATAAAGAAGCCCCATGTGAAACATAAGAGAAGGAAAAGTGGATTGAATGAAAGTGGGAGTAAGGGTACTAAGGTCATATCCTTCCATACTAACCATAATTCTAGCTCAAGGAAAAGAATGGTGAAAAGATAAGGCAAGATTTTAATTTTGATTTAATTATGATCAAAACATTTATGAATGGAAAATGATAAAATATGTATTCCATCTAAAAATCTAGTCAAAGGCTAAAGTCAAGTCATAGTCAAAGTGGGGCCCGTAATTTAAATAATATTATTTTAATATGTCAAAATTTGATTATTCCAAAAATATATATAAAAATTACCATAAATATAGAAAAATGAGGCGAACGTGTATATTAAATTTTTGGACTTATATAATGACTAGAATACAATATATATCAAATTTGCTCAATATTGGATTAATATTGATATTCGGCGTTCCGAGTCAATACGGCCAATACTAAATAAATTGATACAGAAAATGTAAAGATTTTGTGTCATTACAATTTTGCTGCATATCTTGCCCATTTGCAATGGCAGCTGCGATGGCGAAAAGCAGCAGAAAGAGCACACTGAGCTCCAAAAGATGCAAAACACGTTCGTTGAGTAGAACTATTTTCTGTTTCTTTCTCTTTTTGTTCTTCCTTTCTCTATTTCTTCTTTTAAACTTTCATCTCCTTCGATTTTGTTTCCGAAGGGTTGAGGAGGTGTCCATATAGCTCAACTGCTTACCCCCTAACAACAGTCATATGGTATTTGCCCCACCTAGGCAACAGCCTTCCCTCTCTTTACAATATTGTTTTATCCTTTTACAAAGCACCTTTGAATTGTTGAAAACCACCAACATCAAGTTTCACTCTTTGTTGCTTAATTCTTAAAAAGCTAGGGCTTTCCTTGGGCAAACGGCAAGCACTAGCATATTTTTTTATTATTAGAAAAAAATGCCAAGTGAAGTGCTGAAAATTGACTTTAAAACCTGGTCATGAAATGATTGGTCTTTATCTATACTGCAAATGAAGTAACCTCACACTTGCTAAGTGCCATCTATGTCTCCTCCTTTGTATTGTAGTATCAGCACCCGGCCTCTCATGGGAGAAATGTTATTTTTTTTAATTATAAAAAGAAGCAACAAAAATCAATAGCTTATGCAGAGCTAAGCTTGTTTGAGGAGGCAAGCATTAAAGGACACTCAATCTTAAGAGGGTAGTTAGACTGTCCAAGGTGACCTCACACCTTGGTGAAACTAAGAGGGTAGTTAGACTGTCCAAGGTGACCTCACACCTTGGTGAAACTAAGAGGGTAGTTAGACTGTCCAAGGTGAAAGGCAGGTCAGAGATAATGATAGTTAAGGTTCTTAAGATGTGTGTCTGACAAAGTAAAGACTTTCTCAATCATTGACGTAAACAAAGAGAATGGTGTTAACGTTTATCGCTGATGAGCTGTATTCATATTTTTCAATTGGATGATGAATTGATGAGAATTTGTATCGCGACGAGTTACTCTTTTCCAGTTATCTTGATATGCATACCTCCAATTTGTTTAATGGCTTAGATATATGGGGATAGACATCATAGACCTAAAGATTATTTACATAAATCCCACATCAAATATATAAAGCATGAAACATGTTTCCTCTTCAAGTCCAATCAACCAAACAAAAACCAAGGTGCTAAACAGTGGATGTGGGGATCATGTCGGATGTTTTTTTTATAGAGGATAGCGGACCGAACTATATATCGGAGATAAAAGCTCATATCGGACATTTATATCAAACATTATATATGCATGTCAAATGTGTAAATTTGATACCTTACATATGGTTTAATTTCATCTATTTATCTAGTATGGCATAACGTATATAACGGTATTCAAGAATATGTCCATATATAGGAGCATAACACAATAAACTAAAACATAAAATAGATTACTGAAATTGAAAAAGTAAATTATAGAAATAATTGATATTCAGGCATAGCAAACATAGTGATTTGAAGCATGTTGGCAACAATAGTGGTAACAAGGAGAATGACAAAGCAGCAACCAGCAATAACATTAGCGGAACAAACACCAAAAGGAAAGATAACTAGACGAGGAAGAGAATCTTAAAGAAGGTTTAAGTTTTGAATAGTAATTAAATAAGCTCCATAATATAGATCTTTAACATTTTGAACTTTTGACATGTTTTTCAAGTTTTCATGACAACAATTTAAAATTCTGGTTGAGTTAAGCGGAGTTAAAAGAATTTAGATTTTTCCTTATATATATGAATAATATTGAGTATGAATGTTAAACCTATTTCTAATCTAAAAATGGAATTGAAAAAATGAACCATATCGGATTATGTATTGGGGTGAAGATATATATTGGGCAATATTACAAATATCGATCAATGCGTATACAAAACAATATGATCCCTTTCTTTAATTTGTCATCGTGGTTGACTCCGAAAAACTATATATCAGGAGTATATATTGATTGTATTGGTGATGTTTAGAACAATGCTTGATGCATCTCTATTTGTCCATTGAAATATATCCCAGTTCATGAGATTTTTTTTTTTTTTTTTTGAAGGACATATAACCACGATAATTTTCATCAAACTTCACCTGTACTATGAAAAGTGAAAGAAATAAGCACATATTGGTGTATGTATTCAAAGCTATTGTTTTGTGTCGGTAATTTGTCTCGGCCTCACAGGAGTTAACAGGTGTGCAAGGCAAGGAGTATGCAAGAATTTTCTTTGTTGTTTTTGTTTGCAACACAGACAAATGTCCATTATAGTAGTGTCCGTGCTGCATGTGTCTGCCAAGGAGGGTTGCACTATTGTTATTGTTATTATTTTTATTATTTTGGTTTTTTTCCTCTTTATGCTTGTTGTAGTGTTTACATGGTCTACATCTCTATATACTTAAATAGTACATACTCAACACAAACAGCTACCTCATTTAATGTCGTCATTTGTCATGTTTTCTACCATCCACTCATCATTTGCTTTTGCACTATAAGTCGATGAATTTATAAATGGTAAGAGCTATGATTAGAAAAACAGCTCACAGTTAAGGAATGACACTGGAAGATGTTTTTTTTTTTTTTTTTACTGTAGAAGTTTGGTATCTTTACATTCAAATGGTGGTAATGTGGAGGATATAATTGGGTTTTATGTTGATTATTATTATGTTAGTAGAGTGCATTTCGATGCTTGTACAGATTTAAGTTAATAAATATATTTCCTGATTTTGAAGCTCCTAAGATCGCAAGTTTTCTAGGGTATTCATAGCTTCTCTGGTTGTGTGGCGTAGAATATATGTGCGAAAGGTTTACTTTATGGATAGCTGAAATGGACAATGGAACCTGAAGATTCTAGGAAGTTCAGATTCTTCAGAATTTATCTTAATCTGATTTAGACTAAAGCAAGATAATCATTTTTTTTTGGTGTATATATTATCAATTAAATTTGTTCTATCAAAATAAAAACTTACCATAAGGCTAATATCAAAACTATATAATGCTCGTTATGTGATTGCAGTTCAAATCTTTTTTTCAGCTATGACTACTTTGGTTTACATTACTGGTTCATTTAATGAGCTCCATACATTTTCTCGGGCAAGAATTAGTTCTTTTTATTGACATTCTCTCTCTCCCTCACAAAAATCATTATTTCATTCTAAAGGTGTTGCCTTCAATGAGAGAGAAGCATGATGAATTTATGCTAAGGGAGCTTTTGAAAAGATGGACAAATCACAAAATTATGGTCAGATGGCTTTCATATTTCTTCCGCTACCTTGAACGCTATTTCATTGCTCGAATGTCGCTGCCTGCCCTCAATGAAGTTGGGCTCACTTGTTTCCGTGATTTGGTACATACATTTTTTGGGTATTACACTTTGTATGACTTTATAGATTTAAGCATTAAGTCTGCTGATAATATTTCTAATACATTACTTCATTTTTCTGTAGTATCTTCTTTGCACATTATTCACTTGTTCTTTGAGTAAACTATATGGCATTCCTGTTATATTTCAGGTATATCGCGAGATCTGTGGCAAAGTTAGAGATGCTGTAATCTCCTTGGTACGGACCTTACTTTCAGCATTTAGGGTGGGAATCAAACTTTTTAATGATCACTTTATTGATAAATTTTCTGAACAGATTGATCAGGAGAGGGAGGGAGAGCAAATTGACAGAGCTTTGCTAAAGAATGTGTTGGATATTTTTGTGGAAATCGGTTTGGGGAATATAGAAAGTTATGAGAGTGATTTTGAAATAACAATGCTTGATGCTACTGCAGCTTATTATTCAAGGAAAGCTTCAAACTGGATTCTGGAGGATTCGTGTCCGGATTATATGTTAAGGGTATTTTTAATTTTTATCTTTTTGCATTTTGCATTAACTATAAGATGCTAACCAGTTATTTTGATGCTTGATGCTTTTGTAACTGCTTTTAGGCTGAGGAATGCTTGAAGCGTGAGAAGGATAGAGTTGCACATTACCTGTATTCTAGCAGTGAACACAAGTTATTAAGGGTTTGTAGCTGCCATGCATAGTGTTCCCCTTTATCTATAATCTACTTGCTTTTCCACTTTGGTTTCCTTTACAACTGGCCTATTGAGCAACTAGCGCTTACTAAATTAATAAATTTTCAGATCTAACCTTACCCCCTTATCATTGTTTTTTTATGTTTACAGAAAGTGCAACATGAATTACTTTTTGTATATGCAAACCAACTTCTTGAGAAAGAACATTCTGGCTGCCACGCATTGCTTCGGGATGACAAGGTCTGAACTGTGATGTTTAAAACCTATTCTTTATGACATATCTAATAGGGTTAATTACCATGAGACCCCCTATAGTATTGGGGATGTGTAACTTAATACCCCTGAAGTTTGAAACTCTCAAAAAAACCCTTTGGACTGTTAACACTGTTAGTGAGGGTTAGTTATTTTTACCCTATTTTTTACTAAAGTGCACTCATGTCCCTCAAATTCCTATTCTACACTCATCTCTCCCTTTAACCAGCACACTCCCTCTCTCTTTCTCTCCTCTCTCTCTCTATCCCTCTCTCTCGGTCACTCTCTCTATGCCTCTCTCTCGGTCACTCTCTCTATGCCTCTCTCTCAGTCAGAGAGGGAGCATGAGTGACTGAGAGAGAGGGATAGAGAGAGAGAGGAGAGAAAGAGAGAGGGAGTGTGCTGGTTAAAGGGAGAGATGAGGGTAGAATAGGAATTTGAGGGACAAGAGTGCATTTTAATAAAAAAAAGAGAGTGAAAATAACTAACCCTCACTAACAGTGTTAACAGTCCGGGAGGTTTTTTTGAGAGTTTCAAATTTCAGGGGTGTTAAGTTATACACCCCCAATACTACAGGGGGTCTGACTCCCTATCTTTCTTAACTTTTTTAAGATTTAAAGGAAGAGATGAGAGTAGAATAGGAATTTGAGGGACAAGAGTGCATTTTAATAAAAAAAAGAGAGTGAAAATAACTAACCCTCACTAACAGTGTTAACAGTCCGGGAGGTTTTTTTGAGAGTTTCAAATTTCAGGGGTGTTAAGTTATACACCCCCAATACTACAGAGGGTCTGACTCCCTATCTAATATCTTCTTAACTTTTTTAAGATTAAAACTCATGTTTCTGTATTTTTAGGTTGATGATCTATCAAGAATGTATCGACTTTTCAGTAGAATAACTCATGGCCTAGACCCTGTTTCCCAGTCATTTAAACAGGTATATGCTTACTCCCTTGGTTACTTTTTTACCAAATTAGTAGGAAGTTTCCTTCCATCTGGTTTCTGTTTCTTCCTCGATTCAGCATGTCACTAACGAAGGTACTGCCTTGATCAAACAAGCGGAAGATGCTGCAATTAATAAGAAGGTTTGTTTCTATATACCATTTTTTGGTATCACAAGTTTGTATTGGTTTGCTAATACACACACACACACACACACACACACACACACATATATATATATATATGTGTGTGTGTGTGTGTGTGTGTGTGTGTGTGTGTATGTATATGCCATTATTGGTTTTTTTTTAATGGGTTCTAGATAAAGATGCTTATTGTTACTTGTTCCATCTTCTTAAAAGCAAAACTTTCTGGTTATATGCTAATGTTAAACTTAAAAGGTAACCCTTCCAACTTCTGAATGATCGGTTATGCAACTTTGAGAACATGTTTGTTGGATCTTTGTCATCCTTCTTTTTTGCTAGTTGATTTTTGACATCTTCTCCTGGGTAACCCTGAGCTTCACTCACCCTCCATGTTTAGTTCATAATTCTTTTATATCATCTTATTTCTTGTTTATTTGCTTATATTAGACTGGACATATGAAGTTTGGTTTAAATTTTGAGCTGCAAGAATTAAACCTGTTTTGTTTTGTTGGAAATTTCTGAATTATCTACTTTTTTCTCTCACATCAAGAAAGTTGACATGTCTCTTGCTATCATCTTCATTCTTTTTTATCTCGTGCTTATATCTATCTCTCTGTCTATCCACTATTTAGGCAATAATTATCTACATTCAGGGTGTAACTAAGGAATTTACACTTACCAATTATTACACAGGTCACTGAGATTGATGATCTGAACCGTGGTTTCACGTAATCAAACCTATGGGGTTAAAAAGTCACGTGTTTGGGGTTTTCAATCTACAAATCAAAGTAGTCAAAATAGTTGAATTTTAAGATCATCACAGGTCATTCTGTTTAAGATGATAAGATGACACCGTTATCTCGTCACACTTGAAAGTGTGTTTAGATCATTACAAACACCTAAATAATGTCCCATGATCGCTCACTCGCACTTGAAAGTGTGTTTAGATCCTTGCAAACACCTAAATAATGTCTCATGATCAACCTATTGTTGTTTCTCATGTTTTAGTCATTCAACATTTTGGACACTGTTTGTGGAGAAGTGATAATATTATACACACACACTTACACACACACACACGAACACACATATGGGATTATTGTATATAAGCCATTAGCTCAGATAAATTACGCGAGTTAACGATGAAAAAGTAATGATTCCATTATTTTTGCTAAACTTTTTTGGATCATGATTTCTATCTCAACTTCTTTATGATCAAATTTCTTAGGTTTTGAAGTTTATTTGTCATTTGATCAAGTGGATACAAAATGTTGTATTCACAAAAAAACTGTTAATTTTGTGTCTACTTGATGGAAGGCCAAATCAACTAAAACCCAAGAAACTGCGTATGAGTGAACCCTAGGGGGTCGATATCATAATCCAAAAGAAAACTTTTATAAAAAATTAGGGGGTCGATATCATAATCCAAAAGAAAACTTTTATAAAAAATTATTAGAGATACTGGAAATGAACTATGGCCCAGATAGCTTATAGCTCAGGTAACTTATGTGAGAAGGCAACTTATTTCTCTCTCTCTCTTCCTATATATATATATATATATATATATATATATATATATATATATATATATATATATATATATAGGGATTTGTAGTATAAAGTTGGGAAAAAAAAAAGAAGTCCCATGTTTGCCCCTTGCCACGCTGGTGCTCAAAATTCATCAATTACCAACAAATCTCGGAAGTTGTGAGCACTTGAAATGTCTTGTTGGCATGCTTATATATATGTGTGTGTGTGCGTGTGTGTGTATATATATGGGATTATTGTACATGAGTTAGTGGCAATAGTGATTTCATTATATTATTTCAATTTTTTCTTATTATGGTCTACTTACCTTCTTGAGGATCAAGTATTGATTTTGGACTTCATTTGTCCTTCCATCAAATAGATACAAGATGTTGTATTTATCGAAAATCGTTAGCTTTATATTTACCTAATTGAAGGCTAAATCAAAACTAAAACCCAAGAAATTGGGTATAAGCGAATCCAAGGGGATTGGGATCATCATCCAATAATAATTTGGTAAAAAAATAAGGGGATCACTATTTTTTGGCCGCTATCTCAGTTAACTTATTTGAGACGACAACTCATTTCCATTATTCTCTATGTATATACATGGAAATGAGTTGAAAACTCACTATTACATGCATTGCAGTCCATTTCCATTATATTCAATAATTTTTTTTCCAATTATGTTTGGATTCTGATCTCAACCCTCTGGTAAGGTTCATTCATATCCAATTTATGGGTTTTAGTTTTGATTTGGCTAGACACAAAATTAATACTTTCGGTTAATAATACATTTTACGTCCACTTGATGGAAGGGTAAATGAAATCCACTTGATGGAAGCATAAATGAACTCCAAATACTATGAAATTTGATTTTAAAGGAGCAAAGGAGGTGAAGGTCATCATTTAAATTTTTTTAAAAATAATGAATTATTGTTTTTCGCTAACAATCCATGCAAGTTTTTTGTGTTGGTAGCTCATTTACAGTAATCTCAATGCTCATATTTGTATAATTGTGCTTGTTTGAATTCATGACATGCTGGAAATTATTATAATGCTGTTGCTTCATTTGTGTCCCCATTAGCATATTCATGATGTCTCAGTCCCTATTTTATCTGTTATGTCTGGGCAACTGGTGAATTTTTTTATGTATATGCCAATAGTAGTTTCTTTTAACAACTGGTGCTTTGAGCACTATAGAAGCAAAATCAGGGTTTGATGGTGGAGAAACTAAGGGTTTTAGGGAAGAACAAAAGAATTACGGTTTTCATGGGAATTTGTGAAAATTAGGAATAAAATAAAATTATAAAGATAGCACTGGACCTCGGCACCTAGGTAATTTCTCACTCGAACCTAAGATGAAAGATTTGATTTGTTTAGCAAATTATGATGCTAAAAACAAAAGAGGTTTTTTAATCTTCAATTTCTCGTTATTTTCTTCAAGAGTTCACAGATGATTATTTATAAAATAAACTACATGCACTACACATGCAAATAAATCAAAACCTAATAATAAAATAAAATCCTAATCAAATCTAATCAAATTAAAATATTAGTCAAATCCTTATAAAGTCTAAGCAAATTTCTAATCATATCTGAGTTTTTATTCAAATCTAATAAAATCTCTAATCAAATTCAGGTGTTTATTCAAGTTTAATCAAATCCTTAATCAAATATGGGCCTTTATTGTTCCCATCACGTGTGCTGATTATTATGCTATCTGGTATTAGCTGTGCTGTATTACCTTTACAGTTGTCAATTCAGTGTGTGCTTGAAAGTCTCGACAGCTTCAGCAAAACATATAGGTTGTGAAAACATATAGATTGTGATGAGAGCTGAGGGATATAATTTATTACTTATTTATTACCTTTGTCAATTTAGTATGTACTTAAAAGTCTCAAATTGTGATGACAGCTGATGGGTATAATTTATTACTCCTTAGACTCCCCCAAATATTGAGCTCACCTTTCTGTAGGATGAAACCAGTGCTTTTGCATTGTGATAGTTAAATTTTAACTTTTTTTCTGCAAGGACCTGATCACTCTAATATTAGACATCTACTTCACCTAAAAGGTTGAGCTCAGGGTTGTTGTCTAACAATGCATGAAAACCTAACTTTAGAAAAAGCTTAAGCTTGTTGTCATCTACCACTGTATGTCAAGGAACTCCATACCTAGCGCTCTTCATAAGCCTTCACTGCAAACTTGATTCAGTTTGAAGGTCGGAAAAAAATGGGAATAAATAAGCATTTCTTTAAAATAGTTTACAATGAGGTTTGCACCTGAGACCTCTTAAATGTCATGTTGCAATACCATCTTAATGCAGTCTGAACACATGATTTCTTAATTCTGATGCTGCAATACAATCTAAAGGTCCCTTTCATGTAAGAAGCATGGACACAGGAACGCTGAACTGAAATGCTATGCCATGCCGTACCAAATGGATCCAAATTCTAACAAGGGGTAAGGTGCCCACAGAACAGCAATGACAGGACAAGTTTCCTTTTAGATAAGGTGTCTGACACAAAACGGCAACACAATACCATGTGGCTTTGTAGTCTCAAGCAGTTAAGGATCGTTTTTCATCATTTAGAACTTCTCGTCTGTTTGTTGAAGTGTTAGTTGCTGGCAACATTTTCCAGCGTAAAATGGCATTTCCTACCCTTCATGAGTTCATTCTATGCCACTAATTATGTCTGCAATATGTCTTGCTGACTTTTTCTTTCTTTTTTTTATCTTTTTTATTGTGTTCAGGCAGAGAAACGAGATGTAGTTGGTTTGCAAGAGCAGTTAAAGCATGTTTCTTATTCCTGAATTGATAAGAGTGGACAGATTTTCAACACATTAACATCTTGCTTTCTGATCTTTCTTTCAGGTTTTTGTTAGAAAAGTTATTGAGCTTCACGACAAGTATTTGGCCTATGTTAATGACTGCTTTCAGAGCCACTACTTATTTCACAAGGTTAACATTTTAGTTTTAAATTGAAGTTATTTCTTTCACTCATGCCTTAAACTCACTTCCTAATCCCTGAGCAGGCACTTAAAGAGGCTTTTGAGGTTTTCTGCAACAAAGGTGTTGCAGAGCTGCTGGCTACTTTCTTTGATAATATACTGAAAAAGGGTGGAAGCAAGAAACTAAGTGATGAAGCCAATGAAGATACTCTTGAAAAGGTTAGCTCTCCAAACCCAATCCCACAACCACCCACCCACCCACCTCCTCCTCCTTCCCAACCAATACACCACAAAACCATCTATATTTCCGCCTCATCTTCTGGGCCATTCTTAAGTTATACTGTTCTAGCAAGTTGTTTATGTTTGTTTTGTTGAATGACCTAGAAACTTTAATGAAGGTTGGCTCTCTGACCACCAGGTTTTAGAACTTTATGGCAAGTCCTCTTCTATTTTCCCTTGGCGTGAATTGGGTGCCAACTAGGAAGGGTGTTGTCTGGCTGTGTTTTTTTTTTTTTTTTGGTGGTTGGGGGTGGGGGGGGGGGGGGGGGGTGTGGGAAGGAATTGTGGAGTTTTTCTCAATATAAAGTTGAGCTCCATGGCCAACCCCATTTTGATGGGAAAAGGCTTTGGTTGTGAAATCATGATACTTTTGGCCTTTTTCCAGATGATTGTAGTTCCATATATCATTACATTCATCATCTGGATATGCTCCAACTTCAAATGGGATCTTCCAGGGTTTGCCCCTTTTCGCAAGTTTTTAGTTCACATTGCTGTGAAATCAACCATATATTGTTTGTACGTGACTTGTTTTCAAAAGCCAAGAGCACTTTAATTCATCATCTTGTTTTAATGAATTTGCAATGCTTTTCAGGTTGCTAAATTACTCGCATATATTAGTGATAAAGACCTATTTGCCGAATTTTTCAGGTATCAGTTCCCTTTTTAGCTTGTCATTTATGTTTTCTAGTGATTGCATGTGAATAATGATTGGTACTTTCCCTGTTGTGTCCATAACTGTAGCTTGCCTTCTGTGGTTAAATTAAATGCAGAAGAAGGCTTGCTCGAAGGCTATTGTCTGACAAAAGCGCTAATTATGACCATGAGAGGAGCATCTTAACAAAGCTGAAGCAGCAATGCGGAGGGGAGTTCACCTCGAAGATGGAGGGCATGGTTTGTTGCAATGTACTAATTTTCTTAAAACTGAGCTGGATTTTGTTGCACTTTCTTATTTTTATGTTTATTCCCTTAGGTTACTGATCTAACACTTGCAAGAGAAAAGCAATCTAGTTTCGAAGAGTATCTGAACCAGAATCCTCAAGCAAATCCTGGAATTGACTTGACAGTTACTGTTCTGACTACTGGATTCTGGCCAACTTACAAATCATTTGATCTCAACCTTCCAGACGTGATGGTATGTAGTTTGTTCCTCTTCCTGCTGAGTATCTTTATGAGAAGTCATATTCTTAGTTCTCTGTTCTAGTGTTGTTGGATCTGAGTGGGTCATTTCTGCTGGATCTGATAGTCGTATTCTTAGTTCTCGGTAGCTGGTTCCTATTAAAAAAAAAAACACACACACTATTACTCCTCATGAATATATCTTGGTAATGTTATGTTGGTATACATGGTAATATCTTAATAAATTATATGTTTCCATTGTAATTAGGTTAAATCCATAGGAGTTTTCAAAGAGTTCTATCAGACGAAAACCAAGCACAGGAAGCTTACATGGATATATTCTTTGGGTACCTGCAATATAAATGGCAAGTTTGAATCCAAGACGATAGAGTTGATTGTTACAACTCATCAGGTATTTTAGTGGCAGTCAACGTTCTCCAGATTATTTGTTGGTTTGTGATTTACTGATGTGCAAGCTTGTTGTGTTTAACAGGCGGCAGTTTTGCTTCTATTCAATACATCAGATAGGTTGAGTTATACTGAGATCGTGCAACAGTTGAACTTGTCTGATGATGATGTAATCAGGTTGCTTCACTCTCTTTCATGTGCAAAATATAAGATTCTTAATAAGGATCCAAATAACAAGTCTATTACTCCAAATGATCATTTCGAATTCAATTCCAAATTCACTGACAGAATGAGGAGGATTGAGGTTTGTCCTCTCCTCAAAAGCTATTGCATTTTGTTTCTTTGTTCAGTCTTTGTAAGTATTGAGCTATTGTTTAAACTGTAGATACCTCTTCCTCCCCTTCCTCCCATGGATGAGAAGAAGAAGGTAATTGAAGATGTCGATAAAGATAGAAGATATGCGATTGATGCATCCATAGTTCGAATTATGAAAAGTCGGAAAGTCCTGGGTCATCAGCAGCTAGTGATGGAATGTGTTGAGCAGCTTGGTCACATGTTCAAGGTATTGGGGCAGGTGCCCTTTTCAGTTTAAAGTAATATTGCCTGCATCACAACGTGAATTGCATCCTTTAGATACACATTAAAGAAGTAACCTAAGAAAATTTTATGGAGATCTATGTTTGTCCTTTTGTTTAATTATTACATGTTAATTTTCATTTTTTATGAAGATTCCTGATTTAAAAGTCAAAAATGTGATTGTGCGCAGCCGGACTTCAAGGTTATCAAGAAGAGAATAGATGATTTGATCAACAGAGATTATTTGGAGAGAGACGGGGAAAATCCTAACGAATATAGATATTTGGCCTGATCTATATTGGTTTAAAGATTTTTCATGTCTCATTCTGGCGAGCCTTTGCCACTTAGGAGCTGTTAATGATAATGCTAGATGCATGGAATCGTCGATCAGGGAAAAAAAAACGATTTGGCGAATCTGTAAAACCTCTTTTTGCTGCTTGGAGCAGATTGCCAGCAAAAATGGGGTCGTGAGCCTTCTTGTACATATTTTCGTGATTCCAGGTTTGGGTGTGTACAAAGAATCTTCCAATTGGGGAAACATCTTGCATCTGGGGAAGCTTAAGCGGAAGTGAAACAGTAGGGTGATCATTTGATCGTTTATATTCAGAACTTAATCTAGTTCAGTCATATAGCTTTCCTGTATTTCCATTTGTTCAATAGTCTGTCCTCTGGCCCTGCTCTTTGATACCTCTCAATGCAACATTGCATCATATGATGTTTGGCTACAGCAATGGCTCATTAAGAGACTTGCTGTTTTGTTTCTCCTCTTGGGATCGAATTATATGTGTCTAGGTTAATACTTTTTCTCTGTGCTGCTTCCTGCGGCCTTTACTACGATTGCTGGCATATATATATCGATCCTTTTGGCTGTTTCTTTTTCATTGTTAATGGTTGCGGATGAACAACTAAATCTTCTAGGTTATGAGATGTTCAGATAGATCTCACGCCATGAAATGTTGAGAATCAACCAGAATGATGAGATTAACCGTATGGATGTTAATAACAGTGTAATTATCATCATGTATCTATGTTATGAGATGAGATGTTACTAGGGATTATAATGGCTGCCTGGGCTAATTTTTAGTTCTCTCTTGTACAAAATTTTTAATTAGAAAAATAAAATTTTTATTTTTAATTTAAAAGTTTGTATGAGACGGACTAAAAATTGGTAAATAATTTTTTTTATTTTTAATTTAAAAGTTTGTATGAGACGGACTAAAAATTAATCCATAAATGCATCGTCCATTACGATACCTAGATGTTGCAGATGCTTAGATTTTGTGCATAATTAACTCCACTTTATGAAAGAGAGAAATGGAGATACCACTGCCTCAATTGCAATCGTCCATTGCAATCATGAGCAAAGTTATCATTAGCTAGGTTAGCAGAACGGGATACAACAGAAGAGAGCAGAACTGAAACGTCCGCTCGGTAGCGAGATGATGGCAGTACCTTGGCATGGAGGGTATTAGCTTAGCAGTAAGATGACGGCAGTATTTTGGCAAAGAGGGTGAAGGTGGACTACATGAACCGTTAATTATAATCTAATCTCCGTATTCTTAATAGATATTCTTAATATACCTAATAGATATTCTTAATAAATAGTGCATAAAAATTATTTGGTTTAGACACTTCATTTTATTTAATTTATTATTGAAAAACCTTTCATTTGGTATCTATTAAAATTTATTAAAAAAACATGATTTTTTTTATACCACCATATTAATACCATATTAAAACGTAAAGTTATCCACATACATCCTTTGTATTGAAATTTAGAATGCTTCCGTAAACAACTTCCTAAAAAAAACACTTTCGGTTTATTCTTTTTTATATATTTATATAAGAAAATTATACCTATGGAGACAACTTCCAAAGTGGAAGACAACTATAAAAAAAAATTCCAAAGTAGGAAGTTAAGTTGAAATAATACTTGCATAACTTTTAAGTTTGGCAGGATTTATTTGATAGAGAAGTTAAAATTGATAGGTTCCAACTCTGATACCAATCCATATTCCTTATTCATAAATAAATACTTGTTCACAAATCCAAAGGACCAGAGGGAAGGGAAAAAAAAAAAGAAATTACTAAATACTAGATAATCTAATCTTAAAAGTTAAAAATTAAGAATAATCAACTTTTTATTTGAAAGGCATAGCATACACGATTACAGATGCACCTATATATTAATTTTATCTTTCTGAAGCCAAAAAAAAATGAGTTCTATTCTATTGTGGGCAAAATGGACACAAAAATAAAAAAAGAAAAACAAAGTCAAGTTCAATAATTTACAGTGCTTATTTAAAAAATAATAATTTTCCTCGTGATTCTGTTCCTCCTCTTTTGTATGAATAAATTGCAATGTAGACAGCAACTAATTAATATATGACTACATGATGCCATGAAAATAATTTCTCCACAAAAATGATGATGCAATTAACCGAAAACTTTTCAGTTGTAATCTCAAGCACAAATCAAAAAATTCAATATCAAATGCATCTTTCCAAAGAGTTTTCAGACGACAAATCAAATCATGTCCGTCCATGTATCTTGATAAAGAATGCCACAAGCTAATGAAATTTATTTTCCCATCTCCAGATCAATTTTGATAACAAGTCTGAAATAACAAGCTACTCAATAACCATAGCAGTAATTTCCAAGAAACAGAACACATATACACAAATTTCAGCCACGATAATGCAAGAAACACGGACCTGATCATAATCACATCTCATCGTGCTTGCAATCGACATTCCAGTTGACTAAGACCAAGAAAAAGGAAAGGAGAAACTATTAAGGATTATATTTGAGATGAGTAAGAACATGTCCCCATCTCGATCATGACAGCTGAAGCAAAATTCTCATTGGTGCCTGATTTCATAACAAGCAAGCAACGTCACACAGTAAGTGCTGGAACCCATCTGAGCATCCATCCAACACGGAATAAGGATCCTGCCCAGTTTCACAGGATCCATGACAGAAAAAATACTCATGATTCGGCATTTCTGCTACACAATCATGCAGTAACAGTAATCTTATACAAGCTGTGGGTATACAATCACAGAATATTTACCTCAAGTATTTCAAATGTAAAATTTCCAAGTTACGTTCTTACCTGGACTTTCCTAAGACGATAAATAATAGAGAAGTCAGTCAGTAGATGCCATCTGTTCCCATCTTTACCAGTCACTCTAAATCTCAAACTGCATAAGAGGCGTGATCCGATTCCCAAGTCAGAATACATAGATGCAAAAATAGAAAATCTTTCAAACAACCTCATGCTTACCTGATAAAGGTAATGCTTGGTAACAAATATCTCTGTCCATGTCACACACAGCTATTCTCTTTCAATTTCAGATATCACATTGAGCCAGTCAACACACAACACCTATTCACCACGAAAACATGTAGGAAAAAAAAAAAAAAAAAAAAAAACGACCATGCATCATTCAGTTATACTCGAACAAATTTTAAACACACCCGCAAGTTCTGAATACTAAAAGGTAAAGAAGGGGCGGACTGCCCATGAAGGGATACCATTATCACTTCATAAGGGGATCACGGAACTACTGCAAATGGACTATTTATAAAATAAATGTAAATGAATTAAATATTTTATCAGATTTGCAATCCTTTTCTCAGCATTTCAAACTTTTTTTTTTTTTTTTTTTGTCAAGGTGTTATTCTATCCAGTTTCGAGCTAGACAAAGACAGGACGAAAATTGCCCCTTATTACTGATTGTTTACAAATACTATACACATATAGAGGGGGAAGCCTCACCGCTATTTCCTAAACTTCTCTTTACTGTGAGTCCCTTGAATATACATCTACCATGTCTACTTCCTTTTCTTTCTTTCTACTTTTCTCTCATTTACTATTTTTTTTCTTGATATCCCTGGGGTAATTGTATACAGAATCCAAGGATGGCCTTATTTATCTAATCTCAGGTTGTCACGGAGGTGGCCAAGTTCAGGTCTTGCAGCCATCCATGATGCAAATGCCATTTCACTTGGTGAAGCGCAGTGGAGGTATGACCGGAATGTGATCAGGAAAAAGTAGCGCCTGCACAGTAGATCAAGTGTACCATACGATTAGATAGCTGCAAAACATTTAAAGGAATCTCTGCGAGGTTTACGGCATGAAATGTACCAAAATAAAGGAAAACTGCATAACATTTATAGTATATATTTAAATAAGCATTCTGGGAAAATATATAGTAAATATTTACTAAGCATTCTGGGAAAAGAAACATGACAATGATAATTCTTTAGCATGAGATCTTGAGTCTCGTATGTCTACCATTTCACCATCAAGGCATCTTAAAAGTGATAAGTATTCCAAGTGCAGTTTCATAACGTTCCTTAGTTTCATAACGTTCCTTACCAATAATCCCATATGGTAACATAGTTGACGTCAGTTGGATAGATATCTTTGACAGCTAATCCACTTGATTGTACAGTAGGAGCATCTAAAATGTGCAAATGTCATGGCAGGAGCAGGGTCGGTCAAAGAAATTCTTCAATTTCTTTCGGAAGCAAATGATCTTCTCACATTTCGTGAATAGCCGGGACATTAAGGAAGATCCAAAAAGGCATTTCGGCAACTTCCATTGAGTCTTTGCATCTATCCCCTTCTCTTCTAGTTTTCAAGGGAAAATCCTTGTTTCTGTAAAAATTAATATTTGGCCTAGGATCCATTTTTTCGTTCTTAGATTTTTCTAAATTTGGAATTTACCACTTAGCATGTTTCCATACTAAGGCTCAATCTAATCAAGTCTGTAAGGTCCACCAATTTTGACAACACCCTTTTGAAAAGTAAGGGCTAGAAAGCCATGTTTCACTTATTGTTTTAAATATCCGCAACATGGCCGATATAACTCCCTCATATATTGTTTTTCGGGTTCAGCCGAAATGATACCTCAAAGAGGGGGCCATATCATTTTCGGGCCGATATTTGCAATATCTCCAATATATAGCTCCGATAAATCATCGAATATACTGGCCAATATGATTCATTTTTTCAATTATGTTTTTAACTTAGAAATATATTTGATGTTCATACCCAATATTATTCCATGTACGAGGGAAAATCTAAATTCTTGCACTTATGCTTAAATCAACTAAAATTTTAAATTGTTTCAATATCTAGTGTTTAAAGGAAAAGCCTTATTTTTCTAAAAATAAAGATTTGGCTAAGAATTCCACATTTTTCGTTCCAGGATTTCTCTAATTTGGAATTTACCACTTAGAAAGTTTCCATACTAAGGCTCAATCCAATTACGTCCATGCGGTCTATCAATTTTGCTATATCCTCATTTGAGAAACGTAAGGACTAGCTAATATATCATTTTTTGGGTCAGCCAAAACGATATCTTAAAAAAAGGGATTATATCGTTTTGTGCGCATATCGGCGTTGCAATATCCCTTATATATAGACCCAATATATCACCCTATTTTTCAATTGAGTTTTTAACATAAAAATAGATTGGGTGTTCATACCCAATATTATTCCCATATATGAAGAAAATCCAAATTCTTTCATCTCTGCTTAAATCAACTAGATTTTTAAATTGTTTATATATCTAAATTTAAAGGAAAACTCTTGTTTTTCTAAAAATAAAGATTTGGCTTGAGATTACCCATTTTTCGTTCCAGGATTTCACTGAATTTAGGATTTACTACTTAGTAGATTTCCATACTAAGCCTCAATCCAATCAAGTCATTAGCATCTACCAATTTCGTTATATCCTCTTTTTGAGAAACGCAACGACTAGAAAGGCATGTTCCACCGATACGGCCAATATATCCCTGATATATCTTTTTTTGGGTCAACCGAAATGATACCTTAAAGTAGTTGGTCATATTGTTTTGTACGCATATCGATCAATATTTGCAATGCTCCTCGATATATTACCTTGATATATAGTCCCGATATATTTTGCTAATATCATTCATTTTTTTCAATTAGATTTTTAACTAAGAAATAAGTTTTTACTTAAAAATTAATTTTGTGTTCGTACACAATATTGTTCCCATGCATAAGGGAAAATCCAAAAAATTTCACCCTTGCTTAAATCAATCAGATTTTTAATTGTTTCCATAAAAACTAGAGAGACAGATATGTAAAAAGTTACAAATGCTAGAGATTCACATTACGAAACTTATTTAAGTACGTGACTTAGAATCATTTGATTTCCACTATCCAACATGACAAGAATCCATTCGATGTGATCCTGATATCCGATATTTAGAACCATGATTCAGCCATATGTTTACAGTTTTGCTGTGTCAATGAAGTCATAAAGCACTCATGCCAAAATGGAAAGGAATAAGTGCAAATAAGCAAATATCATGAGTTATATGAAAAAACGCTCATACTCCATATATTCCTACTTCTATAGTAATATTCCTTCAGCTATGAAATCAATTATGTAATGGTAGAGAGTGGAGATCACAAATTCAAGGCCGGAATTGCCTCCCACAGGAGAGAGGATGAGCATCTATCTTATTCATAAAATAATACATCATTATCACGGGAAATGCACTCATGTCAGTAACTTCTGGTTCTTTGAGATGAAAATCAGTACCGAACATTTTCTATTTCGTAGACCCTTGCACCCAACTCTAAAGAGTAGACTATATCACATGCACACTGGTTAACATGCATTTCAAAAACTTGGTAGAATGCACATTGAGAAGTGCTTATGTCCCCATATACAAACTCTCACGAGTATAAAGATCATTAAATGGACTCACCTTGGATGAATCATGGATGGTTCAGTCATGCCAATCAACTGAATTCAGATCATATTGACACTTGAATCTCTCCCTTTAACAACAATTGAGTCGTATTAAGAAAACATCAGTTCGGATCATAAGACTTAAATGTCAACCTACTAGCCAAGTAAATGCATTCACTTTCATCTTTAAAATTTAGGACTAGAAATAGTTCGTAAATAAACATCGAACATTACATAAATTCCAGCTACCTGTCGCATGTAATTGAATTGGCAATACTTACACATGTTGAGGTTGGAACTAAACGCCAATAAGAAATTTATTTTTTGACAATAGAAAGGAAAACTTATCAACGTCCTTGATATGGAATTTAATTCACGCAGAATCGTGTATAAATCAATATAGATTTCCCAGACATTAAGAAATTGATAATATTGTACGGGGCAAACATTAAAATTATCCAACAGAGAAATGCTATTATTGCAACAAGAACTGTGAAGTCTCACCGACCTTAGAGCTTTAATGCCCATATCCATGAGGTAAGAACGAGTCTCATCATCATCACCACAAGACGTCTCCAATTCCTTCTTATAATTGAGAATGTCATTTCGCAAATGCCCAGCCCCCGAGCACCTTCAAATAATGGAGCAAGATCATTGATTAGACAAAAAAAAATAGCAAACAAACACTAGTAGGAAACAAAACTAGAAAGGTATAAAACAAATGCTATATACTACAGAAACCTATAGGACGGCGAAAGCTTATCAAATTTACATCCTTGAATACTAAAAGTACTGAAACCATATCAACAACAACAAGTATTTGGGGTAGGCTACATGAACCAAAAAAAGAATCACGCCGGATCGATCACTTTGATATTCCTTCTCCATTCATTTCTATCAAATGAATGAAACCATATCACTTCAAGGAAATGCTCACTCGTTAGATGGATGCATAATCATCATCTGAATTCTATTTTTTCCCCATACTCTTAAAGTGAAGGAATCAAGGTTAGATTGATCAACTTTTTTGAATTTTGATGTCCAGGCACCATGTTGGTCATTAATCTTTTTGAGCATACACGTTGGTTATTAATTGGCCAGCACTGACTAACCATTTTAACCCTACACCTAAACACGTAGCCAAATGGAACCAAAATGCCCAGAACTCTAAATTCAGGAAGGACCGATGACATTAAAGAAATCCATTAATTCATGTAAAGAAACAGCTAAGACATGGCTTAAAGTGTCTTATAGTATATTTGTTGGTTTCCATGCAAACAATAGATTAACCTTGCTTCCACTTCACCGTTCAAAAAGTTGTTCTTTTTTGTAGTTTGAGGATACTAAGGAACAGATTTTACAATAAATTACTGGTGTATAACGTAGTTTGTCTTCAATTGTGGTTTATAAAATACAATTGTGGTTTATAAAGAATCACGCCGGATCGATCACTTTGATATTCCTTCTCCATTCATTTCTATCAAATGAATGAAACCATATCACTTCAAGGAAATGCTCACTCGTTAGATGGATGCATAATCATCATCTGAATTCTATTTTTTCCCCATACTCTTAAAGTGAAGGAATCAAGGTTAGATTGATCAACTTTTTTGAATTTTGATGTCCAGGCACCATGTTGGTCATTAATCTTTTTGAGCATACACGTTGGTTATTAATTGGCCAGCACTGACTAACCATTTTAACCCTACACCTAAACACGTAGCCAAATGGAACCAAAATGCCCAGAACTCTAAATTCAGGAAGGACCGATGACATTAAAGAAATCCATTAATTCATGTAAAGAAACAGCTAAGACATGGCTTAAAGTGTCTTATAGTATATTTGTTGGTTTCCATGCAAACAATAGATTAACCTTGCTTCCACTTCACCGTTCAAAAAGTTGTTCTTTTTTGTAGTTTGAGGATACTAAGGAACAGATTTTACAATAAATTACTGGTGTATAACGTAGTTTGTCTTCAATTGTGGTTTATAAAATACAATTGCCATATACAAAATTGGTGCATCCTACTTGGCATGTATGGACTCAGCACTGGCTATCGTTTTTCTCAAACAATGGCTAAATATATATGTCTATACATAAGAGGACACTGGATATATGTTGGAGCATAACAGCATAAAAAGAATAGTGTGCATGCATGATTTAACTCAGGTTGTTGCATACACTACTCATCTGGCCTGAACTTTCTCAACAGTTGTGAAATTCTCTTACATATTCCAAGTTATTGCAGCAAACTATATTCTTCACGATTAAAATTTGGCAAACTGCTGTGCATATGTAACAAATGCAGAAGCTTCTAAAGAAAACTAAAAAGCAATTCAATATAAGAAATCATAGATATGCAACTCTGAATAACAAGCTTAAAAGGCAAACTTCGAAATTTATGATGGAATGGCACAACTTGCCAAAGGAAAAAACTGTAAACCTAAGATGGTATTTAATTATGAAAATGAAATGACATAAATAAGGCATACTATTTTTTTGTGAGGATCAAAGTATGCCAAGTATCAGGATGTAACTAATTTAAGCTGACAGAGTTCTCAATATGTTCTTCACTGTACTTCAATATTTAGATGTAAATTTTTTAAACATACAACTACTCAAATAATTGATACTGTAATTTAGATACATCTATGGTTAGGTACTTATCTGAATAGAAGAAAATGAATTTGATGTTCCTTAGATGGAATACCTCTCTATGACAATGTCAACTTCTTCTTTGCTCTTGGGGCCACAGATCAATACTCTCGTAAGGCTCAGAATGTCCCGGTAGTCGCCCTGTTTAAGTGATTCTTCGCCAGAAGGTTTATAAGATAGATTCTCACTTTGCGCAGTTGATAGATGTGTTTCCGCTGTTTCTCCTAATGTGAACTTCGTATCAGCATTGAGCCCAAGACAAGTGATAGCCATTGCATAGGCAACTCCTCCAGTTCCCGTATGGGAAATGAATATGTAGTAACTAGCACAACTGCAATGAGACATGGTTGTTTCATACCAACTTCAAAGTTAAAAGAAACTAACATAAAAAAAAAAAGAACACATTTACAGGTAATTGAAGTTAGCCTATGCATGAATACTTACTCATCTTTACGGTACTGGATTGCATCGACATCTGCGGCTAATGGTTCTCTTTCCCTTGTAAGTGGTATCCTTTTATAATCAATATTATAGCCTACATCTTTTAAGGCTGCATACATTTCAGCAGGAGTCTTGACATCACCAGGTGCTATGTTTTCCCAATAACCAATTACACTGGACCGATTTGATGATGGATTAACTTCTTCCCGATGTAACAGTACTCTACCATCTGATTGTGTTACTTCAGCATATATATCTTCCTTCAACCTTAATTCCATGTGTTCCACCTGCATAAAGAGAGATGATTTTACAAAAAGCAAAGAACCTAAATGATTGAAAATTAAGATTGTAATAGACCACTCACCATAGGGCCACTGATCCCAACATGCTTTAATGTGTCAACAGGTTGATCTATTTCCCTAAGTACATATGGTGTGCCACGGATGTAGACAACAACTTCCTCCCTTAAATCAGTTATAATGACTTTCTTGGTAACGTTCGTGCCTTCTGTTCCTTTAGCACCTAAATAGGCTAGCACTTCTTTAGCTCCACTAATTGTTGGAGCAGCCATGCTATATACAGGATATCCATCCACCTAACATCAGATCAATAGGGCAGAGTAAAGTCATGGGCAACGTAATAGTACCATTCCTTACTGATGAACACCATTTCATGACAAGGAAATTACATCACAGGAAAAATCACATGTTAAGCAGATCAATTAGTAATCAAAACGATAGACCAATAAAAACCAGACTGACAGTAAAATTAAGTAGTAACTTATCTAATGGAACAATAAATGCACAGAGCACATAAAAATATACAATAGGTCATATTGACTGCAGCGTATTTTGTAAGCGGACCTTGAGAAACAACTGACATTATACCAAATTATATCTTGGCGAAATGTTACTTAAAAAAATTAACGCAAGTATAACATTCAAAAGGTGACAAACTACCTTGTAAATGTGAGGTGCACCTTCAAAAGGTATGCAACTTGAGGTTTTCTGCCCTGGAAAAAAGTACATCTTAAGGATTGATCCTTTCCCCAAAACAGAACCACTGCGAGCCTTTACCATTGCTTCCATCAAGACATCCCCATGTTGAGATTCATATGTTGTTTTAGATTCTTCCTGGTAATAATGCAATCATATTAAAGTCTATAAGGAAGTGATTAATTAATCTCATAAATTAGAAGTGCAGATACATCAATAGCTAATCATAGTTTTCAACAACTTCAAAAGGATAGATGGAGAAAATTACAGGGACGGTGAAGAATCGCCCAGGACGCAACCTTATACTCCATTTCATTGTCTGGATCTCTGGCCTCCTGTGCAACCACGTCTTAAATGTGGTCTTAGTTTCACCTTGCCCACAGAAACCATCAAATGCTTCACTTCCCAGGTATGCTGAGAAAGCAATTAATCGGAAGTAACGCTCCAAGTACTCAGCACCACGGTTTAATGCAACTCTTCGAACTCTTGGTTCCATATGTTGTTGATTAAATACCTTCCTGTAGTGGAGAACTGCTTGACGTATGTTCTGCAAAGCTGAACATCTGTCAATAATTGCATCCAGAACCTCCCTGCATTCAATACCATTATCAAATAATCTTGTAATCTTTCGTAATAGTGAGATGTCATTGATGCCAAATGCACGTTGTGCCTCCTTATCCTTTCCAGGTTTCAAGTCTGAAACCGAAGGATCATTATCATCCAAAGCTTCCTCACCACTCGAGGAGCAATTATCTGACACTTCATGATAACCATCCGTTAACTGTACTCTAATAGGCCTCCCGTTATCCATTCGAAGTTTCAGAAGGCAAGCGATCACAGTACCTGTAGTTGTTCTTCCTCTGCCCATCTGCCAAGAAAAAAAAAAAAGAACAGAAGCCAGGGCATATTGTAATAAACTTTACTTTGATTGGAAATTTAAGGACTCACTTGTGATATAGAGCAAACTAAATTACTGCAACAAATAAAAATTTACCTGGCAATTGAAGACATAAGCTGTGTCCTTATAAGATGAGGTAATATTTAGTGCTATTGTGTCAAAATCTGAACTTTTAGGTGCTTTACCATCAGTTATTGGGACACGTGCATATTTTATTGGAAGACCTTCATTCTCCAAACATTTATAGACCTCCAAAGGAGTTTGAATAGCTTCAGCATTTATATGTTCCCATGCATCATGTATTTGGCCATCTTCTGTTTCATGAATAACCATTATAGCACCACCATAGCGTGCAGCTTCCCGTAGAATATCCTCTTTTAGCCGAGCTTCCATTCTCTCCACTCTCTCCCGATCTATTCCCTGGTATTCAATATTAAGTATCAAAGTGAGTTGATGGAAGCAAACCAGCAAGTTAATATCCGTTAATGAACATGTAAGCACTTATTGGCAGAAAACAGATGATAATTCTTCAAAAACAAAAACAACTAAAAGTAATCAAATTGTACTTATTCGTAATCGTGAAACTAGAATTCACAAATTTGTCTGTGAAAATATTTAAATTTACACAATTTAGTAGTAGGCATTGACATTTAGTAAAGATTTCGATACCGTGTACTCCAGCATGTTTTTGTATGGCCTTTCTGCCTCGCGCAGTACAAAAGGTTTTCCATTGATATAAATAACTGGTTCTTCCCTCATGTTATGCCATAAAACTGGAAGGCCACCTTTGCTACTGCTTATCCTCTCAATAACAGCACGGATGCCATCAACAGTAGGATTAGCAACACCATAAACAGGAAATCCAGGAACTTCTCTGAAGTTAGGTGCACCCTCCACTCGTTCAGGCAAACTAAGGTTTTGGCAACCAGGACAGTGATCACTTTTCAAAACAGTCTGACTTCCAAGAACTTCACCACTTCTTATAGCAGCAACAATGCTCATCTCACAAGGAAGGCCATCCGCAGATTCAGCGATCTTCATCAAGGATGGTTTCAAGCTTGAATAACCAAGGGCACCCATTGGATCTCTCCTCAGCAACCTGCAGAATTAAGATAATGGTTGATACCACCATAAGAAATTTGGATCACAAGTATTCAATATACGAACATGTTTGAATGTATAGACATGAGTTCAACAAGCATTCTTTCCAATTGCTCGAAAGAAGTCAAATGTATTGTCATACTACATGAGTTTGCTTTAATAAGCAAGGACTAGATGTTCAGCAACATGCAAGGCATTAAAATAACAGACACTGCTAATTCAAGCCTCAAAGGCTCAAATATAACACAAGCACTCCTATAAATGAAAACAGACACCTCCTTGTTACCCAATTACAGTGTAGGGTTCAATTTTACCTGAAATGATTTTGGTACCCAGCATCTGCTATTAAGATGACAAGAAGCAGAGAGGTAATAATCAATTAGCAGCAAGTGTGAATGGACATCTGTTCTTCACATAAGAAATAATGAATCTCAAGAGCCAGGGCTGTATAGATAGACCTGCTTACTGAGAATTTTAAGAATTTTAATTTGTTTTTTTGGGGATTTTATTAAAATAGATCCACACTCATCTGGCGCTTCTTGCTCTCACGCCACGGGTTCTTTTTCTCCCTTTTTAACTGATGAAGAATATCAAAATCTATGTCAACCCTTAGAACAATCTTCTCAAGTACCATTTTCTGTATCTGAGGAAAAACCAACTGATACAACCAGACCCGAAATACAAACTACCACATCTACTAGGGCTACTAGATCGGACATATGGAAACATTTTGAAAAAATAATAGAAAATGATGTTAGAAAAACTAAGTGTAAATATTGTCAAAAAATTTATTCGTTTCCTTTAGGTAGCAGAACAGGTCATCTTAAAAAATAACTAGAAAAAACTCACCCACCAAATGAACCACATCAAATACAAATAAGCCCATTTGGTGGATCGTTAGGTATACGTAAATATGATCCAATTAAAACAAGAGAAAATTTAGTAAGATTTATAATACATGACGAACAACCTTTTAGTTTTTCAGAAAATCGCAAATTTGAAAGATTTTGTAAATCAACATTTACTGACGAATATAAAAAAGTCCAACGTTCAATATCTACATCCGACATGTTCAAACTATTTAAAAAGCAGAGGGACACTTTAATAGCTATTTTTACTTCTTTAATTTTTAGAGTTGTTATAACTGCAGATTATTGGGAAGCTGCAAATATGACTAATTATTTATGCGTAACGACACACTATATAGAATCTTAATGACGTCGGACACATTGGAGATGTGTGTCTGCTTGAAGGATTGGTACGATGCAGAAGATAGAGAACAAGATTTGGCTAATGAAGTTGTACTAGTGACCTTAGACTTACCAGAAGAAAATGAAGTATGATTAAAAGTATTTAAATTTGATCGGATTTTCATATATTTTCAATTTTTTTTTTTGTAATTTTTAACTCATAAATCTCTTAGAAAAGATACTAAGAACAAGTCGAGAGTGACGGCTAGGGTCCTCTCCCCTCTCTTCAGGTTTTGTATAACTTCTAAAGAGATTTATAGAACAATTATATGAATGTAATGAAAATCTCATTATGAGATTAAATATAATATAATATTTTTTTTTATTGTTATTACTTCTTATTAAATCTAGTTAAATGAAACTAAGTAGCCTCTTTAAATTTTTTTTTGTTTTTTAATTAACATGGGCCGGCACGGGCCCGCCGTGCCGTGCCGGCGGGCCGAGTCCAGGCCTAAGCCCGGGCAAACGTGTCGTGCCCGGCACGGCACGCCCTTGCCGGGCACGGCCCGATAAGCAGCCCTATGTATAGCATGCATAAAAGATATTATGACCCCCTGATCACTTGACCATGTTGTGGCATATTTGTGGATTTAAAAAAATAAATAAATCCTGCTATATTCGTCAGTTGTTATACTATTGATTAAATCTTAAAGTTTCTAAATTATATGGAAAAATAAACTTTTACCTGCGAAGTATGCTGTAGAGTTCAGGTCTTGCTTTCATCCATTCGGAGAAACTAATCTGGTCAGATGTGACCGTCTGAAGAGCAGCTCTCTCTGTATGAATGTACACCGCAAAGCAGATAAGGAAGTAATACCGTTCCAAATACTCGACAAAGAAGGAAAGAGATGCCTCCCTCTTCATCTCATCAGGTTGGCGAAGAATACTACTGCGATAAGCTGCAATGGCTTCTCTCAGATTCTGTTAAGCGTTGCAGAACATCTTTTAGAAGCGAACTATACTCTCTCAAAGAATATCACTAATTAGAGTGATAGAAAATAACATTTAACCAAATTACGTATGCCCTTGCTAAGAGAAAATCACTTAATAATTTTTATGAAACACGAATAGCCTTTTGTAGTATAACTAGGCATGCACCTGCATAGAGTCGCATTGATCAATCACTTTATCCACTTGTCTTTTGCCTTCTACTCCACCCTACCAAAAATTTCACTACATAAATAAATTCCACAATACAATGGGCTTGAAATAAAAAATGCAATGTTATTTGCTGTATTACCTCAAGGACACGAATCAGGCTTCTGATGACAGCATATTCACCTTTGCGTATTGCCTCCTCAGAGTTGGGCATATTATTTGTGACATCCATTCCAGCACCAAAAACTTTTCCTATAGAATTCGTCCTTGGAATACCTGTTTCGTCCACATGAAATACATGCACACATTATCTAAACGTAGATGGGAAAAGCAAGCAGGATCCCCAATTGCTTCTCAATAGAACAGATATCGTTACTTTTTAAAAATAAAGGGAAGAAATAGCACAGACAAGGACGATATTAGCAAAAAGTCTGTCTAGTGCATGCTATTTGCCTAGTCTCTAGCCCCATCCTCTGAAATTTATTTTCTCCAAAAGAGACAAATTATCAAAGTGGCAATTCAAAATGTCCAGAAAGAGACAATATTAGGGGCTGCTTGGTTGGGTAAAGGGTGTGGGAAATCGAAATTCCCACTGGGACCCACTTTTCTTTTTCCATATTTGGCTTGCTGGAATTTGCAACATTTGCTGCAAACTTGTAGCAAATGGCAGCAGCAAATGCTACGGTCAATTTGGCCACAGCAAATGCTGCAGCCATTTGCAGCAAACACCAACGTGGGAATGGAAGTGGGACTCCACTGGGAAATGTTTTTTTATTTTTTATTTCCATTTCCTACCCCCTTTCCCAACCAAACAGCCCCGCAGTGAAAATCAACTAGCAAATTCCAGAAACAATAGCACTTCACTACTATTATAATGCAACCTCTATGGATGGACTAATGTCCATGTCCTCCCAATGCTCTTGAAATTCATCCTAGTTGTTTATTCAACATCATTTTGAATATCAACTAATAACTACTTTCATTGAAATAAATACAACCCCACAACTATAATTAATTTCCAATCAACCTATCAGTCCATCCCATATTAAGTAATGTTGGTCTTTCAAAGCAGATTTATGATCCATCTATCTATCAAGATGATCGTAGAACAATTTTTCAAAAAGAATGTGAAATTCAGTTCAAGATCACACACCCCACCCCCGAACTTTAAAAAAAAAAAAAAAAAAAAATCTGAAGCGGAAAAAAACATATATAACATTTGACCTACTCACAAATTCCAGATAAATACAGATCAGTTTAACTGCCTCCAAATTCTGGCAATGGAATTCTAAAACAACTTGAACTAACAAGATGCAAGACATAGTAAAACAATATATCAGAACCTAATAAAACAGAGGCATGACATTGATGCAGTATGGGAGACTATTCAACTTTCCCTTTAGTTTATCTCTATACTTAGCATTCTGAGAGAGAGCTGAGTGACATTTATAGAAGCAAGGAACAAAGGATGAACTAGTAATAAAATGTACAGATAAAATTTGATTCCATTGAATTGCAAACGAAGGTAAGCACCGCGTTCACTCTGCATAACCCAGCACCATGCCCAAAAATAAATAGGAAAAAAACAAACAAACAAGCACATATGAAACATGTAAGAGAAAAGGAGAAAGCTAAATAGGAAGGAAAAGAATTGTGGCTGCTTATACATTTTGGCAACCAACGTAGGCAGTTCAAGATTTTTAAGAAAAATATCGGAAGCATTCATCATGGGTCTAACAGATACATGAAACCATAGATCTTAAAAAGTTCTAAGGGAGACTGATGAAGGACAGGACAGGAATGGTAAGACCCTAACAATGCTAGAAAACCATCTATCTTAAAAAGTTCCAAGGGAGACTGATGAAGGACAGGACAGGAATGGCCTTACAATGCTAGAAAAATTCATTTCTTTTTGAATCGGGTTAACCTTTGTCTTTGAGTTCATCTTTTATCTTCATTTATTTGCTTTTCTTCTTATTTTTATTAAGGCTAACTTGCAAAAAATTACCCTAAGCTATACATGATTTTGAACTAAACTACCCTAACGTCCTAAAACTAATGTTAAGTACCCCAACAAAAAACTATCCTAATGCTGTTAATGATGCAAGAGAATGACGAATATCCCCTCCCATATATAACATACCCTAGGAATCTGCAGTGCTTTCTACAGGTAGTTTCGTCATAAAATTACACATGCATCTCACATGATTAACGGGATAGGCAGTTGTCAAACAGGGTAGTTTGTTGAAAAAAATGAAATAATTTAGGATAGTTATTGTAGTTTTAGGAGTTTGTGGTAGTTTAGTCCAAAACCCTATATAGTTTAGATTAGTTTTTTGCAATTCAATCTTTTGATAAAGGAGAAAACAGACCTAGCCAATCATATGTGGAAGCTAAAAGGAGTCTAGAAATGCACTGTAAAGTCTTTGATGATAGATGAGAAAAGTAAATATGTGAAGGTGAATATGCTTGAAGTCCATGGTGCATCCAATATGTATACATATGTATCTATGCAGACCATAGTTATCATTTGAAGATGGAGATCAGAAGTGGACAAACTGAAACAAAAGACATAAATTTTCCGAAAAAACAACTTGCAGGAAATGAACAGTATAATCGAATTGAAAGTTAATGGTAATAAATTAAGTGTTTGAAGAGGAAGCTTACAAGAATCTAAGAAAGTGATGAATTAGCATGGATAACCACAGTGAAAGAAATAGTGAGAACTATGTAAGGAAATTAAATGTGAATGAAAGGGATGTGAATCCTTGAGGGAGGATGAAGAAATGTCTACAGTATGTACAAGAAAACAATAGAAATTCTAGAGGACCAAAATGCATATGCACTTAACATTTTAAAACACAAGCATCCACAAGATCTCTCAGCATTCCACGGGAATCCACGTGTTTGTTGGTCTAGCGTTTTCAGGACACTCTTCCAAAAAACTTTCAGTGTTTTACGTGAGAAAATTTGGAAGTTTTATCCCTATTTTAGAATGTACCTGTAGAAAATGTGTTTCAAACTATGAAGTGTTCACCAAATGACATCAAACTTTTTAAATTACGCAAACAGGTAATATATTGTGCAACTTAATTGCAAACTAGCTTTGGAATAACCACGTGAGAGAGACTATATACACTATTAAGTAGCAATGAAACCTTTAGGTTTGAGTCAGACACAGCTAATTCAAGATAATGTGATGAGAAAAGGCTTGGCAGTTGGCAACACTCTCAGGTAGCATTGAAAATGGAAGTGCATCCTTATGTTATTAAACAAGTAAACAAAAGCCTATGCATGGTTGAAAGGTGTTGAGGTTTCTACTTCTTACTTTTGCTTTCTTTTGTATGTGTAGAGATAAAAAATTAAATAACACCACTAGCGTTCCAGAGTCGCGTTATGCTGGTGCATTTTTCTTCTCATAATGCATTCCTCTTCACTAATTTACAAAAGCTTAAGCTTGGGGAATGATTATAAAGGAGATTTTAAAGAGCTTGAGCAGATAGGAAAGTATATCTTTTATAGACATAGATAACAAAAACAATAGAAAAAGTAAAGATCAGAAAGATGTGATTTAATGGGGAAAAAACTCTTAAGTTGAGCAAAACTAGAAGCAGAACTTTGACAATCTGGTCAATAGGACTTTTTACTCGAATTCAACTAGCAACTTGCTCCTGAGGGGGGGGTGAGTTCAGATAAGTTACTACTTATGAGAGTGCCATCCATGTTAAGCAACAAACTAAACAGTAAAAGAAATCATGTCATCAAGCTTTGAAGCACATATCACAAGAAAAAAAAAACGAAAGTCGCAACTGCATGCAGTAACTTTAAGTAGAGCCACATTATCATGCAGACACAAAGAAGTAAACAAATGAAACAATCTTTTTTGGTTTTAATAAGAAAACATTACCTGATGCTCCAATACGATTGAGATAAACTAATGTTGCAATCACCATTCCAGTAGTGGTTCTTCCTCGTCCCATCTGACAGTTGAAAATTATTTCGGTTTCTTCATCCGCTTGGGATATTCTACGGACCTGAACAGCAGCTAACGGGTGAAGACACACACATACACCGCAGTTAATGGGTAAAGAACACACACATATGCACACATAACAGCTAGCAGTTAATGGGTGAAAAACACACACATACATGCGCATAAGAAAACAGCAGTTAATGTTGAAGAATATACACACCCATGCATGCGCATACACAAAATTAGTTTCATATGTACACTTTTAGGCTGTGTAATTTGGCAAATCAACCTCTTAAGGCAGTGAAATGGATTCTTTTATCGCCTTCTGTTCAAAGCTTTTGCTTGTGCAAGCATGTACGAAAACAAATAGTCTCATGTATGTAAATCAGTTTTATAGGGAAAGGTTTGACATATCAGCCTCTTAAGGGCATGAAAGAGCATCCTAACTACTTGTTTTCAGCATTTGTGCATGCCATCATACATTTCCCCAATTCTTCTTAGGCCTTAATACCTACATCCGAAAGGGTCTCCCTGGCTTTCTTCTAAATTGATGAACAGAACAAAGATTGACGAAGTTCCGTTCACAAAGTTTTCATCACTGCTCGAGTTTCCTCGAATAAATAGGTAGCTAACATTTTGTAGCACATATAGAAAAAGGATATAGGGATGAGCATCCTCAACTGTTAGATGTCCTTCTCGGTATTACATGTTTCACCAGCATGAATGCTCATGCATTTAAATATTGAAAATATATCTATTCTGCCTTGCAACAAAGCTCCAACGTACATGAAGTGGCTAGTAATCAAATTGTCACAATTTAAACATCAACCTTTTCTAAAGTTATATGTTAAAAGGTTATATGTTTATACGCAAACAGAAAGATCAGTCCACATCCCATCTGGTTGAACCTTCACAGATCGAGTATCCATCAGTTCAAGCCCAATAAAGTGTAAATATCGTCCAGTCAAATTAAAGGTTTGAAGCTTCCATTGAAATCCATAGGCGAGTTCCTTCACTGTACCATCTCTACCAGGCTACAACCTAAGCTATGCACACCCACATGCATCCATGATTATGCAGGGGTGCAGTGGCTCCATTTCAGCTGAGGTCAGTACGCCTACATAACCAATACCTCAACCATCTCATATTGTGTCCGTGTTGATTTTAATCCTAATGCTGTCTGTTGCCCAGATTTCACCACGTATACACTTAAAAGATCTCATGTATATGGCCTCGTTATGTTGGTTTGGACTACTAAATAACCGAGAAAATTGTTTCTCCTTTAAATGGATTCTCAAGTTAGGGCACAGATATCCTTCAATGAGTCCCTTTAACTGTCACGAAGATGGTTTTAAGGAAGTCAAAGGTCCCTCCTTCCACCATCATTAAGCATTTTAAGATTAAGTCTTCCCTTTTATAATTCTAGTTTCTTTCCACTTCACAAAATTTAACATAAACGCAGGCGGGGGGGAGGGGGAGTTGATATGTTCCCTGTACAAATTCCATGTATACTAAACATTATATGTATAGCTTAGGCAGATAATTTTATCATATCTAGGGCTGGTGTTTTGACCTCCATGTTGAAGTCTAGAAAACTAAGTTATCTATTTCCCTGAAGAAACTATTATTTTACTAATCCGTGTTTACTTGATTTTGCAAGTAATTAGTTTTAGACTCCTCCACATCTACTAAACTGATTCTCAACCATCTTTACTTAATTATTCTGCCACATGCCTTTGATTACAACCATGACATATCATGGTTACAAGCATATGCACTCCTAGAGTTGCTAATAAGAAAGCTACGAATCTGAACCAAGAACTACTCCCTATCCACTTTATAGATTCGAACCAAGTACCTATGGTTATCTTAAGGTATCGAGCTTACTGTTACAATTATTTTGCAGAAAATTTGTTGTTACCATCCAAGCTCACCAATAAGAAATTTCCATCCAAAAAAGAACTGATGCAAAGTCAGACAGGTGACGCTAAAGATGCATGCACACTATGGGTGTGTTTCGGTGGGTGTAATTGTATATGGTAGTTGTATTTGGAATAAGGAGAATTTTGAATTTTGGATGAAACTCCTAATTCGAAAGCAAAAAATTTTAAAATTGAATTGATTGCAACCACAAATTTGCATAGGAATTAGAAGTTCCCAAATTCAAATTTTCCCTCCTTTCAATTAAACTGCCAAATACAAATAGACCCAACCAAACACACCCTATATGCAGCATTGTAATAAATGGCCTAGAACCTGCCTAAACACTACAGGGCCCAAACATTGTGCGTAAAGTTTGGTGTCAAGTTTGGCAGAGCATGTTGGGGGAGTGGGGGTGGGGTCGTTGTGGGTGGGGGAGCAAGTATGGATGGAGCTATAGGATTGTAAATAAACATCTTAAACATATAAATAAACATAAAATCATACTCTAGTTGTAAGGATGGCCAATGGTGTACTTTTAATTTTCACAGAGAAGGCATCTGCTTTGCAACCCAAGGGCCCTCTAGAAAACTTTATTAGTCATAAAGAGGGCTTAAGCCCGCAAATAATTTGCAGTCTTTTAAACATTATACAAGTTTAATGTGTGAATTGTTGTCAAAAGTTCAGTCAACTGAACAATATAGTGATGGATTCGTTTTAGACTGATTCCTGAAAGTTTCAGATAATGACACCCATCATTTAAATGTTGAGTTGGAAGGTTAAGGAGGAGGTTTCAACTTATTTGCCATGCTTGAGGTAGAGTTGATATATTTCACATACAAGAATCAGAATTATAACATTTGTCATTCTTTGACTAGAGGTATCATCAAAATGTTTGGACATGTATAAATGTGCAAGCATTTTTTTTTTTTTTCTTCATGTATTATTGTGCAAGTGCATTAACACCTCCAAGAGCTGGAATTTGGGTCTCTAATTAAGAGAACAATTCAAATTTCTACATATTCTTCAAGTTGAAACTCAAGGAAGATTTGGATTTGGCATCTAATTAGCCGGTGACAGTTTTGGACTTCCTTTTAGCTAAAAGCTTAAAAGATTTGTTAGAGTTCGATCTACAATGACAATGCCACTTCGTATTTTTAATATCATATCTTCGCGGTAATAAATATTTCTTTTGCTTTAAGTTTTACATGGAATTCTATATCTCAGGGCAGAAAATCCAGAACAATGATTACGAATTTACTACAGATCACATTAACCATATTCTCTGACATGAAATTTAAAGGCAGTGCTGGATGGTATCTATGATTAGAGAATCCTCTGCTAGCTGTTATAGCGATGATTTATGAAGATACAGAAACAATGTCCATACTTGGCGAATCTCATGGACCCTATGCATATGCTGATTGAGGGAGATACAGAAACACTTAATAGAGCTTTATATGAGAAAATTCTTTTAGAAATTGTAAGGGCATGTTCAACTCCTATGCCTCATCCTTTCTTTCAATAACCAGAAACTGAACACACGAGTCTCACAAAGAAGCATACCTCAAGGACTCAAAATCTGGCTTGCAGTCACTTACAATAATACAAAGACAATATTCATACCAGTATTGAAAAAAACGTGTTACGTAACGCGTTACGTAACGAAGTACGGGCCAGTCGCTCTATAACAGCCGAAAATAACGCAAGGCTACGGAACGTGCATTTTTTCTCAAATAACGCACGTTAAGTTACGTTATTTCTTAACGTATTATAATATGTGTTATTTACATACTTCATTTCGAACCAAATCTTTCTCACCCGCGACCCGAAACCCAACTCTCTCAGCCCTAAATTCCCCGATCCCTCTCTCCCTCAACCCTAAAATTCCCTCAATCCCTCTCTCCCGCTCTTCCCTCCTCCGCACAATCACAGCTCTCCATTGCCGCTCTCTATCACCCAAAGCCCCAATTCTTCTCCTGATCAAAACCCTCCACCTCCAAAACACATCTTTGAACTCCGATAGAGGTTCCACCGCTCGAATCGCTCGATCCTCCGCACGATGGCAACTCTCCACTGCCGCTCTCCGTCGGCCAAAACCCCAATTCTTCTCTTGATCAAAATCCCCCACCTCCAAAACACATCTCTGAACTCCGATAGAGATTCCATCACTCGAATCACTCGATCAACCTCCAACTGACCTCCGACCCCACCTCCGGTGTCTTGAACGGCGACGAAAGTGACTGTTAAGCAACTCCTCCGACGCAATTGAGTGCGGCTCATCCTTCTTCTCCGGCTCCCGACAGTGGCTCAGCCTCCTTCCCCATCTACTGAGTCCAGACAGAGGCGAAGTCTCCTCCCCCAGTCTACGTTCAACAGGTAATCTTCTGATTTCTCCCAAATTTAATTTTTTTAACCGATTATTAGCATTGAATTAATTAGCAAGCAAAAAAACCATTGTTTGTTGTTTAAGCTTGGAATTAATTTCAATTGGCATTGGGGTTTAACATTGGGATGTGGAATTAATTTCAATTGGCTGGGGATGTTTTAGCAAGAAAAATTAATTATTTCAATTGGCATTGGAGTTTGATTGCTTGGGATGTGGAATTTGCACTGTTATGCAAGAAAAATACCATTGTTTGTTGTGTAAGCTTTAAGATTTAATGAAAAAATGTTGTTGTTTAAGCTTTAGGATTTAATGAAAAAATATTTATGTGAATGTTTATGATTTAAAGAAAAATGTGACTGTTTAAAGAAAAATTGAAAATACTGCAGACAAGACTGTTTATGATTTAGAGAAAAATATTTGTAATTGTTTAGGGATGTAGAATTTACTGTTTAAGTTTTAGGGAGATAATGATTTAAAGAAAATGTGACCGTTTATGATTTAAAGAAAAATAATAGTGTAAATGTTTATGTTTTACATATCCATTTGATTATCCAAGAAATTAGAGATAAAAAAATTAGAAATGGGGAATTAGATAAAAATTAGTGACACTATCCATTTATACATAAAGAAATTAAAGATTCTTAGTGAACTATTGATTATTGAACTTGGAATTGTGTTTTATGTATATTGATATATGATAATTTAAACTTGATGAATCATGTCATCAAAAATAGATCCAGCAAGAGAATGGAAAATCCATAAGGAAGGGGAACCAAGTAATTATTTTTATTACAAATACTGCAATCATCATATAACAGCTGGGATCACTCGACTTAAACATCATTTGGCCGGTACGAGGCACGACATTAAAATGTGTAAGCAAGTCCCGGTAGATGTGAAGAAATCATGTAAAGATATTTTAAAGACCACTGAATTGGAAAAAAAGAAAAAGACACCGCTGAGCCGTGAAATCGGTAGAATGGAGGAAACATATGTTGAAATATTAAGCCAAAATCTTGAAAGCGCCGCCGATAGCAACACTCAACCTCGAACTCTAGGAACGATAAATAAATTTATTAATCTTGAAGTTCGCCAATCAACATTGGAGACAGCCTTAAAAAGGAAGCAAGAGAGGACTGTGTCAGAAAAATAGGCAGATGTATCTATACAAACAAAGTATCATTCAACATCTTAAATAGTCCATATTGGAAGGAGATGATCGAAACAGTTGGAATTTTCGAATTTACCTTGAAGCAACCATCTCCGTACGAGATAACACGGGTTCTTAAGACCGAAATTGAGTATATTGACAAAATTAACGAGAAACACAACGGCTTGTGAGAAATACAGTTGTACAGTGATATCAGATGGGTGGACTGTCAGGAAAAACAGAAGTTTAATAAACTTTCTTGTAAATTCACCAAAGAAGACTTTCTTTTATAAGTCTATGATGCATCGGCTCAATTCAAAACAAAAGATTACTTATAGGAGTGTCTTGATAAAATAGTTGAGAAAATTGAAAAGAATAATGTTATACAAGTGATTACAGACAATCACGTTTCTTATGTCAATGCAGGCACAAAACTTATGGATTCACGAAAACGTCTTTACTGGACTCCTTGTGTCGCTCATTGTATTGATTTGATGTAGGAGGATACAGACAAAATGAAAATCAATAAGAAGACTCTTGAAACAGTAAAGGAAATCATACAATTCATATATAATCATGCTGGGTTTTGAGTTTGATGCGGACATACACGAAGGGAAAGGAACTGCCAAGGTCGGCCATCACTCGATTCGCTACGTCACTCTTGACTCTACAAAAACGATAAATTAAGGCAGCCATTGAAGAAGATATTTGCTTCTGATGATTTCACCAAGAGTGCTTGGGCGAAAAAACCAAATGCAGTGGAGGCAAAAAGGACAGTGTTATCTAGCAGAAGTTTCTAGGGCCAAATTCTCTTTTGCATTAGCACCACATTTCCTGTGAGAGGTGGATTCAGATGTGAGGCCTTCCATACCTTTTCTTTATGAGTATTTCGACAGTTGAAAAAAGAGAAATGCCAATATCTGTAGGGACAGTAAGAGGAAGTACATGCCATACGGGAATTTGATCGATAAGAGATGGACATGCATGTTGCATAGACCCCTCCATACAGCGGCTTACTTTCTAAATCCTAGATGCTTCGATAGTGATACATTCTCCAATTTTCCTGAGATTAGAAGAGGCCTTCATGAATGCATGCAACAAATGATTCCCAACCTCAATGAGTATGCACAAGCTGATGTGGAGCTGGATCAGTATAAACAGAAGTTTAGAGAATTTGAATCCCCGCTAGCTCAAATGATTATGAACTCTCGAAGTCCTGGTATATCTTAATTCATTGTTTTCATTCTTAGGGTTCTATTTGTAGATATATCATTAAGTTATTTTTTTGCATTTTTTAACACTAAAATTAATTATCTATTTTAGCTGTCTGGTGGGAAAGATTTGGAGAGAATGTTCCAATACTCTAAAAGTTTGCAATTCAAATCCTCTCTCTTACGACTAGCACTTCTGGATGTGAATGCAATTGGAGCACTTTTGAGTAAGTATGAATTTAAAAAACTTAATATATTATTTTTTAAGTACTTTATTTATTATCATGATCATATAACAATTCACAATTTTATTAAAGGTGCATTCAAAAAAAAGATATCGCTTGGAGCAAGAACGCCTACATTCTGTCATGTATATCATGTACAATATTAAGTTTAGAAAGAGAAATATTCGGAGAAAGCGAATGAATTTGGATCCAATTTTGATTGATGAGGTGACACTAGAGGATGAATGGCTTGTTGAGAGTGAAGAGCCTTGTCTTCCAGAAGATTTTAGATTGCTAGATGAGCCTACTGAGAACGATTCTAATACAAGAACGAATGATTTTTTAGAAGTCACTGCAATTAATAGCAATCAAAATGTTCTTCTACCCATTGTGAATAAGAGAGAGACAAGCAAGATGAAATTGAAACCCAGGAAAGAATACTTTTTATACGTTATCCAATTTTTACAATTTAATATTCTTAAATGAATACTCTACTATCATGATTTGAGTATCTAATAACATCTTAATTTATATATCTCTTGTGTAGCATCTTTTTCGGACAAAAGAAAAGCAATTGATGATAATTTTGATGAGACGAGGGATGATATCGATCCAAAAGATGCAAACTATATAATGGAGGAGGATGATTTTGTTATTGCAGATTAAATGATCATACAGGTTTATCTTCATATTATAAGGAAAAACGGTATTTTGGTGTGTATAACTTAAAAAATTGTTGTGATATGTACTATGAAATTTTATAATTTCTCAATGCCTTTATATTGATTTTACAGTATTTTATATGATTTTTTAGATTTATTTACTTATTTATGAAAATTATTAAATACAGTTTTATATTTATTTTAATTAAATAAATAGAAAATTCCGTAACCTACGTTATGCGTTACGTTATTTGCTACATAACCTAACAAAAAAAAACGTTACGTTAACATTATCGTTATTTTAAACATTGATTCATACATGTTTTTTTGATCAGATATACATAGGTGGGCGGATGGGAAATACATTTCATATACAAGCATAGAGCAACCACAATTTTAAACTGCAAGAAATACTATATTATTACACATGCTGATTAAACAGTCAGTACAAAGAAAAGATTGTGCAGCATACAGTAAATTTTGTAGAAAGTTGTCAGAAGAACATGAGTCATACTGTGATTTTGTTCATTCCATTCCCTATATGGACTCTAAAGGGATTTCCAACGAAAACTAGGATTTGTAAACACTGATAATTTCTGCATGTAGCACTATCATGTGTTTATGGTGAAATTTGTTGGTCCTGTGCCCTGTATAATTATGTACTTGTTTCCTCCTCTCATTCACGTAGCTACTTTGTGTTTGTTCTGAATGTTAAATGTGTTCAACAAAAGATGGTAATTATTAGAAGAAATCTGAAGGACTTACCAAATTGTCAAAATCTCCTTCTTTGGGAGCTTTTTCATCTGTTATAGGAACCCTCTCATAGTCAACAAGGTATCCTTCTCCCTGCAGCTTTTCATAAACCTAAAAACACTAGCCACTATCAGTAAATGTATATTTCCATAAACTTCTGTCATAAATTCATCCAATGAATAAAAGAAGCTCATGAATCATTGTACCTCCAGAGGTGTATTCACCGAATCATGCATCACAGGTTCCCACTGGTCCACCATCTGGCCATCTGGTAGTTCATCAGTTACAAGGACCTTATTTCCATATCTGCTAAGCCATAGCTCAAATGAGAAGGCAATTTCAAGCCGAATTTCTTTTTTGAAAAATAAACCTTCCATTAATAATCATACCGTGCAGCTTCCAGGAGGATGTCCTCTTTTAGACGAGATTCCATTTGTTCAACCCTAGCTCTGTTGATTCCCTATTTGATTTCGAAAATTGGTTGCAAAAAGAAAAATAAAAAAGCTATAAGAAAGTTGATGAAAATATCTTTTTTATGTATGAGAAATCAGGTGATGGCGGAAAAAGTTTCAAAAGAAACATAATTTGACTAGAAATAGAAACTTCATCACTAGAAATGTGGATGCAGACAAACACCAAGTAAAAGCACCTAAAAGACACCACAGATGACTACAGTTAAAATTTTCATAAACTATACCATTTAATAAAGATAAAATAGTCATTCCACCATCCTATGAAGTTCCTCAGAACCATTCTTCGGCAAAAGATTATTTACTTTTCAACCTTCTAATATATTTAAAAGCATCTCATTGCAGCTCTTTCACTCTTTTGCTGCACGTAAACCTTTGTATTCAAGAAAAAAAATATAAAAGCATGCCACCTCCCAACTAATCGTGATTTTTTTTGCTTGTATACTAATTAGAGGAATTAAAGGCCCAAGAACAAACACATAATTAAAAACCATGTCAACACGACTTAAAATATAGTTACAAATAACTAAAGTCAAACTACTGATGATTTTCATACATTATCCACAATATGTAGTAACAAGCAAGAATATCTCGATTTCAATACCAACTATACCTAGTACATCAAAAGAATATTTATTTTTAGTTCGATTCTACAACAACAACAACAACAAGCCTTTTATCCCAAGTATTTGGGGTAGGCTACATGAACCAAAAGAGAATCTCGCCGGATCGATCACGTTGATAATCCTTCTCCATTCATTCCAATCAAGTAGTATCTCCTCATTTAAACTTCTAGAATCCATATCTTTTCGTATCACCTCCATCCATATTTTCTTCGGTCTTTCCTTTACTCTTTTAATTTATCCTATATTGATAAACTCCCCTCGTCGAACTGATGCGTTCGTTGGTGCATTTATTTTTAGTTCGATTCTCACAGAGAAATACTCCATAAAGTTGTGTGAAGAGTTAAGATCAAACAGAGGAACTTGAGTTGATAAGACAAATGATTCAAGAAATAGAAATCAAGAGTAAAATGTCATAACCAATATTGCGAGAGGAACTTTTTGTTTCACTCAAAATTTTAATTGAATACTCCAGAAAGTTGTGTGAAGAGTTGAGATCAACCAGAGGAACTTAAGTTGATAAGGCCAATGATTCAAGAAAGAGAAGTCACGAGTAAAAGACATGTCATAACCGGTATTGTGAGAGGAACTTCTGTTTCGCTGGAAAATTTAATAGAAACTGATAAATAGGAGAAAAAGCAGTGACTTTATAAATTCAAGAGATTATAATAGAGAAAGAATATTCTTCTCATGATGAATATACAGTTTACGATACAATCATTATATAAAAATTACTCTTTTCTCATAATCCAAGAACATGTGAAGATAAGTACCTACCCAGAGTGGCTCTTTGGCTCTTTAATCATCCGACACAAACTTGACGCAGAGATCAATGAGGAATATCAAAAAGAGGAGGAGATAAGGAATATTACTTACTAGAGATTTACTCAGAACATATCAATGAACCCTCGATAACGATGAGTTTTAGCACAGAATCTCTCTTCTTCGTACATAGCGATGGAATTGATTGAGACAAAACAAGAATTTTATTATCGTGAAGATCACAATTTGGAGAAGATGGGGTAGCAGCTCTCTTGCTAGTTCTTCTGGAAATCTAAATATGGAGGACCTTTTCTCCTTTGTACAGAATAAGAGAGATCTTATTGAAAATGGTAGAGATAAGGGAGATCTTATTGCCGTGAAGACTCCTCTTTGTTAACGAAGAAAATGACCTTGTTGACATAAAGGTCTCTCCCTCGACGGCTCTTTAGAATTTTCTCAAGAAATTGGAGCCTCCTTAATGTCGACTTGATATGAAAAGCCGTACTGATGGCGTACTTTGAAACAAGAAGAATCACCTTTTGCGTGGAAAAGTGGGAGGATTTAATGAAGAAGAAAAAGAAGACGATTCTGATAATTCTCTTCTTTTTTATATATATGACAGTCTTCTCCTTTCAAATTAGAGAAGATTGATGTTCATAGAGATCATGAATTCTCACGTTCTTCAATTTAATTATGGCTTTTGGATCAATCCCAATTCTTATTATAACCATCCACGGAGTCCTTCCATAGATAGAGTAGTTGGAAACTAACCCTAACTAAATCAGGGATTGATTTGGCACTTCATCACCATTGAAAATATGCTAGAAAACCCGCATTGAGCTGAGCTAGTGCGTCATCGATGCCCCATCGACTGCAACGTCAACTGCTATCAACAGATAGAATCATTGAGACAACAATCGCATTGATCATCGTCGGTTACGGCGATATGTCATACACTGACGCACATGCACGAAATTTTTGAGCCCCATTAAACCTTGTCTTAGCTCCAAACCTTGTTTTTTTTACTTTGTAATCATCTTAAAGTCGATGTTACTATATAGGCTTCATAGAACTTGGATTTCATGATTGTTGATCCTATTCACGATCTCCAATCTTCATCATTTTACTGCGTACACTTTTCTCTCTCAAATTGGATTGGGAGGTGGGAGCAACCCATCGTCTGTTTAAAACAAAGATGATGTAAGCCATGCAAAACCATTCACTCAACCACTCTCGAAATCACCCAGTGCAACCACCACCCTAACCAGTCCCAATAAACAAAAAGTAGAATATAAACGAATGGAGAACAAAAAGGATATTGATGTTGTTGATAAGCAAATGACGTTCTCATGAACAGCATCTAAGAAGAATAATTAGAACTACAAATTTACGAATACAAATAAAAGAGACTAAATGTACGTGCCAGCGCCTACATACATACATTGGACTATGCATCAAGGAACAGTTTTTTAGTTTAACCTGCAAACTATTGACTTCAACCATTATCACAGGAGAAACTATCTAGATCCAATGATCACAACCATGAGTGTATGGGTCCCCTCCATCTTCTTTTGTAATGGTTTCTCAAAAGTAAATAATGTTACTTTTTTGTTATTTCAAGGCTGTGATAAAAATCAACTACTACTCATGATGTTTGGAAACAATGCTAATTTAATATGCTAGTAAGTAGTGACTGGATTGGATTTTCCCACTTAAAATGGGCCCCCATCCCCCACCTAAAACAGGATCACCGCCATCTCACGAATAAAAGGTGGTCAAACAAACATATGAACCAGTCCCTTATCCTATCAGTTCACTATATTCCTAATCACCAGTTCACTATCAGCTACAAAGTCACCAAGAATCCTCGGATTCTTTACCACTTCAAACATTTTTCCACATCCTCCGTAACCATCCTAGGAAAGCTCAAGCATGTAACCTTATGGCTCACTAAATTTGAAACTGCTTGTCCGTATACCATCTCGATTGGCTCTCCATCTTGTCCGTATTTGACCCTAACTATACAGCACAAGCAATTTAGATGGTGCTTTTTCTTGATCTTGAGGACCACCATTTACCTATGAATCTTCTAGAGAACTCCTTGTGGACAATAATGTTGATCTCAAGGATCAAATTCGATGGGACAACTGCGATGAAGAACCAAACCTATGATGGTAGTTGACAACCAGAACGAAGCAGTTTTAAAAATATAGGATTCTATTTAAATTTTTGCTACTTAAAAATCTCAACACCACCAAAAAAAAAACACTCTATATTACATTAATAAAACTGATAACAATTGAAATATCAGCTAATTTGCTCATAATTTCATGTAACCTATCAGCATCTTCTGAACACTACCATCTTTTTAAATTTACTATCACATCAATTTTCTCTATGGGCTTTCTATTAAATATATTTCCCCTTGAATCCTCCACAATCTCTTTGTTATACATCTGTATTTAAACTATAATCATATTCAATTCCTTCAGCATAATCATCAAATATATTGGTGAATGGTAATCCATATATTCCATACAATCACCTCCTTTACACATATCATGAGCAGGTATTGCACTGGCACATATCAAAGAGAATCAAAACTCCCTAGAACACTGTGGTTGAGTGGAGTACCATCTAACTTCTTCAGAAACCATATTTAAGTTCACAGATGGTATACTTTAAGTTATTCATCTCTAAATTAACCATTATTCAGTCAATTTCTTAACTCAAATTTTTGCTCAATCTACTTGATGGAAATTTTGCACCTCATGCGTCAGTTCTTCAATTCGCTTTTGAAAAGTGGAAATAATCAATTTGCTCCAGCAATGTCTCTGACAATTGAGTACGGCAAATACATGGTTTAGTAGGCCTCAAATGAGGTTTACTTTTTTAAGAGGAAACTTCTCGTATCAAAAGCCACTGTTATACCAATTCACACAGAATAGAGAATAAATCTATTATAGTACCATGTGATGCAGAAAACGTATGCTCGAGTATAAAAAAGGATGCAGTACCATTTGATGTGAAAAAAGTATGCATTAACACCTATTTCTTGTAGATGAGGTAGACAGAGTAGATCTATGGTAATGATAACTATCAAATTAAAGGATCTGATCTCTGCAGAAATTCTAAGAAACTAGTGCAAAACTATTAAGGAAAATTGAAAAACCAAAAGAAAGAAGGAAAAAGACTGATATTGTAGCCCAGTTACTATTCACGTGAACATACGTTTAATTACTACTTACGTAAACTACTTTTTGTAGTTTACTGATCCAAAATTGATGCAGCACAATAGAAAATTAGGGATTAAAAAAAAAGTATTTGGGGAAGAACAAGGGGACTCAGGTCTCTAACCTACTTTGCGAATCGCTCGGAGAAATTTGAAGAGTCTAGCAAATAATCATGCCAATAAGATTTTCTAAAGTTTTAACATTTCATCTCCTTCCTTACACACACTTGACTAGCTAGTTATAGGAAGACACCCCATCTAGACATTAAACACAACCACATTGACCCCGTAGAATTATGAAAGAGAACTCCTAAAAACTTGAAACTGACATTTAAGAAACTGAATTAACACCTGAAAAATGAAAAGACAAAGGACCAAACAAGTTTGATTCATTAAGCCTGGACACCTGTCACTGGTTGGCAATATCTTTCCCTAGAATGCTCCAATTTAAGTACCGCCTGAAGCACTAGAAACCAAACCTAATCCACCGTCAATGCATATCAAATTTGAAACTTACGATATCTGCATGAGCACAGAATCCTATTCAAATCTGGTTTAGTTTCAGGATATGTTGAAAGGTTTTGAATTGGATGTTTCTGGAAAATGGAAAGATGGGATGCTCCTGCATACAAATGCTCTTTTTTCCCTTCTTCCTCTCTCTTCCTTCCCTAATCTCCCTAATCTAGCATCCGTAAAAAAAAATGATTGCCTTCTATCATAATCACCTCCCTTACTCAAAGCAGTCAAGGTATCAATTACTACAAATGGCAGTATTAGGAGTTAAGAACTTGTATTGGAAGATAGGTACCGCTAGCTGACAAATTCAGCTATTTCTATGTAATGAACATCCACTTAATCTAAAACTAAAGGGACACGTATATCATTGACTTTAAAGAACCATCATGCTTTCAAAATTTACTGAAAAATTTTATAGAATAAATTAAAATGTCAGAATATATTGATAACTATCGCTCAGTAACATATAGCTTAAATTAAATAATAATAGATTAGGTGTCATCACATACTAATCAGCATGAGAATATAAACACACCGTGTATTCAAGATTGGAGAACGGTCTTTCAACGTCCCGCAAAACAAAAGGGCGACCATTGATGTACACTACCTGGTTTAAATTTTGACAAGAATCAGAGAATAGTCAGCTAATTTCCTGCAAAATCTTATCTTAATATCCTAACATCAAGCACATCAGCAAACATCAATTTATCACTATTATGTCAACAATGCTCGAGTATTAAAAGCAAAATTAACTTACCGGCTCTTCTCGAAGATTGTGCCATAACACTCTTTTCTGCATGCTGTTCCTATGTGCTCCAATATGATTGAGAACATTCCTGATCCCATCAATGGTAGGTATAGCAACACCATGAACTCGCAAGGAACAAGCCTAAATAAATAAAATTAGATTTCAGAAATTAAATACACTAATTAGCATCAAAAGTAAGCAGAAACATGAAGAAATAAATAAACTTTCCAGTTGACCAAATACGTTCTTCTGTGACGGATATCTTGTGAAGATGGCAAAAGAGTAGTTAGTCATGACCCTACAGGTGAGATATTGTATTTGTTTTATAAAAAAAATGCCACATGAACACACCACGGCACGCAAGTACACGTACATACACAGAGTCCGTGCCATGTGGACCCCACATTTCCATCATGAACTTTGCTTTTGCTCCCACTTTAAAGCAAATAGTACCCATCAAACTTTGCTCTTGCTCCCACTTTAAAGCAAATAGTACCCATCAAACTTTGCTCCACCAAGTGAATGTACAATTTCAGATAAAAACAATAAATATTTTATGCAAAAGTTAAAGAATGTAAAACTATTTGGTGGAACATAATTGACAAATATTGTTGACTCATGTAATGTAAAAGCATAGTATCTGTTGTTGTGAACATGTCTATGACGTGTTACTCAGTAAATATAAGTGAATTCAACAGCTAGGTGATACAACATTCGTAATACTCTTCACTATACCACGTACCCCTTATGGATGACAAATTGGAAGTTTTCTTCTTTTTTTCCTCCTCCAGCCAATAGGAGCTCAGGGTCTGCAGACCACTGGTCGAATTAGCATCACTCAATGTAAAAGTATAAGAATGACACAAACCCATAACACACACCCAAATAATAGGATTACTTGCTTAATAAGCAATTATATCGCCTTGAAGCTTCAAAACAAAGGGCAAAGAGAGGAGGACTAATTCTTCAGAGGAATTGAAGGATACAAACATAGTAAATATTAAATAAAGCAAAGCTGACATTCACGGTACCACACAGAGAGATGGCTATACATATGTGATTATATATTTGATCAACTTCAAGCCCGAAAACTAAAACTTTGCAACTTTTATTGGGGGAGCACCTAATAGAGCTAGTAAGAAACTTTAGGTTGCTTGCGCAGAGATGTTAAACCTCAGCGCATACAAGTCAACTGGTATTATGGGTTCTTCGGCAGCTTTGATAAATGCAAAGTAAAAAAATTGATAAAATGGTAAATGAGTCTTTAATCCTTGTTCATGATGGATATAGTGGTTGGAGATAATTAAAAAGTTCCGTAAATCTATTCTTCACTTCTAACCTAATCATAGTGATACCTCACGTCTCCTTCCACATGCAAACATGTTTCTCCACCATAATCAACAGAAGTAATAAAAAATCATTGTTAACTAGTAATCCTAATAAAATGACCCAACTAACACCCCCACGCAAATCATAAACTATTACTACTCCAGATAATATAAGAAGATGACTTTTATCATGCTCCATAATCTCCATGTACGCACCAAAATTTCCCAAATGTACTACAAACTCAAGTAGGAATTCTGGTGACTTCACCAAGTGTACAAAAGTAGGACCTCAATTAAATCAAGTATCTTAACTAAAGTAACCACATAACACCCTTCACAACTTTTTCCTTATTTCATTAATTCAACGGAAAGTGCCTAAATTTTCATCTAAAAATCAAATCTATAATGCAAACAATTTGAGGAATTCCCTATACCCACAAAATTAATCAGAAATGCCTATTTCCAGATTCTGTCGATGCATAGTAATTATTAATTATGCATACAGCTGCATACATGCTAGAAGCCGGTCAAAGTCTAAGCTTTAATCACCAGTTCAGTCCTAATCATATAGATACCTCGAGTCTTCTTCAATGTAAAAACATGTTTTACTGCTAAATCAATCAAAAATATTAATAATCTTAATTAACACCGGATGGAAACCATAAACTATATTGACCTAGTCAAGGCAAGATTAAAACTTTCCCACCAAACATTTGGCAATGCACGTCAAAATAATGAATAACTTTAAAGACGAGACACTTTCTATACCCCTATACGTAAATTTTTTAATGCAATTCATCAACACTTCAGTACCATTTACTCAATTTCTTAGCTCTAAACACCAGTTCTATCCTAGATCATAAACACCCAAATTTGCAAAATTAATAATAAAATAAACCTATAATCACTCCATACAAGATAAGGCAAGAAATTAACTTTCCCATTAAACTCTTATTAAAAAAAATTAAAAATTAAGTCACAATTACCCAAATGTACTAAGAATCAAAGCAAACAACACGAGAAGACCTTTTCTTTTCTTTTTTTTACCTGTCTGTAATTGGGGGCTCCGTCGATTTGGGGCAGCAGCCGCTTGTTCTGGCACCCTGGAAAGTGATCGCTTTTCAGAATGGTCTTCTTCCCAAGAACCGATCCGCCTCTATAGTTCATCACCAGATCCGGCTCCACCCGCGCCGCCGCCGCCGCGGCCATCGTCGACGTCTGCTCAATCTCCTTCTCTACCGCGGTCGCCATCGTCGCCATCGCTGCAATCCCTGTCCTGAGAATCAATGGGGCTGATGACGTTGAGGGTGTAGAAATAAGTGAGAGGTGTTGAGGAAAGGTACAGAATTTGTTAAAGGCGACAGAGAAAGAATCGAAAAGGACAAGCTTTTTCAGCTCTCAGCTCGTATTTAATGCTTTCGTTGTTGGGGAGCAAAAGCAAAAGGGGGACAGAGGGGATAGTTGAGCGTGAGTCACGATAGGGTCAGGGCTTTACAGAGAGAGAGAGAGAGAGAGAGAGAATAAGAGATTGGGAGGGGAGTTTCCAATGGAGCACACCGTTTTTTCCCAGTGAGCCCACTTTCCAACAGAAAGCCCGAACAAAAAACGAATTATTTAGTGGGCTCTCTAGAGAAACTGGTGTGCTCCTTTGGAAACTCCCATTGGGAGAGAGAGGATATTCGCTGGGCAGAGACAAGGGTAGGCTGGGGAATGGAGGCCGAGGGCCAATGAGATTTTGCCAATTTTGGGGTTAGGGTTTGATAGTTGGGAGCTGTGCATGAACAGTCACCTGCCAATTCAAAATTAACACATTTTGGTTCATGGTTTGAAACCAAAGAGAATAAATATATAGCCAAATTACCAATAAAAAAATCTGAATATCCATTTTTGATGCCAAAATCTATTCCAATTGATTTAAGGTAAGCAATAGATATGATATAATGAGGCTCGAGCATAAAGGATCACGAACCTGCATGATTGAAATAATATTGAATATTCGATCCGAGTTCTGATGAATAAAAGCCAGTTTACAATGTCTGAACGGTATTATCTCTTTATCCATCTAGATTACACACGTTAGGTTCTATGGATGTCAAATGAATTCTTTTTTTTCCTATACTGATGGAGGAGATATTTATAATGGTTGGTAAGTAGTTCACAGTAGTAAATTACCTAGTGGTTGTTCAATTCATATATTGTGTGGATGAATAATATGATTTGTAATGATGTTACATATGTTCAAGCGTATAAAAAAAGATGATGTGGAGACACATATTTATGTATGTACATGTGCGTACATTAATATGTATGTGTGTGTGTACGCGTGTGCGTGGGCATGGCACGCCTGCGCTGCATACATAAATACATGTACTTAGGACTTACTTTGTAATATTCAATAGCGAAGTTTGATTTGACCCGTAGACTTAGAACTTAGTTTGGATCATGAATATTCTTGCTATGTTTTGATATGATCTATTACTTCTAAAGTTTTTTATTTTAGCCAATCTATACATGAATCTCATTAATCAGTGTTCTCTATTTTGAATTTGTTCGCAGTAGAAATTCCTTGCCTTCCTTCCATTGAAATAACTAGATTTACAACGAAAGTAACAAAAGAAAAAGAGAACAAACGAGAGGATTTATATGTATATCGCTCTCTTTTACAGTGTAAACGTGGGATCTGTGTGGCGATGGGATCTATCAAGTAGCTTTTTTGGACGATCTGACGACGAACTCTTCTCTTGAAGATGGCGGCCGACTTTTGGATCTTTTCTTCTCTGCTCTTCACGAATTCAAAACTCTATGCGTAACTCGAATTCTCCAAGATGCTCGAAAATCTGATTCTCCGGAAAAAATCCTCTAAGGCTTTCTGAAGAGGGTATTTATAGTCTTAGGATGATATGAGAGTTTCTATGTAAATAGAATTTGCACTTATCAAGGATTCCAATCAAATATCTTAATTTTGATTTAAATCTCTTGATTTAGAGTTCTGATCGGACTTAATTTGGGTGTTTGGATAAACCCAAATCATAATCTCAATCAATTTTGAGATTCTGGTTATCTGCTCACGCGGAGATAATCTCACCAAAACGCGGAGCTAAAGAACCAGAACACGGAGTTATTGAATAGCTCTGCGTTTTACTCAAACGCGAGGCTAAAATAGCCAGTACGCAGAGCTATAGAGTTAGCTCCGCGTTCTGCTGTGGAAAATCCTATTTACTTAGAAATTTTCACTGCCAACAGAACCCCTCCAAAGTTTTCAAAATGGCTTAGAACTTAGCAAATTTTGAAATACTTTGGATCTTCAATCTGAAAATGCGGAGTTAAAATACCAAGTTTATCTCCGCATTTTGTTACCACGCGAAGCTAAATAGCTTCGCTTTTCAGTGAGTAACTGCTCATTAATTACTCCGATTCTCACGCTGAATACCAAGAGGGGGGTTCTCATTTAAATAGAGTCTCTAACTCTTCTTCCATACTTCATTCGAAGAATCCAAGAATCCAGAGTTCAGGCGACCGAGCGACTCATGTGAACGAGCATTCTTTGACCAGACTTCGTTCGATTTTCCATATATTTTCAATACTAGGATGTCATCCAAGAAGAGTACGGCATCGCGCGCCTCCTCACCATCGGCGGCCGGCGCTAACAGCTGCGGTAACGGCCGAAGGAGCTGACACATCGGCGAACCAGTTCATACCGCGCCTATTAGAGGTAAAAATCTCAACTTTTGGACTCCTTAGAACAATTTTGGATTGTTTTGGCTCGGTTTTAACCGACCAACCATTTTTGTACCGGCGAGATTGCCGTTTTCTGGCCGTAAGACTTGGAGAAGAAAGAGAAGACGGAGAAGACCTCTAGTCTTCTACTACGCGAAGCTATCGCGTCATCCTCGCATTTGAAACGCGGGGCTATTTTGATTAGCAGTCGCGTTTCAACGCGAGGCTATTTTGACTAGCAGTCGCGTTTCAACGCGAGGCTATTAATTTTAGCTTCGCGAGTGAAACGTGAGGCTATCTCCTTAGCTGCGCGCGGAGTTATTTTTAGCTCCGCATTTTTATACTTAGAAAATTCTTCAAGTTTTGTTAAACTTTTTCTAACTCTTGATTTTTCTTTTGCAGTTGACTATTCAGACCAGATCCTTTTTGAAGAGGAGTGCATGTGGCTCTACCAATCTGGTGACGTGCTGATATTTCTACCCAGCATGGAGCGTAGCTATCTTCTGATATATCTTCAAAGGCCAGTCATGCTCCGATCTTCATCAGCAAAAGTAACTCTAAGGAAGCCAGAAGCATATGCTTTACAACATAGTTGCAGGTTTCAAGCTCTGGCTTCCAAAAGGTAAACTTTTGAAAGAGTTACAAGAACTCTGCGGCAGCTCATTAAGCTTTCTTGAGGACCATTTCTGTTAGATGACAATCTCTGTCACTTTCCAAAGCGATAGAGATGATCATCTAAGGCCTTGTAGCATGTCGAATTCAACTTGTGCATCTTCATTAGGATTCTTGTAGCAGTATCTTCAGATGATCTACTAAGAAATTTTAAACAGATCATAGTTGATATTTGCAGAGGAGATCTTTTGTATGTGAACCAGGGAATTGAGCAGGAAAAGAATCTCATTAGCGATTGGCCCAGCAATTCGCATTAAATGGCGATGACTTGCGCCTGCAAGCTCAACACTCCGTGGAGGAGACTCGTCGTCGGGTTATTGATGAGTCGACGAATAGGTTGAAGCTTTTGGGAAAGCTATAACTCCCTCTTCTTTTGTAATCCTTTTGCTCTATGAATAAAGATAACTCTTTTGACTCTTTATCTGCTGGCTTCAAGAATTTTGCTTGCTCAATAAATAGATGGTTTATAGTTTTGGTAAAACAATCCAAGGCTCATTTGCGTAACTTAGACTGTTAGTACCTGAAATGATCGGATAAGAATCATTTAACTTAGACAGAGGCGCCTAATTGTATATGCCTTTGTTTGATGGAGGCAGTTCAAGGCTCTGATGCGTAACTTGAATTGCATATACCAAGATAATCGAGTGATGATTATCAGATTTCGGTAGAGGCGCACAATTGCGCATGCCTAGAGTTTGATTGGAGGCGGTTCAAGGCTCTCATGCGTAACTTGAACTGCACATGCCAAGATGATCGGGTCAGGATCACCAGATTTCGGCAGAGGAACCTAATTACACATGCATAGAGTTTGATTGGAGGCGGTTCAAGGCTCTCATGCGTAACTTGAACTGCACATACCAAGATGATCGGGTCAGGATCAACAGATTTCGACAGAGGCGCCAAATTGCGCATGCCTAGAGTTTGATTGGAGGTGGTTCAAGGCTCTCATGCATAACTTGAACTGCACATACCAAGACGATCGGGTCAGGATCATCAGATTCCAGCAGAGACGCCTAATTGCACATGCCTAGAGTTTGGTTGGAGGCGATTCAAGACTCTCATGCGTAACTTGAACTGCACATACCTAGTCCAAGTGCTCATGTGCGTAACTTGAACTGGTCGATGGTTATACTCCTAGGGATCTGAACCAGATATGACAGTTACTCTGTCATCATTCTGGTTTATTTTAAGCATAGTATTTCTTCAGAAATTTGCCGTTGATCGGCATCATCATCCTATCGCCATTCTGGTTTATTAAGTGATAGGCTCCACTAAAGTATACCGTCTTCACAATAAACGGTCCTTCCCACTTGGGTTCAAATTTACCCTTAGTCTTGTGGGTTAGAATCATTGGCCTTTTAATAGCCAGGACCAAGTCTCCTTGTTTAAAGGTCCTTGGTTTAACGTTCTTATTGAACGTTTGCGAGATTCAGACTTGATACAACTCAATTTGTTGTTAAGCCCTGAGACGCTTTTCATCTAACGCTTCTAGTTCTTGCAATCTTTGTTGATGACGTTCTTCTGTCGTCATCTTTGTGGATAAGGCCACTTTTAACGATGGTATCTGAATTTTAAGAGGCAAGACGGCCTCACTTCCATAAACCAAGGAGAACGGGGTAGCTTTTGTTGGGGTGCGAACGGTGGTGCGATAAGCCCACAAACACTCTCCCAGCTTTTCATCTCAGTCCCTTTTGTTGAAAGAGACAAATTTCCGAAGGAGTTTAATAATTGTCTTGTTGAAGGCTTCGGCCAGCCCATTTGCTGTGGGGTTATATGGTGTTAAAGCAATATTTTTTATTCTGAACTTATCACAGAATCTTGAGAACCCCTGGCTGATGAATTGCGGTCTATTATCATGAATGATTCTTCGGGGGACGCCAAAACGATAAATGACATGATGCTTAATGAATTTAATCACATCCGTCGTTTTCACCTCTCTCATGGGCGCGGCTTCGCCCATCTTGAAAAATAATCGGTTATTGCAAGAATAAACCGATGTCCTCTGGATGACGGGGGAGTTATTGGCCCCACAATATCCATCCACCATGCCTCAAATGGCCAGCTAGCAACAGTAGTGTGCAAATATTCTGGGGGTTGATGGATAAAGTTAGCATATACCTGATATGCATGGCATCATTTAGCATATGCCATTGCCTCTGTAATTATCTTCGGCCAGTAGTATCCCAGCCTTCTTATGCGGTCTCCGAGTTTTGGACTGGGCTGATGAGCCCTACACACTCCATCATGTGTTTCTCTCAGCACTTTATCTGCTTCTGCTTTTGATATGCAGCGTAGTAGCAGACCATCATTTGACTTTCTGTATAAAATTTGAAGTGTACGATCAAAGTAAAATCTCGGGGCCTTCCTCTTTATCGAGGCGGCTTCCTTTGGATCCTCTGGTAGTATCCCATATAGAGCGTAATCTATAAATGGAAATCGCCAATCACGGGGTTCCAGTATTAAGCCTGTCTGGCACACCTCTTTGGTTTGGAATACCGTATCTGGGTGGAGGAGTTCTCTACTACCAATAGTGATGCTTTTAGCCTCACCCGGCGGGATTGCCAATGTTGCAGGTAGTGCAGCAAGAGCATCTACATAGACGTTCTCATTCCGAGATATATGATAGATATAAAACTGTTCAAAATACCCTGCTAGCTCAATGGCTAACTGATGATAGGGGATGAGGGCTTCATGTCTGACTTCATACTCACCTGTCATCTGATTGATAATGAGTTTAGAGTCTCCATATGCCTCTAGATAGTTCACCCCCAGTTACAGAGCCATTTTTAAGCCGATAATGAGCGCATTGTATTCTGCCACATTATTCGTGCACGGTTCTGTTAATGAGTAACCGTTAAGCAATATATGTTTATATGGGGATATTAGCACAACCCCCACTCCAGCAGCAGATCGTCTAACAGCACCATCAAAGAACATTTGCCATGGTTGTTCTTTACTAACTGTGTTGAACTCTGACGTCTGTTTGGAATTGGACCAGATTAGATGATCTGCTAGGAAATCGACGATCGCTTATCCCTTCATGGCTTTTTGAGAGACGAAGTGTATATCATATAGCGATAGTAGCAATGCCCATTTTTCTAATCGGCCGTTTAAGGATCCCGGTTTTGTCATCAGGATTTTCAAGGGATTGACCCGTGATATAACATGAATTGTTTGCCCTGAAAGATAGTGTCGCATTTTCTGAACGGCGAACACTAGGGCTAAACATTCTTTTTCAATCGGGGTATACCGCTGTTCGGACCCGATCATTATTATGCTTAAGTAATAGAGGGCGTGTCCATGGCTATGCTCATTATACTGAGCAAGTAATGCTCCTAAAGCATTATCTATGGCCCTTACATATATAAGGAACGACTGCCCAAGAACCGGTGCCATAAGAACAGGAGGTTTGGTAAGATATTCTTTGAGATCGTCAAACGCCTGTTGACATGTCTCATCCCATACGAAAGAAACCCCATTTTTCATGAGTCTAGAGAACGGTTGGCATCGCCATGATAGATTGGAGATGAAGCACCGGACATAGACTAATTTTCCTTGTAACCCCCTTAATTCCTTAAGATTACGGGGCGGTGGCATTTCACTAATCGCTTTCACCTTTTCAGGGTCAAGGAAAATTCCTTTTGAGGTTATTATGAACCCAAGGAATTTCCCGCTAGACACCCCCATAAAAAACTTAGTGGGATTCATCTTCAGATGGTGTTTTCGCATAAGATCGAAGACTGTCCTTAAGTCATGCATATGATCTTCTTTGTTTCTGTTTTTGACCGCTAAGTCATCCACATAGCATTCCACCGTTTTGCGCAGGTGTTCTTTGAATATGACGCTCATCGCACGTTGGTAAGTGGCACCGGCGTTCTTCAACCCGAAAGGCATCACCGTATAACAGTATACCCCTAGCGGCGTTCTGAAAGCCGTGTGCTTTTCATCATCTGGGTGCATTTTAATCTGGTTATAGCCTGAGAAGCCATCCATAAAGGACATTCTCTCATAACCGCAAGTATTATCGATCATCACATCGGTGATTGGGAGTGGAAATTCATCCTTAGGGCATGCGGTGTTTAAATCGCGAAAGTCGATGAATATCCGGTTCTTACCATTCTTTTTACGAACCGGCACTATGTTAGCCACCCAATCAGGATGTTGCTCTTCACAGATGAATCCGGATTTTATAAGTTTGTTGACCTCGGCAACTACTGTCTCCATCAATTCCGGTCGAAAACACCTTTGCTGTTGTTTAACTGGTTTTGTATCTTCTTTAATATTTAACCGGTGCGTGGCAATTTGAGGGTCAAGTCCGGGCATGTCTTCATAGCTCCATGCGAATACGTCTATATACTTTTTGATAAGAGATATAAGTTCTTCCTTTTCTAAGGGAGTTAGCGTGTCGCTTATGAAGATGGGTTTCGGGTTTTCGTCCGTTCCCATGTTGACTTGTACCAGTTTATCTTCTGTGGGCGAGTCACGCTGTTCGAAGCCGACATCCCAAAGAGTGTCCATGTGTTTAGCCCAGGAATCATCTTGAACGTCAATTGGTTCCTCGTCGCTATCTGGTGCGGCTGAAACCATATTGGCTGTTAAGGATTGAAACCAAGCGCCAGTATTTAGATCCGAGCCCTGATCAATCGGGTTTAAATCCTCATCGGACGAAGATCATTCCTCATATTGGCATGGTGGTGAGAGAGGAGTAGATACATAGCCCAACTCCTTACGAGTCTTTTGATAATAGTCTGGGCTCTTTCCTCTCGGTCTAAATGAGGGTATGAGATTCCATCGCCCTTTTCCAAAGTTTAACTCCAGTTTCTGGGTAAAATTATAACCCATTTTCTCCATCATTTGCCAGAATTTCTGTTCATATAAGTGAAATTAATGTGATGTTTGTTCATCACTTTCACTGCTTTGTCTTTGTCGAGGTGACGTAATTACTTTGCCGAACATGATCGGCTTTTGGGACCCCTGTCGAGGAGGAACCTTAAAGAAATGACCTCGTCCCTTAGTTATTTTTTATTGAGAGAGGAGGGATGACCTGAGTGGCAAATGGTATGCCACCAGAACTTCAAGTTCGGATAGGCCATCAACTTCGGTGGAAGTACAAGAAGGTTCAGATTCAGTAGCTACAGCATGCTCGTAGACTAACTTTATGTTTTCATTGATAATCCACTCATCCTCTACTACATCAGCTACATTATTATCAAAATTCAAATTAAAATCTACGTGAAGATTGATTTCATAATCACCCCCATCGTTCTCTTCGGGAGGCTCGTACTCTGTATCCGCCTCATTGCCGCTCTCGTCAAACTTTTGAGACTTGTTGAGGTTGTTGTCGGAGACTTCATGGACTGGCTTGTAGAGTAAAGTATCCGTGAAGTAGTTTCCAAACCCTTTAAATGGTTGCCTATCTGCAACTAGTGTCCGGACTTCTCCTTATTCATCACAGTATTTCATACACTGGTGGAGAGTCGACGGGACTATCATATAGGCGTGGATCCAAGGCCGTCCCAGTAAGATATTATAGAAAGTGTCTGCATCAATGACGTAGCATGTGACCTCCGTCCTCAAATCCCCGATTTGACACCGGAGTCGGATCTTTTCAAGGGGACAGCTTTCATTGGAATTGAACCCATATATTGTAGTATTGGTTGGCGTCAGGCGATGGGGAGAAATTCCCAATAGCTGCATCAACTTTCTAGGATTGACGCTTAGTGCAGACCCTGGATCAATTTGGATGCGATCCACTTTCGTGGATCCGACATATCCGGTGAAATATAAAGGCCTGTTGTGCTTTATATTTCTTACCTGTATATCTTCTGGAGAGAAGATAATTTGTGGGACCTGCCTCCTCACTTGATGACAGCGGGGGCAAGAGTCATGTTCTTCGTCGACCGGCTCGACAATCTGAGTTAGGAATGACTCAGAGTCTGCCAAGGTCTCTCTCAATGCCTCGCGAGTTGATTTTGACAACCGTAACAACTCGTAAAGCGTGACTCGAGCTGGAATATTTGCCAGCTGAGCTATTGTATCAAATTTGAAGGTAGCGTCTTTGACTCCTTCATCTTTTCCAGGATTTTTCTGGAAGCGAAATCCTTTCTGTTTTGCAGGTTTTGCGAGTTCCGCGTATATATCTTTCGGGTCTACTCTGGTGTAGTCCTTGAGATATGTTTTTCGAGATCGAGTGTCGGAAGGGCCTGCCCCATCCTGATGAGTGGCCATAAATTCGGGCTCTTCTTCAGAGTCTGTAAATGCCCCTGCAATTATGTATTCATTTTTTATTTTCACGGAAATAGTATTGCTACTCCGCTTTTTCTTCTGACCCCCTGCGGTGTCCACTGTTCATCCTGTAGTAAATCAGGGTGGACCCACATGATTTTCCCCTTTTGAGTTGTTACGGGGACAAGTCCTTCTTGAGCCTTATTGTGCGGGTCATGATTTTTTGTAACCAGCTTCCCCTTTGGTATTGGGGTCACCCATGCGGGGAACTCATGGGTTCCACCACTAGGGTCGCCATGTTGGCAGTGACCTTCTTTTGTTCCTCTTTTAGCGTCAGAACTCCGGCTTTTATCAGTGCTTGGATTCTGTTCTTTAGAGGGTAACAATCCCTAGTAAGGTGTCCGAAATTTCTGTGGTAGAGACAATAGTTGGGGTCGTTGATTTTACCAGCGTCCTCCGGTTTTCTATTCTCCGAGAGTTTCAACATTCCCTTCCTCAGGAGCAGGTGGAAGAGTGTAGGCGTTTGCTCTGCCTTGAAGGTATAGATCCTCTCTTACTGAGGCCTATTTTGTCTCGTGCTCTTCTGATTTTGGGACTTCGAGTTTGAAGGATTTGTCTTTTGTGGAGCGACTTCTGATGCCATCACCTCTTTCCCTTTATTTTTATTATTATTTTGGGTGTACGGCCTATTATTTCCGGTATTTCTCAATCCACGAGACTCTTTAACTCGACGGATCAAGTCCTCGGCTTGCTCTCCTTGCTTGAGCAAATCTCTCCACGTCTTAGACTCTACGACCCCCATTTTTAGGAGCACGTTAGTCTTAAAATTATGTCGATATGTCTCGACTAGAGTTTCCTGGACCATCCCGTGTTTGCAATGCACGGATTTCTCCTGGAACCTTTCTATGAAGTCTTTTACTGTTTCTTGTTCCCCTTGTTTAGTTGCAAGGAGGTAATGAACCGTAATTTCGGTATCATCTTCAAAGAAACATGAGAGAAATAATTTCTCAACATCAAACCAGATATTAATAGTACCTGGGGGCAACTGTATAAACCAAGTGTAGGCAGGCCCTCGCAAGATACTTGCGAATAGCTTGGTCATTACTAGGTCATTGCCCATCAAATGTCCTGCTTAGGACAAGAAGTAGTAAATATGCTGACTGAGAGACCCTTCCCGTCATATGGCTCCAATTTGAGCGGTTTATATTTCTGAGGGTATGATACCATATCCCATTCAGGCGGATATGGTCTTGAGACTCCCGATTCTTTCAACTCCTTTTTGTGCATTAGCGCTTCGAGTTGACTTTGCAATTTCTCTATTTTCTCTTCATGTGGGTAATGAAAAGAATATTTGTCCTCGTCCTCATGTGTTGAGTGGGCCTTCTCTTCTTTATCTTCTTCGTTCATTTTATTGAATGGAGTTTCTTTTCCTTTTTTGGCATTATCCTCGACCAATTTCGAGAGCATTATTTTAAGATCTTCGATCATCTTCTGTTGCTCCCGAATCATTTGTTCTTGAACTTCAAATCTTTGGTTGATATCGTCAGATTTGCTCATCATATATGATGCTGACTTCAATTTAGATGATGCCGAAGAACGAGGAGAGGCTATGACCGAATTATCGCTATCGTCATCAAAAGAATCTTTTACGAGTTTCTTATAATTTCGGGCCGAGATGGCGCCTGACTTAAATCGAGTGAAGTGATGAGGTTCTTCATCACTTGATTCTGAGTTATCATTTCTCTCTATGACCTTCTTACCCTTGCCGACCATGTTGGAAGTTACAATTCTCCATTCTTCTCGGGGAGTAGCCTTTGTTTTCTTAGCAGGGTTCTTGTCCGATTTAGTTAATCGGTCGAACACCGATACCCTGTTCTTGTTGCAGCAACAATTATATATTACAGCGGATACCACCGTCATAAGCTGCTGGCAATGACAGGCAGGTTCAGATTGAACTTGTTCTATACCTCTCTTCTTGGTTAGATACTCCCTGAGATCAGTGACTTTAATCATGGAGCTGTGGGACCCATTCAACTGTTTAGAGGGTCCAGGAGCCTGTTGAAGTTTCTTGGAATTACTGGAGTTCAGTTCTGGTCCATTGATGCGACGATCAACCCTAATTTTGTATTCGGGTTGATCTACGCGGAACTGAAAGTTAGCTTCGCGTTTTATGTCGCGGGCCTGAAGAATAGCTCCGCGTTTTGCTACGCTAGCCTCGCGTTTTACGCTAGCCTAGCGTTTCTTCAGAAGTTTATCTTCTGGAATTTTAGCCCCTCGTGGAAGAAAATTCTTGCACGTTGGCTTACTCTTGTGATTAACACAAGTCACAACTTCGCGTCTAGCGCGATTTTTACGATTAACGACAATTTGCCAATCGTCTGCGCGATTTACGCGGAGCTGGGGAACCTTGCGTTTATCGCAAGTACTACTGGCTTTGCATTTATCGCTAAGCTCAGTATCAGCCTTGCGTGGAGAATCGCACGCTGGCTGTGAGGAAATTTTATCCTCACGTTTATCGCGAGTGTCAAAAATCTTGCATTTCTCGCAAGTTGTACTGGTTTCGCGTTTATCGCTAGGCCCAGTAATAGCCTCGCGTGGAGAATCACACGCTAGCTGTGAGGAAATTTTATCCTCGCGTTTATCGCGAGTGTCAAAAATCTTGCGTTTCTCGCAAGTTGTACTGGTTTCACGTTTATCGCTAGGCCCAGTAATAGCCTCGCGTGGAGAATCACACGCTGGCTGTGAGGAAATTTTATCCTCGCGTTTATCGTGAGTGTCAAAAATCTTGCGTTTCTCGCAAGTTGTACTGGCTTCGCGTTTATCGCTAGGCCCAGAAATAGCCTCGCGTGGAGAATCACACGCTGGCTTTAAGGAGATTTTATCCTCGCGTTTATCGCGAGTATTAGAAATTTCGCGATTAACGCAAATCTTACTGACTTCGCGTTTCGCGCTAAGCTCAGTAATAGCCTCGCGTGGAGAATCACACGCTGACTTTTCCTTGCGATCAACGCAAGTTGCAATTTCGCGTTTAACGTGATAATGACTGGTCTTGCGATTAACGCGAGCCAGTTTGCTAGGGACCATAGCCCCGCGTTCTATGGAGTTAGCCTCGTGTTCGATGCGGGCTTTGAGGGCTTTTCACCTCGCTCTCCGATTTCTATTTCGGAGTTGGGTTCTGGTCAATCCAGTTCCCATGCCTTCTTCAGCAATAGAGATGCCATCCTCTGCTAGGATTTCCTGTCCAAATACCGGCTCTATGGTCGCGGTCTTCAAGGATCCCCGTTCATCGGTGGATACCTTTTTACCCGTTGCTCGGGTATTAGAGCGCACGCGACGATAGTGTCGTGTTTCGTTCAAGTTACCTGATTCAGAGGAGAGGTACTCCTCGTACTTCTGCTGGTCGATTTCAACGACCAGCATATCTACGTCGGATCCGATCCTCTCGACGTCAGATTGCGCCACAATCTCTTCTCTAGTGAAAGAGACGTCTCTCACTGTGGTCACCAGTTTGTTCGCAGCAGAAATTTCTTGCTTTCCTTTTATTGAAATAACTTGATTTACAACAAAAGTGAACAAACGAGAGGATTTATATGTATATCGCTCTCTTTTACAGTGTAAACGTGGGATCTGTGTGGCGATGGGATCTATCAAGTAGCTCTTTTGGACGATCTGACGACGAACTCTTCTCTTGAAGATGGCGGCCGACTTTTGGATCTTTTCTTCTCCGCTCTTCACGAATTCAAGGCTCTATGCGTAACTTGAATTCTCCAAGATACTCGAAAAATCTGATTCTCCGGAAAAGATCCTCTAAGACTTCCTCAAGAGGGTATTTATAGCCTTAGGATGATATGAGAGTTTCTATGTAAATAGAATTTGTACTCATTAAGGATTCCAATCAAATATCTTAATTTTGATTTAAATCTCTTGATTTAGAGTTCTGATCGGACTTAATTTGGGTGTTTGGATAAGCCCAAATCATAATCTCAATCAATTTTGAGATTCTGGTTACCTGCTCACGCGGAGATAATCTCGCCAAAACGCGGAGCTAAAGAACCAGAACGCCGAGTTATTGAATAGCTCCACGTTTTACTCAAACGCGAGGCTAAAATAGCCAGTACGCGGAGCTATAGAGTTAGCTCCGCGTTCTGTTGTGGAAAATCCTATTTACTTAGAAATTTTCACTGGCAACAGAATTATTATTTGTCGCTTCCGTGCAATACTAATCTACAAACAAACATTATAAGAATTGGATTTTATTTACTAATTGATCAAACACTCAAAAGATAGTAAATTTTATAATGGATTTAATGCGTTAGTTTTGTTTGTATTTGATCTTTGACTAAATAAAATCCATTTATTGTGAAAACTTGGCTTGTACTGTATCATATATGGGGGAATAGATTTTTATTTTGAATTGTCTATTTTTAAATCGATACAATCAACATTCATATACTATCTATAGTAGTTTAGTATCTTTATAAATATAACATAAGAGATAGATGTGTTCAAATAACTCGTAATAATTTGATAATTAGAATTGATTTTTAATCCCAATGACATTGGATTGCAAAATAAAAGGGAAAAAAGAACATTCAAAATTTAAAATTTTAATCCGAGTGATGAAGAGATTATTGAGATATATAGACAATATACTTGCGCATTGCATTCACTTAAACGGGTGTTTAATGAGCCCGCACCAAATGTGACCCGTTTTAAACCCGCGTCGCGTGACGTGGCGAGTTTTTATTGGGTGCTGAGTCGTGGCAAATAACTTGTAGATCTATACCTCACTTCCCTCGCTCGGTGTCCTCGTCTTCTGCTTCTCGCTTGGTTTCGTCAGTGCTCGCTGAGATCGCCGATCGATACAGGTGGAGATTCGACTAATTTCCTAAGGTTTAGATTTGTGATGCGAATCTATTTGATCCTTGTTGCTTCCAATCAAAATGCTGATTTTTGATAATTCATGTTGATTTTTTTTTGGTTTTGATCGATCAAAAAGAGATCTCATGACTTTTTGTTATATCAGATTCATCGATCTATCCTCAAAATTTGTATAACTTAACGTGTAATTAGGTTCCACGAGACTAGATCTGGTTTGTAGTTTTGATTATCGAGCAATTTGCTAAGTCAAAGGGGGATCTGCAGGAAAATGGCGGGGGGATTTAGGGTTTTGCATCTGGTGAGGCCTTTCCTGGCGATTCTGCCGGAGGTCGAGTCGGCTGACCGGAGAATTCCGTTCAGGGAGAAGGTCATCTACACGGTGATATCGCTGTTCATCTTTCTGGTCTGCAGTCAGCTTCCCTTGTACGGCATCCACTCGACCACGGGCGCAGATCCCTTCTACTGGATGAGGGTTATCCTTGCGTCCAACCGTGGGACCGTCATGGAGTTGGGGATCACCCCCATTGTGACGTCGGGGCTGGTGATGCAGCTCTTGGCCGGGTCGAAAATTATCGAGGTCGATAATAGCGTGAGGGAGGACCGCGCATTGCTGTAAGTGCCTGTATTCTCGAATTTGTGTCGGAACTGGTGGTGAATTCGAATGGTTCTATGTTAAACACTTGATTAGAAGCTTAGAATATTGAATAGATTCTTATTATATAGTTTGTGGATGTTGTTGTTTATTCCACAAGCTCATCACGGCAGTTTGGTGATGTATTTAGTGAATTTTGTTATCTTTAGTACATGCAAAGTGTGCCTTTGTGCATCTTGCTTATCATATGCTGATTATGCTGCGAACTATTTGGACAAATCTATGTTACTATATTGCACACAGTCCATGACTTACCTGTGGATGATAATAAGCAGGTCCGAGGGCCGATTTTTGGCCCGCCCAATTCAAAAAAATTTTGAAGAAAAAAATGAAAATTTATTTTTTCTAATTCAAGAATTTGAATAAGAAAATTGACTCTTGGACCTTTCCATTCTCATCTCATCCCTATTGGTACCTCTTATTGAGGAGACATAAGCCACAGAAAATATGTATCTATATAAGCAAGAATTTTATGTTAACTGTTTTAATTTGTAAAATTATGCAACCATATTACATGAATGTAACAAATTCACAAGGTCTGTTAATATATTATTGTCAGTATCAGTTGCTAGAATATAAAATTACCAAGCTCGATGGTTTACAAGTGAATTCTCATGTGACAAATGTTTCCTGCATTGTCTTTCTATAGACTTTCGATGGTATAGTGTTTAACCTTGTCATCTTAACCGCACTTCCCCATTCTGAAAATATTTTATGCCTTTTCACTTAGATGGAATAATTTCTTAGTTTTAGAATTTATTTATATCTTAGGCTCATATTTATGAGTGTTATGTTTCCAGCAATGGTGCCCAGAAATTACTTGGTATCCTTATTGCTATCGGGGAGGCAGTTGCTTATGTTCTATCTGGGATGTATGGTAGCGTTAGCCAACTAGGTGCTGGCAATGCTATTCTCATAATTCTCCAGCTCTGCTTTGCGGGTATCATCGTCATCTGCTTAGATGAGCTGCTGCAGAAAGGATATGGTCTTGGTTCTGGAATTTCTCTCTTCATTGCTACCAACATATGGTAAGCTAATGCGTTTGTTTCTTTCTCAGCCAATGAGCATAAAATGGTTAGACTGACTGACAAGTTTCTTTTCCCACACAGTGAAAACATCATTTGGAAGGCATTTAGCCCTACCACCATTAACAGTGGCCGTGGTGCTGAATTTGAAGGTGCTGTCATTGCCTTGTTCCACTTATTGATAACTCGTACAGATAAAGTCCGAGCTCTTCGGGAAGCGTTCTATCGACAAAATCTTCCAAATGTGACCAATCTGCTTGCCACAGTGTTGGTTTTCCTCATTGTCATTTATTTCCAAGGTTTTCGTGTTGTTCTTCCTGTAAGGTCAAAGAATGCTCGGGGTCAACAGGGATCCTATCCGATCAAGCTATTTTACACCTCTAACATGCCTATCATCTTGCAGTCTGCACTTGTTTCCAATCTATATTTCATTTCCCAGGTAAGAATGGCTCTAGATACATATGACAATTAATAGCGTAATTATTTTTGCCTCAGAGAAACCTAATGTTCCTATTTCTGATGCAGCTACTTTACAGAAGGTTCAGTGGGAATTTCTTTGTTAATCTGCTTGGCAAGTGGAAGGAATCTGAATACTCTGGTGGTCAATTCATTCCTGTTGGTGGTCTTGCATACTATATAACAGCTCCATCAAGGTGATTTCAACAGCTCTAACATCATGTCCTATTTAAATTATAAAGTTTATCATTCATATCTGCATAATTGATTCTTCCTTCTAGTACTATCTGTACTGCCATCCACTAACCTTCAGTATCTTCTGTTTGCAAAATACAGCTTGGCGGATATGGCTGCAAATCCGTTCCATGCTCTCTTCTATGTAGTCTTTATGCTGTCAGCTTGTGCACTTTTCTCAAAGACTTGGATAGAGGTGTCTGGATCGTCTGCAAGAGATGTAGCTAAGCAGCTGAAGGTACACATCTCTTTTGTGTAACTGTCCTATTCAGTAAGCATTTGATGGTATCAGAACTAGTTTAGGCCGTGAATCGTTGTTTCTGGATGATGGTTTGCGATGAGAACTTATTTCCCCCCCCCCAAAGATATTTATGAGTCTTTGGCATGAAGGCTGGCCCTTTGAGAACAAAGGACTCGTGTTCATCAACCTCTTATTCCTTAGGACATGCTAGCAGTTTAGAAAGTAATATTTCTTTGTCTACAAAAAGTGTAGAGATGAGAATGGGTAGATCTAAGCGTCAGGACTTGGTCCGTCCTATCCAAAATTTTGAATTAAAAATAAAATTTAAATTTAAAATTTCAAATAGGGCGGGCCAACGATTGGCCCTTGACCCACCCATTTTTGTCCCTATAAAAGTGCTTGTTTGTGCCGCATTTGGTGTTATGAAATGCTTGCTATGGACATTATTTTCAATTATATTCTATATAAGAATCATATCTGTAATATTTTAATCAACTTGTTGGATGCATATGCCTAACACGTTGGAGAAATTTTCATCATGTATGCAACTATTTAATATAAATATATCACATATTCAAACAAAATGCAAGACCTCTGTGACTTTTTAAAGTTCTTAGTACTTTTTTATTTAAACTAACAGATATGATACCTGATACATGATGGGTAGAATAAAGGAGAACCTTTTAATGCTAATATTTAGCTGAATGATTGAAGTCAAACGATTAGTCTGATGTACATACAAGGAATTAAATAAGTACCAAAATGTTCCAGTGGGATTAAATGACAAAATATAAAGTACAGAACCAAATTCCAGATATTTTGGGGATCTGGAAGTATTCTTTTTGCATTTAATTTGCAGAAATATCTATCTGCAAAAAATTGAGAGGACGTTGAAGATAAGTTTTTTCTTAGATGAATGAGCAAGAATAAGACATGGGTACATCCATTTGAGACTAATTGATAATGGAGCCTTAGGATCATGGTTAAAGTTGCCAGTAGCGTGAGATCTCAGAACAAAATGGTTTCAGCTGATGCTGAAAAAAGAAGAAAAAAGAACGAGAAAAGCCACGAGAGCCTAATAGAGCTGGATGAAATAAGAGCTTAGATAGCTTAACTCACTGGATAGGTGGCTGCGCTGTTGTTTCTGTTAGATATTACATACTGTATTAATTTGCTCTTCCAGGACTAATCTGTACCCAGAGTCGTGTATCTGTGTATTTGTTCATAACAGGAAAGAAAGCTACATTAATTTTTCTTTTCTTCAAGTACCCTTTGACACGCAACGTTATTGTAGCGTTCACTAATAAACAACTTATGAGTAAATATGAGATGCTTTTCTGAGTACTTTTGTATTTCGCAGGAACAACAAATGGTGATGCCAGGTCATCGTGAATCAAACCTGCAAAAGGAGTTGAATCGTTACATTCCCACAGCAGCTGCTTTTGGAGGCATGTGCATTGGTGCTTTGACAGTTCTGGCAGATTTCATGGGTGCCATTGGTTCGGGCACAGGGATTCTGCTTGCTGTCACTATCATATACCAATACTTCGAGACCTTTGAAAAGGAGAGAGCTACCGAGCTGGGCTTCTTCGGACTTTAATCAATCCCCTCTTCAACCTGAGGGAGAATACAGCAAAGAATGATGGTATTGCTTGCAGTTTTACCCGAGCAAGACGGATGTAAACCCCAACATCAGGTAGTAGAATTTTAAAAGTTAGCAGTGTACTTCCATTGCAAACTGAAACTTGGTAAGCTTGGAATCGGTAAAATTTGTAGGAAAGGACGTGAGGGCAGTTCAAGCCAAAGATGACAATACGCATGTTTGTCTTTATTTTATTTTATTTTATTTTTTAATCATGGCAATAACTTTTGTTAGAGCCAAAAACCAGTGGAAGTTTACTTTTTACATTGTGTGTAATGTAGAACATAACATTAAGCCAGTTTTATTAGCGATTTTTTTATAAACTCGGTTCGTAAAGCTCTCGATCTGAAGAAATCATTCGGAGTTTTGCTTGCAAATACTTTTATTATTTTTTCTATTTCCAATAGCTTTATACCTGAACTTTTTTGTCCAGAGAAGCTTATACATGATTCCAATGTATAAGCTTATCTTAATACAATTTATATAATTAAACTATGGTATCCTCCATCAAATTTGATAAGCTGTACTCGATTTCCCCCGCTCATGGCTACTGTAGCCGCAGCCATTTCCTCCGCACTTAAAACTAAGTCGAAGAAGAGGGCATGTTTTTTAAAAAAACAATGATAAATTTGTAATTAAAACTTTTTTCTGATGCATCCTTAGATATTTGGGGCACAGGGTGTGCCTACGATAAATAGTAAGCCCGGACAGCAAAAATTGAGTAGCGAACAATCAGCATAGACCTGGGCCCACACAGGACAAGCCCAAACCTTTTTGGTGTACGACGATGTGCCCAAAAAAGGTTAGTGTTTGTGGTGAGAGGATGCAGCCAGAACCTTTTTTGTGTACGACGATGTGCCCAAAAAAGGGCCCAGGTGAGTGTTTGTGGCGAGTGGATGCAGTTGGGCGGAAAAAAAAAAAAAACGAGATTGGGCTTCTGAGGCTAACAGTGCTTCACTCAGAACCAATCCCCTTATTCTCTTATCTCTCCCTATAAAAAGGAAAAATTATCTTCTACTTCATAATCTTCACATTATCCCTTCATTTTTAATCACTTTTCTTCTTCTTCTTGTTCTTGGCAAAATTCACTCAGGAGTATCTTCCAAATTAATACAGCAGGTAGATATACATATATTTTTTCCTCTCGCTTTCTTATTTATTTTTGTTTGTTTGTTTTCTTGTAATTTTAATATGTAAATTAATACGTGAAGGTTTGAATGAGCCAAAATAGGTGCAATATTCATCTAGCCGATCCCAAAAATCTAACATAAATTATCAATGGAATTTTTGTTATTTACTTTCTTTTATTATATTGGAAGAAAGATAGTTAATTTTACACTAATTAATAAAAAACCGAGTTACTGAAAAAAAAAAATTATATGAAATTAGCATACAAGAATTTTCTTTTTCTTTTTTCTCATTATATAGTAATCCAAGGGAAAGGCCTCTCCTCGTTGGATGGACTTTTTTTTTTTTTTTTTTTTCGCTAAAGAAAGAAAAATTATTCAGGTTGATTTAGTTATAACTTCAACTGAGCAAAATTTTTTACTTAGGAATGAACTGATCACTGACAGTCGAAGAACTCGACAGATGAGCATCCTGAATCATTCCATCCCCTCGAACGGGCAGCCATTGCTCCCTCCAAAATTCTTGATAATTCATGATGCAATTGATCAACATCTATTAATGACTCAATCCTCACATCGAGCGCACACCACGAAAGGCTCCTCGCAAATTGATCAACATCTTATTGGGTCTCGTCTGTGAACCGTTTGGAATTAATTTTTGGATCATATTAAGCTAAAAAATTTCTTACAGTAACAATTCCAATTTAATAATGAATATAATATAATTTTCAAAATGCTTTTCTAATTAAATAAGATAACACATGCAATCACTAAAAGATTGCAAAGTAGGAAATAATAGTTTTAATAGTTGAACAAATAGAACCATTTTGAATCCAATATAGCATGACCTCGATGCAATGTCAATTGTTGTTCATGATATTAAACGATCAATTAGGGGGAATTGATCTTCTTAATAGTTCTCGTGATCATATCCTTTTGTTTTCTATTGGTAGGAGTTATGTGATTTTCGATTTTTCAATTTTAGAGAAACAAACAGGATTGGTCTCTAGCTCAAAAAATACATTAAAAAAAAAAAAAATCATTAAATTAGGAGATGGTACTGAGCGAGAAGTAAGCCACACAATAACAATGAAATAATATTTAAGAAGTTGATGTAGCAGCACACATCAAATCTATTGCAATTAAATAATAATCTAAATTTGAGTTGACTTATCTAATGATTTTCTTATTGCTATTCAATCATATTTAAATACATATTCTAATTTAAATATGAATCAAGAACCACCCGCAAGTCATTGAAATTTCTTGATATTCATGGATTATTTGAACCCGACTTCTATTAAAAAAAATTCATAGTTTTCAATATTCCACCAATATCTCAGTTATACTAGGTGTGATCCTTTTCACATTAATAATCATATCAAAAGCTCGAAAGTCATTACCCTTAAATTTACCTTTCTTACAATAAAATATTTTTTTTTTACCTCTGAATACTAATCATGCATGTTACATTTCCCCTTTAAATAGTATGAACCCAACAATACCCAAGACATGATACCACTAAATCCCACTACATACGATCCATATCCATATGGATGATCTGAATGGCTAATTGTGATTTTACGCCTTAATATAATAACATATATAGAAAAACATACATTTTCATAATATTTTGATCATACATTGAGTTGTTGCAAAATGAACGGTTTTTCAATAGGACAAGTGAGACCGCTTGATCAATGATGAATATAATTTAATCTTCTTATTGGGGATTTAAGGGGTTTTTGAGTGATCATCTACATAGATTGTTAGGGCTAGGGTTTGGTAACTAGATTTTTATCTGTTTTTAGGGTTTTGAGCTAATGAGGTTGAGCTTATATGCTGTGGCTAAACTTGGGTGTTTGATCTATTTGGAGGCTGCATTGCATTAGTAAAGGCTCTAAAGAAAGGAGAGTGTGTGCTATGTTAAGTTGTGGTTGTTAGCCTAGCTACTATAAACTCTGTACACTGGTTTCGTTAAACACTGATTAATGAAAAACAAAGGATACATCCATCATTCTTTCCTAGAAAAAAAAGAGTTTTGGTTCTACGGTTTTATGTCAAGACTCGTCTTTTATTTTTTTACTTATGCCTAGAATATGGAGAATAAAAGTTCTAATTGGAAGAGATGATGGTGTTGAATATAACAAGTTGAAACTAGCAAATATGAGTAGAAATCGATTTTATAATTTCTGACAGTTATAATAATTGGAGCTACATGCATCACAAATTATCATAAATCAAAACAATAGATTATTATTCTTAATAGTTGTTAGTTTGGAGCTACATGTATCACCAACTATATTAAAATTTTAATAGGTTAATTACAGTTAGACCCTCTGTAGTATTGGAGGTGTGTAACTTAACACTCCTAAATTTTGAAACTCTCAAAAAACCCTCTGGACTTAGTTATTTTCACTCTCTTTTTTTTTTTTACTAAAGTTTTTTTTTTTTTTTTTTTTACTAAAGTGTACTCTTGTCTCTCAAATTCCTATTCTACCATTTAATAAAAAAAAAGAGGAAATGTCCTGGTTAAAGGGAGTGATGAGGGTAGAATAGGAATTTGAGGGATAAGAGTGCACTTAAATAAAAAATAAGAGTGAAAATAACTAAGTTTAATGGGATTTTTTGGGACACACCCCCAATACTATAGGGAGTCTGACTGTAATTAACCCAATTTTAATCTAAACCTATCAACTTGCCCACCATCAAAATGATCTGCAAAACAACTACACATGAAGATGCATTAGCAAATTGAATTTTTTTTTATTTTTTTATTTTTTGCTAGGATAGATCTTAATGTGTACACCCGTTTATATCGAGAATCATAAATATTTTTAATTGCAAGTTCCGTCAACGTTGAGTAAAAAAACTCCTTCCCAAGAGCCCTCTAGATCTTCTGAGCATGACACGTAGCCCTAAATTATAATGTCTCCTTACACATCACAATTCAATGAATTTTTGTGCATCATCAATTCAACTCAAGCATTACATAAATTCTTTGATGCATATTTATTATCATGGTTCACTCTATTAAAAATAAATTTATTTATTTAGTGAAATGATTTTCATGAAATATAATAATTTTAAACGAAACAAAATTAATTAAAGAGATCCTTCTCCAACCAAGAGGCCACACGTGCAGTGCACGTGACAGCCTCTCACGCCAAGCGGCTGATGACTGATTAAAATTTCTCCAGAGCGAGCTCGAGGAAAATGGCAGCGGCTCTTGTCCTCTACGACACCGCCTCTCTCTCCTCTCTGCGAGCGAAGCAGCGGCCGCTTAATCTCACCGCCCTCTTACTGTCCTCCGCCTCCCTCCTCCCCCTCCTCCGCCCCCGTCGACGTGGCTTGATCCCCGCCGCCCGTTGCTCCACCATGGCTGGATCCAGCAGCGGCGCTTCTCACAAGCACACCAACCGCCTCGCCTCCGAGCACAGCCCTTATCTCCTTCAGCACGCGCACAACCCGGTAGCTTTCGTTGATCAAAGTTTTTATCTTTTTGTTTCTCTTGAGCATTTCATCGAGCAAGCTGTCCGCAAGCTTCGATTTTGATCAAGAAGAGGAAAATGATCATGGTTAATTGTGATAAAATTTTGTGATTGTATATGAAATTAGAAGTAAAGAGACTACCAAATTTCGATTTTTTAATGTAAGAATCGAGGTTAATCGTGATGAAACGGTTGATTGGAAGATTTAAAATTGATGACGATGTTAGAGTTAAGGCGTTTTTTGCATGTTATATGGGCTTTGTAGTTCAATTTTGGTGTTTTTTTTTTTTTTTTTTTCCTTTTTTAAATTTGGGATTAAATTAGGAAAGGTGAAAAATTTTCAATTCATCTCACGAAGATAGCAAATGATTGAATCAAAAAAGCAAAGCAAAAAGGAAAATGCTTTTTTCCCCCTTTGAACTAACAACCTTATCTAGTTCAGTTTGCAATAGTTCATACCAAGTTGTAAAATCATATTGGTACCAATGGGGATAAGTGTTGGTATCAGCCGATGGTTTATGGTAGATTTTGGATGTATAATATTGGCAATCTCGGTACCAGGTACCACAAAATCTAATATGCCATTGCCGTTATATAAAAAACCTTGGTTCATATAATTTGTTTGGTCCGGCTCTAATTGATCCACATGTAGTATGAAGCTTAGCTGAATTCATATGATGTGGGTTGTGCAAATGTGCTCATTCGTGTGAGGGGTGCAAAATGCATGTAAAAAGAAAAAGTGTAGTCATGCACTTTGATCATTCACGTTTATGTGTCATGTCTGTATCCATTTTCCCAATTTTTTTTAAAGATATTTGTCATCAGTCGTCGGATATTCTATGGTGCAAGATTCCCTATGAAGCAATTGACAATTATGATGGACTGTCATGCTGACATTCCACTTTCCATGATTAGTGTCAACTTTCCGACCTAAAGAAATAATGGTGAAGAGAGGGACTTACTATAATTCTAAAGGTCAACTGGCAACCTCTAAATTCTCCTACATCAAGAAAACATCTAGAAGAAAGGGCATTGATGATGGATTTTCTGTAGAAAAGTGTATTCAGCTTTGCACAGAAAGCTCTTCTTTTATTTTTCCCAGTATGAGGCTATGAATTTCTAATTAATAGAAGTAAACAAGAAGAAATTTTGTCAAATTTTGAAACATGCTTGGGTAACTCCAAATAATTTAATCAACAAAGGAATCCCAACAAGCATGTCCCCTTAAAGACATCGAACAATGCAAGGAAGACTGATTTGTTACTTATTAATTTATTTTGTTTGAGAGTATTTTTTCCCTCGGGAAACATACCCCAGGGCGTGTGTTCTTCTCCACCATGTATGACTTAATTATCAAGGAAAAGACTCTTTCTGCAGGTGGTGAGAATTGAAACACTCAAGTGTGATCACCTAGGATCATCCTTTGGTTAAAAAGACTTCGGCAGTGTTTTGCAACTTCTACTCTAATACTCTCTTCTGTTTTCTGCAGGTTGATTGGTACCCTTGGGGAGATGAAGCTTTCGAAAAAGCACGGAAAAGAGATGTTCCCATCTTTCTCTCAAGTATGGATGGCATATTATAATTTGGTTGCTTTCAGTCCTGTTGATTAGCTCTACAGCCTTCTGACTTATTTTAACTTCTTTATTGATGGGTCTTTACATTTCTGGCTCTCTATTTGGATATGGGCAAATTAAGTTGGATACAGCACATGCCATTGGTTAGTGGCCTTTCAACCATCATTGTTTTCTGTATTACATGCATGCACACACACACACACACATTTACAGCATAATGATGCATTTTTCATGTAAGCATCTGCTACTGCAATATATATCAATGTCTTAGTGAATAAATTTGGAATTATGTATCTTGCAAAGGACCTATCAACCAAATGAACACCTTTCTGATAGCTGTGTATGCTTATTTATGTTTCAACAATTTTAAGCAGCAAAATTGAAAATTGTGACGCTTGATATTCTTTTACACTTGTTTGTTTACTTTGTCAACTCTAGTTATTATGTACAAATCCTTATTGTACTTTTATTCATTTTTTAAATTTAATTAAAGTAATAAGCTTTAGTCTATGAAGCTGGTGTTGTTGAGTGGTGATGCTCATTGTTTGTGTGAAAAACTGCTTTAGGTGTCATGTTATGGAGGTGGAATCTTTTGAGAACGAAGAGGTTGCAAAGATGCTGAACGAGTGGTTTGTTAGTATCAAGGTAAAATATCCCCCCCCCCCCCCCCCCCTCTCTTTTCTTTCTTGAGTTAAATCATAGTGCTTCTTGTTCTGTATTGTTTTTGACATCTTCTTGATTTTTCTTTTTTGTTTTTGCTAGCAACTTTGATCTTTTTACCTAACTTTTGTACACTATCTGTACTTTTAATATTTCATATTACATTGCTTTTTGAGCAAAGCTAGTAAAGATAACTAATATTTAAATTTTCCAGGTAGACCGAGAGGAGCGGCCTGATGTTGATAAGGTAAGACAACAGCGCATGTTCAAAAAAGAGTCTCTTTGCAAGTGCTCGCTTGTTTATATTTATCATGCTGTTCGCTTTTTGCCTGTTATATATATCAGTTTCCATCAGTTTTGTTTATCCAAGAGCTATTACTGTAAATCTTGATTCATGATTCTAGGTGTTTGAAGTTTGAACTATGCACTAAAAGAAAACATTCCTCCTGCTTTGTATATTATTTTCCAGTAAGCTGCTATTTCTATACCGTCCTTTCAGATAGAGATTGAAAAAGTTCTTGCAGCGGGTAGCAATCTTGAATACCTTTTGGCCTGTTTGCTTCTAGCTGCAATGCAATAAACGTATTTATCAATTCAAGAAATTTTAGAGATGGAGCAGGTTTAGATGCAACCAAGAGTTATGTGATTGCACATGTTTTCTTCTTAAGTTTGTGGGTTTTAACTTTTGATAAGTCCTACTCAGGTTCTAAATAGTAAATATGCTTTAACTCTATGGCAACTCTATCCTGAAAATAACATGGAAGGAATTTAGGAAGCATGGAAAATATGACTAGTGTAAGAGAGGGAACTTAGGTGATATGGTGAGAGTACCAAAGCTGCCCAAAGCCTCAATCATATTAAGTCACGATGCTTGGGAGAAAGCAAAGTTAGTGGCTGAAACTGATGGACCCCTTTGTCAAAATGTGAACATGGAGTAAATGAAGTCAATACGACAAGGGGAAATGAGGAAGAAAAGTTAATTAGATAAGGGAAAGACAGAACTCCGGAGTGGGAGAAATGAAATGTGACTGTGAATCCAGTTATCCAAAGCCCACCGATAATATATTAGTATGTGTGTGTGTGTGTACAGTTATCCAAGCCCATCAAGAATATGTGTATATAGATTCTAACAGAAAACAATGTTACGATTGCAAAACTATATTTCGTCATATACTAATTAATGTAAAAATAAAATTTTAATGTCAAATAATATCAAATATGGTATAAAATACCCATTTTGTCAAATAATCAAATGAATTAAAATATTTCTTTTACAAATATTCAAATGTCATAATTTTCCGTGGGGCACCAAATTGATTATGGATACAATGCAACATAGGCTAGAATCTTGAAGAATAAACACCATGAAAGTTAGAATTTGGATAAAATGCCTAAATGCTAGAATCCTGAAGGATGATTTGTCTAAAGGCCTAAATCCAGAAGGATGGTTGCTTGAAGGCCTAAATAGTAGCGAATAAATAATCCAAAATAAATACTTCAATCTATAAATGTAGATGTCAAAAAAAAATAGTCCTCAAGAAAATTGTACATGGTAAATTTATATGAGAGAGCTGTAATAAGAAAACAAATTCTTAATAGATACACAAATTATTTTGTGTCCACAAAATAAGGATGAATACCATGAACACTAGAATAGATAAAATGCTTGCTAGAATCCCGAAGGATGATTTCTCCAAAGGCTTAAGTACAAGAGGATGTTGCTTGAAGGCCTAAATAGTAGCGAATAAGTAATACAAAATTTCCACAAATTTTGATGTCAAAAAAATAGTTCTTTAGAAAAATATACATGGTAAATTTATAAGAGAGAACTGTAATTAAAAAAAAGTAAATTTTTAAATGGATACACAAATTATTTGGTGTCCACAAAATAATGATAACAATAACAAGTTACTTAGTAGTTGACGTAATTTTATTGTGTAATTAGATTTAATGACCTTTCAATGATTAATGATAGGAAACCACTCCTTTGCGGACTTGAAAGATCAGAGCTATTCATCTGCTTTGATATTCTCAAAAATTCTTAATGAAATATCAACATAAATCTACATAAGAATCTCTCATTGCTCACTCTCACTTCTAATTGCGTGACTTCAACTCTTTTATTGCCACAATCTAATTAATGTAAATTACCGTAAAAAAATATTTATTTCAAAGATTGATAAATCAATTTTCTTCTGATTTTCTTTCATTCGTTAGAAGAAAAAAAAATCTAGAATTCCCTTATTTTCCTTTCTTCGTTCACTTTGCCACCAATTCCTTTTTCCATCTAGGTTCTCTCTCTCTCTCTCTCTCTCTCTCTCAAAGCTGGACATCATCTCTCCTTTTTCTTCCATTTTTTCCGTTCAGTTTCTTAATTCATTTTCCTTTGTGTGGCTCAACTAATTCCTATTAGGTCCAAACAATAAAGTAAATAATAGATCCAAAATCAATAATCCAGTATTTCAATAAGTCTGAGAACTTAAATTTATTTATTTTACGAATAGTAACTTACTGAAATATTTAGTTATAAGTATGCTAAATTTTCATAAATTTATTCTTTTTGATAGTCAGAATATTACGCCATGGAGATGACCCTTAACTGAGCTAAGGGGACGAAAAGGGTTCTTGTAGCCAACCCCAAAAAATTTTGGGATAAAGGCTGCGTTGGTGATGGTGATGATGATCAAAGTCTTGGTAACTATTGCAGGTCAAGGTTCAACATGTATGCTGTGAAGTGGGAACCAAATATAATTATAATGTGGAAAGGAAGATGGACGGACATAACTGATCCAGATATATGAAGCATTGTCATTAATTTACTGACCCAATTTTGTTTTTTTTTTTTTCCTTTTTTGTGCTTTGAGTAAAGATACCTTAATGCAAATAACTAAAGTGAGGCACTAATCATTTTGCATTAAGGTTGTCTGTTGCGAAATGGAGCGTGACTCTATTGAGAAAGCTCCACAAAAGTTAATCAGGTTTTTCCAGCCTGCTCTGCCTCGTAGATCAGTTCCAAGTGTCTAACTAATAAGATTGAACCATGCAACATAAGCTTAAAAGGAAAATAAGTTAAACTAACCTACCATCAATGGAATTTAACTATTTAAGTTTTTTTTTTTAAGGATTAAAAGTGTTGGATCTATTGATTAAAAGGAGCAAATGTTACCAGTAATATACCTGACATCTTTGCTAGGCATGGAGGTAAAGTAGAATGCAACCAAATATTGAATAACAAATTGGTCAGATAGTGGTTAGTTGTTTTCTGTGATACGTCACTGCTTTTTCTTCCTTGGATATCCAGTTTTATGTGGTTGTTCTCAAAAAGAAGCCTCCAAGCTTCATTGATGATCTTCGCGCTATTGATGCAGTTGTCTATGCCTATTGCTTCACTCGCAACAACGCAAGTGATTTCCAGTGTTAGAAAGTTATCTTAGGGAGAAGCTATTTGGAATATGTGTATTATGTTAAATCACCGAAGCATGCTAGGACACTTCCATAATCATGATAACGTTGCTAGTATGTACACTTGGTTTATATATATATATATATATATATATATATATATATATATATATATATATATATATATATATATATATATATATATCAAATTCTTGTAGGCTCTTTCCTTTTTAGGTGTATATGACCTATGTACAAGCATCATATGGTGGCAGTGGTGTTAAGTTACTGTTTCAAACTCATGATTATATTCCTATTATTTTTAATCGATTGCTTTCTTTTAATTCTTCTTGGGTTCTCTCCTTTGTAGGTGTATATGACATATGTGCAAGCATTATATGGTGGAGGCGGCTGGCCTCTTAGTGCATTTCTTTCTCCAAATCTTAAGCCCTTGATGGGCGGAACATACTTCCCGCCTGATGACAAATATGGACGGCCTGGATTTAAAACAATCCTCAGGTGCAAAACTAATGTTCATATGACAAATGATTGCACTTCAAGAAATTGCAGTCATATTTAAACTTGTTTTTTTATGTATTTATTTCAGGAGGGTTAAAGAAGCTTGGGAAAGTAATCGTGAAATGGTTGAGAAGGGTGGAACTCTTGCAATCGAACAACTGTCAGAAGCACTATCGTCAAGAGCTAAATCACGTGGATTATCAGAGGAGACCTCGCGAACTTCATTGGAGCTATGTGCTGAACAGGTAAAAGTCATCTAATCTGGGATCCATTTCTTTTGCCTTCTACTCAACTATTTACATGTCCATTTCCATTCAGCCTTGTACACTTGCTAGTTCGAGGCAGTTGATATTACAAGTTATTTCTAGATTTTGTTGCAATGATAAAAGTGATTATCTTAAATACGTAGTGTTGATATCATGAAGCATGAGAAAACACTCGGAGTTGAGAAATTTGAAGATGAGTTCTTTAATTGAAATGGTTGATTATTCTACTTGTTATTTCAAGACTTCAAGTAGGGTGTCTATGCATATTCTGTTAAAATGTTTATTATCAGTGAAGCTAATTGGGAAAAGGTACAAAAATGAGAAACAAAATTGGCAAATCAAATGTTCTTGACAATCTAACTTTGAGTATACACTTTCTGTATAATCTGGTTATTATCATACCTATTTTGTATCTGAATGGGTATGTTATGCAAGTTATGTGGCTATACAGTCATTTTTGTGTATACGTGTACAGAAAGAAGATATGTCATAAGTTATTGGCAAAAGGAGGCAGTTGCTAACTATGTTAAAGACTATGGGGAGCCAATGATCCACATTTCACACCATGCATCACTACCTTAAAATATGTGAATGACTAATCACGTGATTTGGGGGGCAAATCAGTCAAATTAACAATAACTCAGTTGTATATAGAAGTTAAATAGAAAGGCAGAATGTATCTTTAATAAATATATTTTTCTTCAAAATGTAAATTATTTTTAATTAGATTGGTGCAATCTCTATAAAGTCTCTGTGTGCACTCTGGAAGCATTTGAACCTCCTTTCCCTTCGAGCTCCCCTGACATATTGAACGACCACCACATTCCAGCCAAAAAGTGTAAATTTCAGATGTTAGAAGCAAGGGGACCTATTGCAGCTAGGAAATGCAGCTAGTGAACTCAATGCTATTAATAGCAACGAAACCAAGATTAATTGCAATCATCTATTAATGAGGGTTTGTTGATGGTTGATTCCATGTTTCATGCCCAACAAAATAGGGATGTGATGACTACTAAGCTTGTTGCTGCAATAAGATGACCTTGTTACTGGCTGGATGCAATGCCTCTTGCTATGACCTATTGCTGCTAGGAGACAGCTAATGAACTCAACACTAAGTTATAATGATAAAAACAAGATCAATGGCAAACACTTATTGATGAAGGGTTGTTGGTGATCAGATTCCATGTTTCTTGCCCAATGCAATAGGAATTTGAGGAGTACTTAGTATGTTGTTACAGCGAGATGACCCTTGCTACTGGTTGGTTGTATGCCTTTTGCTATTGCTTATGGGATTTCATGAGCTCCGAAGAACTGTTATAATGGACTCGGGAGAACTGGGTGGGCAGGGAAAAGGAAGTACGATTTATACTAATTTATTCTGAAAGTATGTATGTGGGAAAAGTCCACTGCCTAGAAATATAACTATAAGTACCATAACAGGATATGTAATATAACTGCATTTATCTTTTGCAATTTACAAATCAAATCTAGCTTTAATTATCTATCTCAGTGCAGGTTTCTACAATCATATTCCCATGCATTTTAATAAAAATAGCCGGTCATGTGGATGAACTCAGAACATGAACTTGCTTATGTGGTACTAAGTATTTTTTTATTGGTAGATGAAGAATGAAATTGATTAAGATCTTATTGGTTTTATCGTTAATTTGGTTTTTAGTAATTTGCTACCTATGCAAAGTTTACATAGGGATTATGGAAAATCAAGGTGAAATGTGAAATTTATAATATATATATATATATATATATATATATATATATATATATATATATATATATATATATATATATATAAGAACTCATTTGCATACACGTATTTGATGGGAACTCATCCTATGAGACTAATTGTGAAAATAAACTTCGCTATGCTTCCATTCTTCTTTTTTGGGGAAGCATTTTTTTGGTTGGGGATTGATGTTTTTTATTTTGGTTTGGGGTGGGAGGTGTGAGGGGATTTCCACTGTTTATCTTCTTCTAAATATCTGGAAACAAGAAAGACCTAATAGCTTGAGAATTCATTAGCCATGAACCTAATACATATTATTTCAGCGGCTGAAAATAATGTTTCTTTTGAGGAAACAATATCATTTCAGCGGTTGAAAATAATATTTCTTCCTATGAGACTGGTTGTCACGAGGATTCCATTCTTTTTTTAGGGAAGCGTTTCTTTTCTTTCTTTTTTTTTGTTTTGGGGGGGGGGGGGGGGGGGGGGGGAGGTGTGGGGGTTACATCATCTTTTTCTAGGTATCTCAAAGCAAGAGAGATCTGGTAGTTTGAGAATTTATTAGCCATGAACTTAATGCATATTATTTCAGCAGCTGAAAATTATGTTTCTTTTGCTCCCACATAGTCAAGATTTCTAATCTTTCCTCCCCCAAAACATCAACCACTAATGTTATAAGATTACTTTGAGTATGCATTAGATGCTACTAGAGCAAAAGGTGTTTTATGTGCTTTCTCTAACTTCTACAAATGAAAATGAATGGTGTTTAAGCCGTGGATCCACCATCTAGCACCAAGATCTATTTAATTCCTCTTTTGATTGTTTCTGGATTTAATCAAGCTAATTTTTGTAGCCTGTTCAATTTGACAATCCATTTTGTATGAAGGTGAGTTCCATATGGAAAATGTAACGATTTAAGCAATAAGCAATAATAATTTTGATATGGCTTTTTTTTATCACTTTTAATTTTGAATTCTGATTGCTTATTTATTTATTTTTATTTTTCTTCTTTGCTTTTCTTTTACCTCAATTGAAGCTGGTACAAATTTTACGTGGAACTGTTTTTTCTTTTTCCTTGGTTGCTTATCTTCTAAAATATGTGATATGTTTTCAGCTGTCAAATAGCTACGATCCAAAGTTTGGTGGATTTGGTTCTGCTCCAAAGTTTCCTAGGCCTGTTGAAATCTTCCTTATGCTTTATGAATCCAAGAAGCTGACTGAAGAAGGTAGGGAGAATGAAGCTAATAGACATATGAAGATGATTTGTCATAGTTTGCAGTGCATGGCAAGAGGTGGAATTCATGATCACATCGGTGGCGGCTTTCATAGATATAGCGTTGATGAGTGCTGGCATGGTGAGTGTTTAAGCTTGCACATTCATTTTATTTCAGAGCCAAAATTTCTGTCCAAAATATTGTGGTTAATGAGTTGGTTTATTTATGACTTGTTTCTCAAAGTTGTTCTTTGGTGGTTTGTTTTAAGAAAATAAAGTGCTTCTATGAAAGTAAAGGGTTGCCGAGACGTTTTGTATGTAGCTTTTGATGGTGATTATATTGGGAGACTTTCACCCTTCGCAGCATTAACTGTAAGCAAGTTGGCGTTCAGAGGTTAATTATATTTTTATCTTGAGGAAAACCCCAATTTGTAAACCAGCAAGCTAACATGAGTGGGTATGGCTATGACCTTTGTTCTCACAAAAAAAAAAAAAAAATGAAAACAAAAAAAAAGGGAAAAAAAAATCTATTTTCATTTAGTAGAACAATATTTTCATTTAGTAGAACAATTTTCCTGTTTGCTTACGGGGACCCAAGCTAGCTGGGCATGTTGCATAGACATGTATGAGAACTTAAAATAGAGAGATCAAGGAAGCGGGAGTGGAAACTGAGAAAACGCTAATTTTCACCTAGAATGACAGAAGAAGTTTTTGGACTGGTATAATAGAAGATAGATCCTGTGCAACTGATGGGCTGGAAAGCTCATTCATATAATGAGCTATTACATAATTCATTCTAGGATTTCTTACTATAAAATTGTATCCATCTATAAATGTATATTAAATTAGAAGACGATCCTGATGGTTCACTTTATTACTGATATCAAAGGTTTGCATCTTTCATAACAATCTTCGGTTAGCCTAAAGACTTAAATGTCTAGTGAATCTCTTCTTCCTTTCTGTTCTGGTGAAAATTGGAAAATTGAATGTATCAACAGTTATTCAAGCTGCTTGAAATTGACAACATGAGAGACTCACTAATAGTGTAGATTATCGTAAAGAAGCTGAATTCAGATCAACACTTAATGTTGGTGGTCAAATGTGGACTCCATTCATGAAAGGATTTTAAGCATTTTTAATGTGTACAAACTGTCATTTGTCTGTTTTAATTTGGCAGTAGAGTTTACTAGAATGAGCACCTTCTTTGTTAGGTCAGAGTTCACTTTGTTATTTGGAACTTCTCACAGGAAATATGTGATACCAGCATCTCATATATGACGTTCAATTATTTTCCCCCTAGTTTTCCGGGATTTCACACTTATACATTCCATCCTTTTTCCATCACCTACCGAATCCCTCAAACTCCTAGCTCTCTAAAGGGTGGTAGTGTTAATCTTACCATTCTATATAATATTAATTTCTTTATCGCATATGTGAATCTTAATCCTTTCATTTAACTACTACACCAACCACCTTTATTGTAGTAAGTAGTAATAGCATTTTATGCATTATATGCGTCCATGCACAAGCATTAGTTGGGTATCTACCTATCTAGATGCCAGATAGCGCTTTGAAAAGGATATCTAATTTGCAATTTGCTGGACTTCACATTGGTTATAATAGGCGTACCTTAGAAATTTCTAAAAATTAGGAGGAGAAGTATCGTGGTCGTTATGCTTCTAAATCCTTATACCTCTGTGAACACGAAAAAGATAAAGAAAAGATAATTCTTCTTCTTCTAAGTAATCTGGTATGACGGGAACAGGTGGAAGTGGTCTTTTTTTGTATCTGACCTTGAGCAACTGAAGAACAATATCTTCATGTACCCGGTCATATATTTCTTTCATTATCTTGCTATTCATCATAGGTTGAGTTGTACATTAGCTAGTTCTCATTCCTTTATTACAATGTTACTTGCTTTGTACATGAAGTGTTTGTGTCCTTTCAAAGAGCAACTCATAATTTTCTCAGTGAGTCATCACTATGTAGAAAACTTAGGCAGTAACATTGGAATACATGGTTTAAGAATTCAACTTTCTTATTTGCTTCACTGAAGGAGTATCCAACAGAATAGATCATAAGTACTTAGCAGCTACAAATCTTTCATCAATTATATGTGATAACAAACTTTTATCGAAGTTAGTAAGCCCTTCCCCATGTTTCTTAACTTTTCTTGGTTTTTTTCTCTTTTTTTCAATTATTATTCTTTTCAAACAAAATCTCAAGTATAATGAATTTCATATGTTGCTGATGATTGCCCTCCCTCCTTGCAGTCCCACATTTTGAAAAGATGTTGTATGATCAAGGGCAACTTGCTAATGCTTATCTGGATACATTTCTAATCACGAAAGACATCTTTTATGCATCTGTGGCACGTGACATTCTTGATTATATAAGGAGAGAGATGATTGGTTCAGAAGGTGAAATCTTTTCTGCGGAAGATGCTGATAGTGCTGAATATGAAGGTGCTTCAAGAAAGAAGGAAGGAGCTTTTTATGTTTGGACAAGTGAAGAGGTTTGCTAAGCTATCTTGTAGGTTTTGTTCTTCATATATATAGTGCTTGATCTCATGGCAATGCTACTAGATCTATTTAAGCATGTGAAGAGAACCTATAATGCATTACTTATAATGCTCGACACTTGTGTTACAAGGATGATTTTACTACTTGATGTCATATTTCTGATTTGAGCTGGGCTGGGAAACTATGTAATTGGCAGTCTATTAGATCAGCTAGACATTTGAGTTATCTACGGAACCCTCATAGATCAGAACTATGATAAGCAAACCTAAAATTTGTATGAGTTTGACATTAGCTTTTGTTGTTCATAGCATGACAGCATACTACTTTGATACAGCAACGATTACTCCTGATCCCCTTTTTTTTTAGGGTAAAACATTGAGTTATGTAGAAAATTAAGATCACGAAAATACTAACATTTGAAATTAGTTATAGCTCTATCAGTAGATGTGAAGATCACAACAACCTGATGTTCAAGGAAGACGTTAAGAGGAAATGCACATCTTCAAGACTTGTTCACAGGCGCAGTTTACGTGGAAACGATAACTTAAGGCCTCGTTTGGCAGCAGGAGTTAGGATTAGGAATTATATAGTTTTAAGATGAGAGTTGAGAAGGAGTTGGGTGGTCGCATCAAAGAGATGGACTAGGACTCAATTCTTCCTGTTGAGGAGGTGTAGGGATTAGGGGTTTGGGCCAAAAAAGCAGGTGCCATATGATTTTTTCTAAAAATACCAATATTGTCCTTCGCTCCAACATCGATTACAGGTATTTTTTGGATGATTTTTTAGTGTTAGGCTGGAGTTATAGTTAAGAGTGTGACTCTCTCTATATCCTGCAACCAAACTGAGGCCTAAGTAAAGAAGATTCATAACAGTATTCTTGCAGAAGGCTTGATTCTTGGGACTATAAGGGGATGCTGTTATTTGATATCATTAACCTTTAGTCTCCTAGGCAGATAATCAGAGCACATTTGCACTGTCAGGACCATAGTATTACCCCTTGTGAATATAGCTAATAAGGTTTTTCTCTAGTACTGCTTAGAGCTTGAGAAATATATGCTGATATAACTCAGAATCTTAGTATGGAGAAGCACATGCATAAGCTATTAGCTATATGAACATACAAAATGAGTAGGACTATGCACACAATATTATTGTGCAGGCTTTGTAACATGATGCTAGACCTGTGTGCTCGAAAAAAAGAAAAAGGAATAAAGAAAACAAACACTATCATTTTGCCATCTAGGATACTTCATATTATGAAGTAATGGGCTATCTACACCAATTAACCTTACAGTCATATCAGGACAACTCCCCCAAAAAAAATTATCCAGGATAGGTTCATAATTAGGATTATGTCTTGTAAATGACATGAGCAAGAATTCATTTTTTGGCAGTAGAAAGGGGAAATCAGCCCAAAAATTGATAGGGGTAGAGGTGCAGCCAGGCAGTGGCAGCTTACTCCATGATTGCAGAAAATTATTGCTTATTATGTGGCTCACAAACTCTGCTTGGCCATTCTAATCGAGATCCGACCTCTTTCCGGTCTGAAGCGAAGGTCAAAGGTTCATCTAGATAAGAGTTCCGACTCCCTTTCCAAAGTCATAAAGAGGCGGGAGAGATCTCACCCTTGACCAAAACAACACAAGATTGGCTTGAAAATTGATCTTAGGGGAGAGGAAAGAAAGAAAAAGGAGAAGTGACATATGTGAAGTATGGGGCCATCACTGTGGTATCGTTGTGTTCTAGCTCAATGATCTTATATAGGACAAGATAAAATAATCCCAATTAGGTCCTCTGATGGACCACGAGCATGCCTGGAATGCACCTTGTTTTGCATTCATGCGTGCACATTAAATACATGCATTATCTTATTTTCGCTACTGAAATTATATTAGTGGTAATGTTTAAAGAAAATGTTATCTAATTTATCCTAATATTGGATTAGAATAATAGATATTCAGAAATAAAAATTACTTTATGGCTTTTGCAAAGATCCAGCCTTTTGCAATGACACTATTTTTTATTGCTTATTTATGGTGCTTTTTTTTTATCAATGCACACTCAAAAATTTAACTATTAGTTTTATTCATCTAACTGCTCAGTTCTTTAACCCATTGGATCCAATTACTGATTATGAAGTACGGATTTTAAAGTGCGGATACGTGTCAAACATCGATACTTGCACGATATTTGCCGGACGTATTGGATGCACCGAAACCATGTTGGATTTTAACAACCAAAAAACTTATGTGATGAAACTATACATGTTTTCAAAAGTTTATACAAATTGCTTGTCAAAATTGTATCCACTCTCAAAGTCATAGAGATCACATTTTGAGCACTATAGCAATGTACATTGCTTAAAAGTAAAAAAAAAAATCATATAAAAGAAATACAAACTAATAGGCCTCAAATTTCTTGCGAAGATAGAGTTGTCAAATATTTTATTTGAGGTACTGGTCCTCTTGAATGAATTCAAATTCTTTTTTAATATAATTACTTGATTATAATCTATGTATTAAATTATTAAGTTTTTTCCTTATCTTTCAGCTTTAAAAAAATATGTCTTAACGATGATAACTTTTGATGAACATTATATACATCACATGCAAAAGTGCATGCATATTTATATTGCCATATCCCAGTTTTTTGGAGTTTGTTGTATCTGTATCATATTGTATCTGTGTTCCATATGCATATTGATACTTTATAGGTTTTTGATATGCATATGTCATGTTAGTATTTCCTAAGTGTCATTTTCTAAATGTTATTAACTTTTTGAATTTTGATCCTTTCAGCTGATCAGTTGCATGTTTTCTTTGCTTCTGTTTATCTTGATGTTTGTGTCCATGATAACCTATCATGGTCTAACAATTCTCTCATCCTTTTGTTTTTCTGCTGAAGATTGATGAAATCCTTGGAGATTATGCAAATTTGTTCAGAGATCACTATTACGTTAAAGCATCTGGAAATTGTGACCTTTCCAGAATAAGTGATCCTCATAATGAATTTAAGGGAAAGAACGTGCTTATTGAGAGGAAAGATGTTCCAACAAAGGCATCTAAACTGGGCATGTCTGTGGATGAATACGCCCGTATCCTCAGTATATGTCATGAAAAGCTTTTCAATGTTCGATCTAAACGACCAAGACCACACTTGGATGACAAGGTATCAGTTTTATTTGCTTGTACCTTAGGAATAAAACCCTTCTTTCCCTTTTGGTGGGGGTGGTGGAGGCATAGGATCATCTTATCTTTAACTTATATCATATGTTTGAAGGAAGTGTTTGCTTGTTTAGGTAATTGTTTCATGGAATGGGCTTGCAATATCTGCTTTCGCTAGAGCTTCCCAAATTCTCAAGGCAGAACCCAAGGAAACCAGATTCTACTTTCCGGTGGTTGGTTGTGATGTAAGATTCTCAAACTTCTAATTTGAAAAGTGAACAAGGATTGTTGGTCTACCTGCACTACATACATTCTTCTAACAGTTTACGGATTTGCTTTATTTTTGTTTATCTATGTGTGAGAGCAGTGATGTTAACTTGCCTTGAAGAAAATATCTGGTCTTCGGGTGTCATCCGCACTATGAATAATAGGTATAAACTGTAGTTGGATATTCTTGGAGCTGTAAACCTTTAGGGTTCCTGTAGTCTTCACTTCTCGCAACTTCAGAAACCCTACATAGTTGTCAGAGAGAAGTTAGCATCGTAAGTGAGGTTGCAAATGTTTTTATAAAATATCCATTTGAAGCTTTTTTTTGAGCTAAATAATTGTCGGTAGTTGAGCCAGTGTTTGCCTCTTTAAGCATACAAACTATAAGCTTTGACTATTTGTATCAAAATACACTAAGAATAAAGTTTTGTAACCTCGTATAGCTGGCTCCTGGTAATCCTTATATGAGTTGTACACTGCTCAGTCGATCACCAAGGTGCAGCTCAGGAAAGATAGGGACTATTAGGTTTCAAAATGTTCCTACTGATTGGAGAAGTGAAATATCAGTTTAGGCACATTTGACGAGCCTAAGATTCAAGATGGAAAAAGAATGACATACTTCTATTTGCAGTAGGCTTCGAAATTATTAGAATTCATTGGTCACATCGAAATCTGTCGAACACTGTTGACCTGCTTATGATCTGAGTATATTCTGTACTTCAACTGACAATTTAAGGTGATTTTGGAATTTGTCATTTGATTAACTGTCTTGTGGTTTGGCCTAGGCTTAGTATACGTGCCCATTGATTCCCTATTTTAATATATATGTGGTGGAACCTTTGCCAAATATTTTGTCAAGCGTCATTTCTTTGCATATCCTTTATCACACACTACATATAGAGGGGCATAAATAAACTTAATAAACTCTTAAATAGGATGGCCTCATTTGGTTAGTCTAAGAAACTACTGATACAACAACAACTAAGCCTTTCATCCCAAGTATTTGGGGTAGGCTACATGAACCAAAAAAGAATCACGCCAGATCGATCACTTTGATAGTCCTTCTCCATTCATTTCTATCAAGTAATATCTCCTCATTTAAACCTCTAGAATCCATATCTTTTCGTTATTACCTCCATCCATATTTTCTTCGGTCTTCCCTTCATTCTTTTAACTTGTCCTACATTGATAAACTCTCATCGTCGAACTGGTACATTTGTAGGCCTACGTTGCACAACCAAACCATCGTAATTGGTTTTCTCGCATCTTCTCATCGATGAGAGCTACACCTACCTTAGCACGAATATCTTCATTTCTCACTTTATCTCTACTAGTGTTGCCGCACATCCAGCGGAGCATGCGCATCTCTGCTGTACTTATTTTTTGTGAATGACATTTCTTTATAACCCAATATTCCTTGCTATATAACAAAGCTGGCATAATACAACAACAACTAAACCTTTTATCCCAAGTATTTGGGGTAGGCTACATGAACCAAAAAAAGAATCACGCCGGATCGATCACTTTGATATTCCTTCTCCATTCATTTCTATCAAGTAATATCTCCTTATTTAAACCTCTAGACTCCATATATTTGTTATCACCTCCATCCATGTTTTTTTGGGTCTTCCCTTCGTTCTTTTAACTTGTCCTACATTAATAAACTCGCCTCTTCGAACCGGTGCACTTGTAGGCCTACGTTGAACATGACCAAACCATCGTAAGCGATTTTCTCGCATCTTCTCATCGATGAGAGTTACACCTATTTTAGCACGAATATATTCATTTCTCACTTTATCTCTCTTAGTGTTACCGCACATCCAACGGAGCATGCGCATCTCTGCTACACTTATGTTTTGTGAATGACGTTTCTTTATAGCCCAACATTCCGTGTCAGATCTTAAAAGCTGGTCTAATAGTAGTCCTATAAAATTTTCCTTTCAATCTTAACGGAATGTTATGGTCGTATAAAACTCCCGTTGCCCTCCTCCATTTCATCCAGCCAGCTTATATTTTATGGTTAACATCATTATCGATCTCTCCATCATTCTGAATAATAGAACCCAAATATATAAACTGACTACTCATTTGTATCTCTTGCCTATCCAGTTTTACAGTATTATAGTTTATGGTCCGTCGTTTACTAAATTTACACTCCATATACTCTGTTTTAGACCTACTCAATTTAAAACCTCTAAATTTTAATGTATACCTCCATAACTCTAACTTGGCATTTACCCTTGCTTTTGTCTCATCAACTAAGACAATATCATCAGCAAATAGCATACACTAAGGTATCTCATCCTGAATAGCTCTAGTAAGCTCATCAATCACTATAGCAAATAAGAAACTACCGATCCATACCAAAAAATTTCTGATTTCTTGGCTAGTATTTGGCATTTATTAATTAGTGCTCGGTCTTTCCTGAAGTAGATATGGGCGTGCAAATTTTTTGTACACCTTCTTAACCATTCAATTTGTATACAACTTTTGTGTATGGCCTGTTTCAATAATTCTAACCTGCGGTTTTGTTCATAAGTTTTATGGCATGCTTCCACTGCTTGCAGCCACGTGAATATTTGGAGGTTGCAGAAACTGCAGCAAAGTTTATCAAGAGTAAACTGTATGATGTGCAAACAAAACGGCTTCGTCACAGCTTCCGGAATGGTCCATCAAAAGCACCCGGCTTTCTTGATGATTATGCATTTCTAATCTCGGGTTTGCTGGATCTTTATGAATATGGGGGTAAGATCAGTTGGCTGACTTGGGCCATTGAATTGCAAGCTACTCAGGCAAGTGATATAATTGCTATCATGCATGAGCATCTTGTATTAGTGAAGCTGGTTGTTCAAGTAGTCTGTAACGGTATATGGTTACTGCACAGGATGATTTATTTCTAGACAGAGATGGTGGAGGCTACTTTAATAATCCTGGAGAAGACCCTTCTGTCCTTCTACGAGTGAAAGAAGATCATGATGGAGCTGAGCCATCAGGGAACTCGGTTTCTGCAATTAATCTGATCAGACTGTCATCCACGGTTGCAGGAGGAAGGTCCGAATATTACAGGCAAACTGCAGAACATCTTCTGGTATGTTCCTCCGAATCTTTTTTTTTTTTTTTTTTTAGCTCAGAGTACAAGAAGCAACTATTAACATGACTGCAACCTAAATTACCTGCCCTTTCAATTAGATATTACAATCTATAAGCATTGCACACCAGAGAGTGATCATAAGAAAAGCATGGAATGAGTATGAGTATGCGCGTTAAGCCTACGAGTTTGATGAGAAATCCTTTACTGGACGAGTGATATAAAGAATGGGTGTGAATCATGTGAGATCGCCTCAATCAAAGTCTATTTTGATCTAGCTTTGTCCCTACGAATAATATTCGTAACTTTTCGCTGTCACGTCACCTCAAACAATTTCCTTTTAACCTTGCCTTGTTTGATTCTACTCTAGTTTCCAATTAAGTGCTCATGTTCTTATTTTCTTTTCTGAGTTTTCTCATCTTCCTTCTCGTCTATCTCAACTTTCCATTCTGCAAACAACACAGCAATTGATTGTCATTTTGAATAATAATTCCCACCATTATTTGATCAGGTACTCATGAGTATACATATTAGAAATGTATCAATACTTATAATAATAATAATAATAATATAATATTTGTATGACTTGGATAAACCAAATGTGCCTGCAAAATCTAGAACGCTGACGGTTAGCTCTAATATTCGTGTAATGAAGAAGAATATGGGATCACTATACGGCGGGTGAAAACTTTATGCAGGCAGGATGAATTCATAACGAGAGTGTCCAAGTAGGATGTGAGTCACATGTACTACTATTTATACAATCAAGAGTGCATTTTTCTTTGTGTGTATTTGTGTTTGCTTCTTCTTTTTTTTTTTTTAAAAAGGAGAGGGGGGGGGGGGGGGGGGGGGGGGGTGTTTTTGCAGGGTTGTTTGTCTTTATGTTGTTCTGCAAATAGTACATAGATATTGTTAGAAGTATGAACCAAGATTTGCATGGTTCTGATAATCGGTATGTATAAATGAAGATATGAATGGTCGGTTTGGCTACCCAGAAAATTCACTCTGACATTGACTTGCTGAAAGCATTGTTCTAAATATCAGTTCGTCGCCTCGACGAACGATATATCGCCCTATATATCGTTTTAGAGGGTCTACCGATACGATATAAAAGCCTGATATTTGCTCATATTTTTTGATATATTGTCCGATATCTCGCTATTTGATATGAAAACTGTTCATTCGATATGATCTCGATATCTGATATTTAGAACCTTAGATGAAAGTGATGCAAAACAATTGAGAGTTTCATATATACGTATAGCATTACTATAAATGAGCAGCCAGCTTAACTAAGTTACATGAGCTAGCTGCTAAAAGATAGTAATCCTTTTTTTATTTAATTTTCTTGCAATCATGATCTCCACCTCCTTAGTTTCATCAGGATTAAAAAAAAAAAATTAATGGATTGTGGTGTTCATTTGTCATTCCATCATGTGAGTATAAAATGTTGCATTCATTGAAAACTGTTAATTTTTTGTTAATTAGATGGTGATCAAATCAAAATTAAATCCATGAAATTTGGTATGAGTGAACTCTAGGAGGCTAAGATCTTAATCAAAAAATTAATTTTGAAAAAAAAATTATTTCAGGTGACTGAGATAACTAATATTAGCTGGCAGCTTATTTTTATTACGCGCACGCACACATGCGCATGCACGCACACATGCGTGCACGCGCGCACACAGATATTGTGGATGAGATGAGCCTAAACAGGATCAACTGAAACGGTTAGGAATGCATCAGTGCTTTATTATGTAATTTCCTTTGTTTTTTCTTTTTCATTCTAAGTTAAGAGAGTTGAAGATGTACATATTATAATGTTATTTTATCCTTCATCAGTAAAATCATCCGCTGCACATATAAATAGTCACACACACACACACACACATGCCTTGTATCTGCTTTGTATATACACATACACACATGTATTTGCTTTGCCAAAATTGAACAGAAAATACACTGCAAGTAGTGATCTTTAAGTACCAATTTGATCAGATTGTTTATAGGAGTAATTTATAATGTCGAACTTTCAGTGTAAAGTTGGGAACATTGAATCAAATTTGTCAAGGAGTCGTCGGAATTTTTCTAGCTAATATTTCTGGAATATGATGTTGCAGGCAGTATTTGAGACGAGGTTGAAGGATCAAAGCATTGCTGTTCCCCTGATGTGCTGTGCAGCAGACATGCTCTCTGTTCCATCTAGGAAACAGATAGTATTGGTTGGAGATAAAAATTCTACAGAATTTGATGATATGGTGGCTGCAGTTTATTTGTATTATGATCCTAACCGAACTGTAAGTAAATGGTGTTCGGGTTGATTTTTTTTTTTTTTTCCCCGACAATCTTGTGCTTAGAAGCAATAGTGATTCATCCTTGGCACATATGCAGGTGATACAAATAGACCCAAATAACAAAGACGAGATGGAGTTCTGGGAAAGCAATAACGAGAACGTAGCCCAGATGGTGAGGAGCAGCCCAACTGACAAGATAGTAGTGGGACATGTATGCCAAAATTTTGTGTGCAGTGCACCGGTAGCTGATCCAGATGCACTCCGTGCCTTGCTCACGAGAGGGAAAGTCACTGCACCATCAGGATGAAGTCCTACAATTCCCTGTACTGTACTGTGTATACCTTTTGTCATAGCCTTCAGCATCGACGGTACATACATGGTTTGATGCTTTGAGTTGTTATTCTGTATAATATTTAACATATATAGTATTACATATGGGGAGCAGATACTGCTACTTTCTTCCAGGAAGCAATGAGGAAGAGGTACGAGATTCATTGCAGAACTTGTAGCGTCTTGCTAAACGTTCTTTGTAAATGCATGCTCCTCTTCCTCCCCATGACTTTATCTATCTACTTCAGCAATAGCGTTTATGGACACTGGATGAAGTGAGAGTAGATGTATACTTCATGATATCAGAATTTACAGTGTTAGATATGCAAGTGTTGTCGGAGACCACTGATCTTATGAACATGCAACGGCCACTTCCCATTTGTGTAGTACCATCAGTGGTACAGAGTGCAGCACAAGCGAGGTCAATGATTTGTTGTAGTTGTCAATGATTTGTTGTAGTTTACTTCGTTGCAGTGTATGCGTTACTTGTCTAGTTTCTTCAAGGTTGAGATAATAGTTTGTAAGAGATTGCACCAACACTTTTTCGCGGTAAATTGCTTGGAACTGTTCTTGGTTGCCAGATTTCCATAACTAAGCAGATGTTTGTTTCCCTTTAACAAAGAGTCTCGCAATCCAACCCTAACCCTAGCCCTCTATAATGTAGACTTCGATGTCTACTGTCTCCCTCGTTATAAATGTGTGAATTGATCAATCTACATAATCATGAAGAAACAGTAAGTAATTTTTGCCAGTTTGTTTGCAAAGCATTTTCAATCGACACCTCCTCTTTCTCCTATTAGAAGCTTTCTTGATAACCAGTGTTTTCTGTACTTGAAATATTACAGGGGAAATCGATGTTTACTGCACTAGAAATAATACAACAGATGAATCAGGATTACTTGTATCTAGATGGAAGTAAACAGAATAAAGTTTCGTAACGATGCATCCAACTCCAGGCAGAAAAAAAAACTTGTTCTACTGTATTGCACCATATCAAGTTATAGCGCAAAGAAACGTCAAGTTTAATACATTCGCATCTCAATACACAAGTGTGCCGTACACAGAACAAGAGCGGAAAGAGATGCACAGATTTATCGTTGAAAATACCACTACCACTACCGTCCTTATTGCACAACGGCCTTATATTTTGACATAACAATTAAAAATCTAACTAAAAATATAAGGGGAAAAAAAACTATATTCGGGTTTGGGTGATGCATCACTGAGGACCTTGGATCCACATTCATACTGTACAAGAATTTGACAGGAGAAGCAAAAAAAAAAAAAAACTGATTTCGTCATCAGCTGCCAAACTACAGGTAGGGCAAGGTTGACATTATGTCATACGTCCAAGTAATTTGCTACGATTTACATTCCCACGGCGTTCAAGGATTTCTGCGGAGAGCAATCACATGTCTGTACTGGACAAGAGTAGGAAACTGTGTTAGAATAGTGAGTTAATAACTATATCGTCAAGTAAGCACAGAAGGAACAAAATATTAACTAGTTATCCATGTCTAATCCATATTAAAGTAGTAACTATTGCATCCTTTAAAAATAAAAGCCAAAGATTTAACCAGTTATCCAGGTCAAATCCCTAAAGTTTTTCAGTTTCCTCACTACTTTGATGTCCCAAATGCTTCTCTTGATTCTTATATTAAGAAAAATACGGTATATACAATCTGATATTATTATTCTCAACAATCGCAAATATTAAGAGGTGTCAAGGATTTTGAGAAGTGTTACAGTCATTATCCGAAACTTACTATATGTTGAAGTTTGGGACACACTCTTCAGGCACTCGAGAATTGATAGTGACCTCGTATCAAACACTGCTTAAATTGAAGCAGCCATGCTATCTAGTTGTATGTTGATAGGTTCTAGAACAAATTTCATGACATTTACTATGCTCTCTCAAACACAAACTATCAATTAATAGATCATTGTAACTCTACTTGCATAGAATCACTGTAATAAATATAAAGAGACACTGTTTACGAAACACAACTGCTTATAATCTCTGATACCACATAAATAACTATAAACAGAGGCTGTTCACATAATAAATATCACATATTAAGAAGCTTACCTTAGCCAGTCACCAGGAGAAGCACAGCCTCATGCATTTCGAATGGAGAATTCACCTACACATAGTAGATCATTCCCACTTCAATAAGGCTTATATGAGGTATGCTTAAGGCCACTCCAGGGCCCCTGCAGTTTTTCCTAAGGAAAGAATAGGCCACATCAATGACAAACTTCTTCAGAAATGATGAAGTTTTTCTAGCCTTTATATATGAATGACCCATAACATAAGCAACTCCTGCATGCTTAGCCTCCACAAGTGCTGCCAGTTCTTCTCTCACCTGTGGGTCTATATACATGGCTTGAGGTGGAAGCTCAAATCGAACACGATGTCTTCGACTGACATTTGGTGATTCTTCCTCATACAGTGACTGTAAGCTTTGAAGAGTTTCTGACTTGCTACTTCTCAAAAAAGTTGATTCGCCTAAACCATTTTCTTCAGCATCTCTCACCACCAAACTCGTACCTAATCCATTAGAAGTTCTTATAACTGCCATTCTGCCCTCTGGAGATATCTCGTAGCTCCCTGAGGAGCTCTCCTCAGCTTCCATTTGAATGAACTCTGCAATACTCATGACAAGTTGGTTCTCAAAATTATCATCATCTTTCTGCACATCTTTGTACCCATACCTAATAATACAACGGTACATCCTGTAGGCTCGAGGACCTATTCGTCCTATCAAATACCGTTCATCTGGTGGAACGTATGGAACTGGCACTGACTTCACACAAACAAAGACAAGAACTTGATGGAAGGCAGGAAGATTAGTTACAAAGTGTGAGAAGATAGCAGGAACTCCTGTAACCAGCTCTGTGTAAATTAATCCAATTCCAGGCACACGAACAATACCAAGGCTGGGACCAAGTGTGAGGATCCATTTCATCGAGACTTTGTTTTGTAGATCAAAGGCATACTTTCTTCGAGTGCCATAGTGCCATACATACATAACAAACAAGAAGATTAAGGACAGTGCAAGAGGTGCCCATCCTCCCTGGGGAACTTTCATGATCGAAGATGATAAGTAGCATATCTCGACCATTCCAAAGAACAGCAGGAATAAAGCAGCAAAAATGACACTTTTTTGCCATACAAAGATGATGACTAGTGCCATTAACCATGTGGTCACAAACATCACAGTTATGCAAGCAATGCCTGAAGAATAAGAAACATGTCCAACGCCTTAGTAATTGATATACCCTTAAAAGAAGGTGTACCGACATGGGAGCTGTGTCTACTTTACATGTGCAAATTCTACAAAAATCAAAAATAAGTGCAAAGTTTTGCTTTTGTGTGCATGTGTACACACACGAGATTTTGCACGTGATGTTATGAAGAACTAAGAGTATTTTTCTTCTTTTAACAGGAACACATGCAGCTTGTTTTGTAAAAGAATACATACCATAAGCATTGCCAATGGGGTTTATGTCACGGAATCCAATTGTAACAGCCAAACAGAGAACCATGAGGATCCAGTTTATTTCAGGTATATATATTTGGCCATAGATCCAACGTGATGTATGAACAACCTTGACACGTGGAAAACAACCCAAAGCATGGCATTGCTTGACAATTGAGAATGTTGCCGAGATCACAGCCTGACTAGCAACTATAGCAGCAAGAGTGGCTATAATGAAAACAGGCCAAAACACAGGCTCTGCAAACGAATAAAAGAAACATAATATAGACTTTCATGTTTGAGCTTCTTTGATGCAGAGTTTATCTTTGTCTATCGAATCTTTTACCTGGAATAGATGCATAAAAGCTCGTGGGAACACTTGAAATATTTTTAGAGAGGTATGCTGCCTGCCCCATGTATTGTAGTACCAGGCATGGGTAAATGAGAGTCAGAAATGCCACCTGCATGATAAGTGTATTCAAGAAATTACTTGTGAAAAAGGTTCAAAAGGATTACAAGGCGATAAAAGAAGATAAAATGGCAAGAGAGCAAACCCAGAGCATCTAAAATCCAACAAACAACTTACTTGCCTGTCTCTAAATAGGTTAAAAAAATGCTTTCAAGCCTAAAGAACAAATGTAAAAGCTAATTAATGAAAGATAGGAAACCTAACAAGCTGCTTATCGACACAAAAGATAGCATAAAAACTACATGAGATTTTTCTTTTCTGCTAGCATCCATGCCATAGCCTCTTAACCTTTTTTTTTTATTCAAAGTAATAGTGCCCCTTCCACAGATAATCCAGCATCTTTTGTTCAGCACTTTGGCAATTTATGACAAGTTGACTGACTTGAGTTAGAGGGCTATTGAATAACAAATAGAGCATGTACAACTACGACAGGTTAAGAATGGCTACTGTTCAGCATAAATATAAAGGAGCAGCTCTAGACAAAGACGATATGAAATGGAGAACTTACTGTTATTATACTTTGTAGAACTGACAATTAGCTGTAGAACGATAAAAATAATCCAAGTTCGAATCTAAAATCCGAGTTTGAATCCGAGTCCGAGTCCGGATCCAAAGTTCGGATCCAAAATCTGAGTTTGAATCCGAGTACGAATCCAAAATCCGAGTCCAAATACGAATCTGAATTCAAATAATAATAATAATAATAATAATAATAAGTAATTAATTAATAAAATAAATAAATAAATAATTTTTTTAAAAAATTAATTAAGGGGGAGCCTCGCACCCACGTGGATGCGAGGCTCTCAGCAAACACTTTAATTAAGGGGGAGCCTCGCACCCACGTGGACGCAAGGCTCTCAGCAAACACAATTAAAAAAAAAAAAATCAAAAGGAGCCGAGCCTCGCACCCACGCAAGGCCCAGGAGAAAAGCAAAGAAACAAAACAAAATCAAAAAAAAAAATTGAAGGGGGAGCCTCGCACCCATGCGAGGCTCACGTGGATGTGAGGCTCTCAGGAGACTCCAAATCGAAAAAAAAAATTAGCCTCGCACGTGGATGCGAGGCTCGGGGAGGCTCTCAAGGAAGCCAACAGAAAGCAATATATATATATATATATATATATATATATATATATATATATATATATATATATATATATATATATATATTAGAACTGGTCGCCCGTTTTCCCTGCTCGAGTGCCCGTTTCCCCTACTCGGTCTCTCGTTTCGGGCGGTGAACCCCCGAACCCGTGCGCACAATATATTTTGGTCTCGTCTCGAGTTGCAATCTCAAACTCTCATCCAAATTCTAATCAAACCTAAATTAATTTTTGGATGAAGAATTCTAAATTAATTTTGTTAGAGTTTGATAATTCTACAATTTCTAATTAAATTCTAGTTTGAGTTTAATTGATTTTGGGTGCAGAAATAAGACCCGATTCAATAAATCTGGAACAAATCAAATCAAGAAAAGATACGAATATCTCATCGAGATTACAAAAAGATCATGATTCTATCTACAAGGAAACCGAATCTCGATTCTATCTACAAAGAAACTCTCTCAACAATTTGGGGCCTATAAATACCCCTCAAGAGAGCTCAAAAATAGGCTTTTTGGCAGATCGATCTATGCGTGAGAGCCTTGAAGTCTCGAAGCCTTGTGAAAAAAAAAGACCCTTTGGCAATTCAAGTAACGTGCGAGAATTTTGAAGCCTTAGGACTGGCAAAAAAAGAGGCTTTTGGCCAGATCTCTCTCGTTCGAGCTTCCTTCAAGACGCTCAAGAAATCTCCATCGCCTCCAACCATCGACGTTGGATCGTCAATGGGGAAGGACCGATCCCTATAGCTACCTCAAATCCCACGATCTTCTGATTAAAAAATAGCGACGTGTTCTATAAGTCCTCTCTATCTGTTTTTATTTTCTTTTCTTTGTAATCCAAAAAAAAAGATGAATTTTTTATAATCTGTAATTTTTCTATATCAATGGCAATGGAAAGATCCTTGTTTTCGCGGAAAACATTAGCAAGCAGAAGAAACATAGCAACTAGACAGATCAATGGAAGCATAGGTGATAAGGCACTAGTACTTCCTTCTTATTTATTTATTTTTTTTAACCCATGCACCTAGACACCAATCAATTAGGTTGGTATTGTGTCAGCCTTTGTCTGGCCAATCCCAATTTTTAGCACACTCCAGAAAGGAACTGATAAAAATCAAATTAGGTCCTGCATATGGAGTTTATAATCCAGTTCAGATGTTAAATGAATGCGTAGTTTCACGATAATTACGATAATCAGCTTCACAGTACGATAGACAGTTCAGAAGCCTGTAAACCTGGATTGCATTAGGACTGGATCTAGCACTCCAGTTTCATTGATATTTTAATGCTTCAAGTTTTGTGCTTGGACGCTCTCATCATATACCCAGAGAGCTGATTCCAAAAAGTATTTGACATCATGTCAGCAAATTGTATCATATAGGTCACTTTATAGTAACTTCTTCCAAGATTATAAATGAATAAATACATAAAATGCTGAATATTATTCCTAGACATATGTAACTTGTAAAAGCAAGAAACCTATTCATACAAAGAAAAGAAACTTGAAACTTATTAAATCTGTTTGAAACAAATAACAGCAAATTATAAGAAATGCATTTAGTAGTAGAAGTTCTAGTTGGAAAAGTGAAAAGGAGCATGTGTCAAGGCTGTGCTTGGATGTCAAAAGCAAAGTGTTTTGGAGTGTTTTTAAAGTATGCTTTGGAGTGTTTTGGTGTTATGTATTTTCGAGTGTTCTGACCATGATTTTTGAGGTGCTCAAGCATATACATGGGACTTTAGTTTATCATTGGTTTCATAAATATGTAAAAGACAAATATACGCTAGTTCGGAAAAAGGTAAGAACGCAGGAGAGAGAGGTGGAATGAGAGAGAGAGAGGGTATTTTTGGATAAAAAATTTAAAACACTTCAAAACACACTGATTTGGGGTGTGCTAAAAAACAATCCAAAACACTGACCCAGGTGTTGTGAACTGTTGTAAAAACACTTCAAAACACTTCGCCAAAAACTCACACGTTGAACACTTCATAACACATCACTCCAAAACATCCCAAAACACTACAAAACTAATCTCCCAAGCATAGCCTAAGAGTTTGCGCATGTGTGTATTTATTAGATCATTTAGGAATTGTCAAACGTAGCTTCATGGGAACTCCATGATGGATCATCCACATTGATGATCAGATTCATCTAAACATTCATCTTCATTTGTCTAAGAATGACAAATTAAGTAGGTGAAAGCTTTTCTTCCATTAATCAAGTGGTTTCAAATTAAATTTATGTACAAAAACTATTAGCATATGTTGTGCAATAAAACGGCATAACCCCTAATTTCCCATACTTGAACTGAGGTGTGTGGACCAAGATGCACAGTATAGACCAACCATGGGATGACCAACCATACAGTCTCAAGAAGCTCGTTTAGAGGCTGGTCCTAAAGGATGAAGTGTCTACACACTCTCGGTGCTTGTCATCCTCGCTGATTTATGGTACATATGAAAGTCAATGAAGGGGTACTCTTCATCCTCACAAGCAAGTCTCTCTCCACATTACCAGAATCAAATCAAATGACGAGCAACTTGTTTCTTGGCTTGCAAGTACATGCTCCCATTACCTTCCTCTTCCTCACCAACGTTCAACTGGAAAGCCTTCCTCTTCAACCATACAGGTCGACATTTCACAGTTAATGTTGGCAGCATGCTCCTTTGTGAGGGATTTCTCCTGTCATTACCATAAGAGGGTTCTTCTCCAAGCCATTAGCTAGGTTGAACCCTTCGTGGTTCAATGGACTATTAAGACTGTTGGCCAAGATTTCAAGGGGAATCCTCGAGGGTGACTCTGACTAGCATAACAACTTCAAGTACTAGTCAAGTCGAATCAAGACTGTTATCTACTACATTCCAGCCTATTTATGATCTATCAGATTTTCACTTCCATTTCTTGAACAGGTGAAACTTTAATTGTGTGATTAGAAGATTTCTTAAGATTCGGGAGAATAAATAATACTTCTAATAACGCCATAAGGACTGATGCTTATAGATAAATCATATAACTTTAATAAATCCTTCTGATTAGAACACTGTTTGATTAACTTCATTAAATGGTTCTAATTTCCTCAAAAGAAATTCTTCTAAATAGAATATAGTACGCGTTGATATTCATAGGAAACTATAAAGATGAAGAGCACCCAAATCTTACAGTGCATAGTATTATAATGAAAATTTGTGAAAATATTTTTATTTCCATAAGGCCACAATTATACTAATCTCATTAATCTATAATATTTGTTACCCACTTCCAAAAGAAATAGTGTTCAGCATACCCTAATTGATGCATCAGTAAAGTGGCCAAGATCTGCAAACATAGCTTCTGCACCTGTGATCATGAAGGCTCAGATGTTAGCCGTATTTATAGATGAAATTAGAAAAAGTAGCATGTTGAACTTTGACATTTTGTTCGAAGTTTCACCTGTAATACATAATAGTATCCCCCCTAGTGAAAGCCAACCATCTTTCCCTGTAATTTGGAAGAACTTAATGATATAGTATGGTGAAAGCGCATGGTAGATTTGGGGATTCCAATGAATTATGTTGTATAACCCAATTGATCCTATGCTGAACAACCAAATGATAACAACTGGTGCAAATATGAAAGCTACTTTCTGGGTACCCCAATGCTGCAAGGCAAAAAGGCCAACCAGCACAAAGCAAGAGATGATTACAACCGCACCTGATAGAAATCAAGTAAGATAACCATAATATACAATACTAAATATTATAAATAAAAATCAGACAAAAGTTAATGCATTTGAAAAACTGACAAATCCAAATATCACAGATACACATCCTTCAGGCATAATAGAAAAAAGCTACAAAACATATCATAATGAAAGGTCAAGAAACACTTCTGCTGAAATTAATTGTCCAAATAAACAATTAGCAGTATCAGAGCTTGTCCACAAGCAGCTGCTACTCATGACCTCTGTAGGAACTCTAACCAAAGGAAAATGGATTCGTTACAGAATTATTTCCCAGAATCAGTAACATTTTTTATTACGCATATTGAAGATACAAAATAACTGAGACAAATTAGCAACCATGAAAGATATAATCTGATAAGACTAGATAAGGGAGAAATTTGACGTATGATCGCAACGGAGTGAAAAAATGGAGTTGCAAACTACACTCTTAAGTCCATGGGATTGCTAGTTGAGACCTTTGACAAGAATAGCCTTAACTTGTCTTTCCATAACTCCATTCTAATGTAGAAACGTAGTCTGACTAGTGTCCTAACTCCAAAGATATAAGTACCCACCACAGAGGCTTTTATTTCTTATTCTCGGATAGGCAGAACATAAGATCACATCTCTCTGATGGAAAATGCTGGTTCACAGAGCATTCTACACTCCTAATAAAAATTTTATTTATAAATATGATCCATGTCTCTGACAGTCCATACAGGAACAAAGACAAAGACATGAACGGTTTTGAAGTGACTAGAGATGCCTTTTCGTTGTCATGTCCCTATCTACCTAATTTCCTCTCTGCTTCTTCTTTCTCATTTCTTCTCTCATTCGCTGCTAACCTATTTCTTCTTTCCCTACCTTTTTCATTGCTACAATAACTTACATTCTACATACCAGCGAATAGGACAAATCATGATATTCTTCCACCCTGTTTTACTCTTCTTTGAGTTATGAAGAAACTTGGAGGCTTCTTCTCTGTTGCATGAGCTTAAAAGCCTTGAAGGCATAAATGAGGTAGCTATTCGAGGTATTCTACCCTCATCTGCATTATCAGATCTTACAGCATTACAACAACCCATTCTCTAATCCATAGCTATACACTTAATAGAAGGTTGACAGCCAGTTGTCAAGATTCCACATTCTCACCACTAACTACCATAGCCACTCCCCTCATTGAGGAAAATGATTCCACATTCTCAGCTCTAACCACCATAGCCACTCCCCCTCAATGAGGAAAATGCCTAGATGGCAACGGCAAGTAATATAAGTATCCACACACAACTTGAAGATGCCCATAATAGTATAACCATCCTTGATCTTTTAAGCTATTCCAACTCAAAAGCATTATAAATATTGAGGTTTTTTTAAGCCTAACAATCTGATGTAATTAATGTTATGTTCCAATTAATGAACTTGATTTACAACATTCAATATATAGAAGACCAAAATAACAAATTTTATGGTCTCTTTAGTTTTCGATTAATTGTTACTTACCTATACATTAATAGATGGATGATTTTCACTTAGGAATGCAGAGAGTGCAGATTATCTGAACCCAACCTGCATATGTATCCTCTTGGATGAGGATAAAGATATCAAACATGCTATCTGTCCAGAAACAATATGAGTACGGATAGTAAAATTGGATTATTTGTGCAAATGGATACAAATTTAGCATTAAAAAAAACAGAACAGAATTTGGGTGGCATTAGGCAATATACTTGTTTATCGTTTACCCGTATCTTCGTGTATTTCCGTACCCATTAGTAATGATAATCCTTACCCCATAACATAATTAGGGATTACCTTACATTCCTTTGCGCTCGTCCATTTTGCTTTTCTACCTAGAATGACACTTCTGTTCCTCCAAAATAGCATCTTAAATGAAAGGAAAAGGGGAAAAAATCAAAACCTTAGTCTTGATTTTGGTAGTTGTCCAGCACCAACTAATATCAGTATCTATTGCAATCGGATACGGTAATTGTCCATATCCAATTCGTATGTGTGTCCATGTTTTATCTGGCATGGATACTTAATTTTCCTTCTGAATCTGAATTCACGTTTCTGAAATAGGACACAAGTACTGGAAAACCGTAATTACATTCCTATTTCCAATAGCAACTTGATGAGGTCACTTGGTCACTTAAAAACATGTATATTTAGAATTAAATCATTATCTAAACCTTTTCCCATCGAAATAGGACTATTTTAGAGCAAGGCTACATGAAAGATTTGATAAAGTTTTACAACTGATTTTCGACAGCATTAACTCCCTTATCTCCCAAAAGAATTATGGAAAAAAGAGGGACTACTATCCAAAACAGCCAGCTCTTATATACCATACTCTCCTAGACTTAGGAAAAGGTCTGGAAAGAGAGGAAAAGACGATAAGTTTGATATAGGGAATAACATTCAGTCATTCACTTTCGAGTCACACATAAAGCCAAGAGACATTTATTCCCTTCCATATTCAAAATTAAATATGTTAAGACAAATTTTCAGACATTTAGGCTTGCAAATGAGCAAAAAATGATTGTGCTACCTCCACCTCCCTCCATCTTTGAATGTGTAATAGTTTCCTACACTAATTTCTCATTCCAAACTATTGATCTTCCTCACTAGCATTTGATGATAAGGGTGATGAGTAGCAAAAGTGCTGCTTGTGCTTCTAACTTTGGTTTAAGGTTATATTTCAAGAATACCATGTATTAGACATTTATTATAACTTATCACATGCTGAAAGATTTAACAATGTATGAATTTGATGATATTACTAAGAATAAACAAACTTCTAAGGCAAATAATCAAAACTAGAAATAGAATTTTCTTCTAGTTGATACTAATTATACACTTACCATTATTCAGCCTATTGGCACGAAGTTGTAACCCAGAAATAGATGACAAAACTGCACGTAACCAAAATTGACTTTTAGCAGAAGATCAGGCAAAAAATAGCCATGTTATATTCATGAAAGTGAGAAGAAGTGATAAAAAAAGAAGCTTCGATTCGTTTCATTAGGTCCTAAAATCAAAAAAAGAAAAAAAACAAGGGATAAATGGTACCAGAAATTGCTGGTGTCAGGATGCCGTCACCAATCACCATGCAAGCACCAAATAGAACTACAACTAGCAAAGCAGTTCTAAGCTTTTTGTGCTTCTCCAGAAACCTTTTGAACGGAGAGGGAATCGAATTGCGGCTCGTGTTCCCATTCCTATAATATGTCGAGAGTTCCTCATCAGCTGCCTGTTGATTGGGAAGCAAACTGAACTTTGCATGTCTACAAAGGAGAGAGTATAGAGCAAATGTCCCCCCTACACAACATTATGTAAAAATTAACCAAGTCCTATGTGGTCATTTTACAGCGAAAAATACCTCAAACTCACCTTCACCGTTGTCATCAGCACTCAAGACAATGAAGACATATTTTAGCAGTGGTATCAAAGTGAATGTCCAAAAAATCAATGATAATGCACCAAATATTGTCTGCTCATCTTGATAATCATGCAGCCTGCCTGAAAATGTACTCTTAAACACATATAGAGGAGAGGTACTCAAATCACCATAGACAACACCAAGGCTCTGATATGCCAAAAGGAACAGGTGTTTATAGTATTCCTTCGAGTGGACCTGCGTCAACAGGGATCGAAGAAGACAACATCACATTGAATATAACAGGTATGCGGATATATCATTTCAAGTCCATTAAAACACGTGAGTAGAAACATAATTAAGATGTCAACTTCCATTCTAGAAAACGGACACTAACAACCAATCTAGATTCTTTTCATAATATGGCGTTAAGAAAACTAATAATTAGAACTTATAGGGATGGAAAGAAACCAACAATCTAATTTCTCCCTGGTATTATAATACTCTTAGCTCAAATAGTCCCGTATCGAAAATATGACATCTGAGACATTATTTAGTGTAGTTTATAATGATTATCATAAATCCATAAAGTGATCTTAACTAGCATTTTTTGGGAGAAAGGTTATTTATAAATTATTTTAATTCATGTTATTCTACTAGAGGCTAGCATATACCTCCGAGAATATGTTATTGGCACTCCGCTACCCAGATTCTGGATAGGCTTGTTACAAGTAGTATACTTATAGTTAATTGCTACATGGACCAAATTATTACACAAATATAGTGAGTCACCTGATGAATTTGTGAGAACCACCTCTAGGCATAGAGGCCACCTCTAGAACCCCATATTGCCTGGTGAAGTGTCTATGTATTATTTTGCCCCTCTAATGTAAATGAAAGAGAATGGAATGTAACACCACCATCTCGAATAGTCTCACATCTAGTTTATAATTATTGCCATAAATCCATAAAGTGATTATAATTAACCTTTTTCTGGGAGGAATTGGTGGTAATTATAAACTAGTTTAACTATTGTGTTATTCTACCGGCCGCTTAGCATATTCCTATGCAAATATGTCATTGTCATCCCGCTACCTAGATTCCAGTTGGGAGTGTTACACACAGAGATAACATTAAAGCACAAGAAATACACCAAAAGAAAAGGTTCTATTTCTAATTCTACACTTCACCTATCCAATAAGACCTCCCATAACTTCTTGAAATTTTAGGCATGCAAGGAAATGATCAATCTTAGTTAGAGGCTACATATAATTGAAAATGTTCACTACTGGTGGAATTTAGTCCCCAATAAATCTAGAAAAGAATCGAGACTACTCGAGATAATTTCAGGTCTAATGATCAGATCCCAAGAGATGATACAAAAGACTGATAATTGCATCGCGCTATAAAACTACTAGATAGAGTAATTGCAAATCAAATAAATGACAAAATTGAAAGTTAATATCTCAAAAAATTTCAACTTATTAAGTCCAAGCCTCTCCTCAACGCAATCTTGAATCAGAGAACATGCTATTTGATCCCATACAAACCAAATAAACAGAAATTTAAAAAAAAAAAAAAAAGTGAAAATCGAAAAACTTGACCTAAAATCCAAAACCCTAAATCTCTTACCGGCCGATCACCGGAGGTGGTCCCTCTCTCTTGATCCATGGCCGCTGGAGCTCAGATTAGCTCAGTCTCGTGTTTGCAGATAAACCTCTAAGAAATCTGATAAGAATCGAAAGCGAAATCAGAGGCTATGGATTATGAAATGAAATGAGGAGAGCATTTAAGATCCGCTCGAGCGAGGCAATTTCTTTTCTTTTTTTCCCCCCTTTTTTCCTTTTTTTTTTTTTTTTGTTTGTTTGTTTGATTTGGTTTAGTTTTTGAGTTGTTAAATAAATATGAGCCGGCAGTGGTAGGGAGAGAGTTATCCCCGGTGAGTGTAAGCGTATGATCACCGCCCATTACTTCTATTTGGTACGTAATTATTTTTAACAGCGATAAAATTTTTGGTATAGTTTAAAGTAAATTTTAGTGTAGTACGGGTCAAAGCAGACTTAAACTAACCAGTTTATCAACTGAGGAAGAAATAAACATAAACGAGATGCACAAAAAGTCAACTATAGTTTTAAAAATGTTTTGAGTTTAGTTTGCTTAAACAGAATCAGTATTAGTTTAGGAAAGATTTTAATCAGTCGCTGATATAAAATACGATATTGATAAATTATTTAGAGTAATTTATATTTCAATGCAAATCATGGAGTATGATGAATGTATTTCACGAAAGATTTTAACCAAGTACTAATCTAATGTACCGAATTAACGAATGGTGGAAGAATCTTACGAAAGTCCCAAAAATCTTACGTCTTCAAGAAAAATAATTCTATTTAGCTTTTATCATGTACTAATCATGATATGATTGACTTACCATTTCCATTTGATATGCTTGTTTTTGTTTACTATTAACTAAATTTAATTAAGATTTAATTCAATTTAGGTATTTTTTTGGTCTTTATATTCATGACATCAACTCAAATTTTATTGGGTACGGGTTGAAAAAGATCCGGCCCGAATTCGACAAGCTCGCAGACAAAGCGGTGACGGGATCCTCAGGCTGGAACGAATAATTGCCAACTTAATTATAGAGAAAGTATTATCTTTGTCATTGAGCACCATAATTTTTTAATATATATTTTGGTCCAATAAAAAAAAAATGCAACTTTGTGTTACTCTGATACATTGAATTGCAGTGGTGGGGGGATTTCTAAATGCGCACCACACTTTACTTAGTTAGCACAACATCCTATTGTAAAGTGACTTACACCACAGGGGGAAATGGTGCTCACTAAGTCAAGTGAAATAGACTGTCCCATTGCAAAGGCGGGCCGCGTCGACAACGTGTTTATCGTGGAGAGAACAGATCGCCATCTCGATCCGAGCAGGGCCCACCCGCACTCACGTATGCATGTCGATCTCAGGTGGGCCCAAAATGGTAAACTTTCATCATTTAATTAATATATGGGCTTTTTCGATATTGATTGCTTAATTATTCAATATTTAGATATCAATCTTTTGTTCATATTTTAAGTTGGATCTCTTAGAAGTTGCTCTATTTCGATTCACAAAATCAAAGAAATATTATTCTACTTTAAAAAATATATATTTGGTTAGTTGTACTGCCACTATCCTAATAATTAAATCCAACTCTCTCTTAGTTTTTCTCAAATTATTTAAGCAAGCATTATATCTTTTAATCTCTTATTTTTAACTGTTCTTTGTCATTATAAAACGCATTCAACTATCTATTTTTTCCTTTTTTTTTCTCTAATAACTCAACCTAAAGTTTTTTCTTCCATTCTCTCCTTCTCAACTAATCAGTTGTTCCGTAAAACACTTCAAAACATCAGAATATATGCTTCAAAACATTATTCTCTTTTTGTATATTAGAGCATATTTGATTTTTACATATCTATATTATCTATAAAAATCCATGAAAAAATAAACTTCATAAGATCAATAAGAAAGTAAACTTTGAAATACATATCAAAATGCTTTAAAAACACCTAAATTTTTTTGTTTTTGATGTCAAGCATAATCTTAAAAATATATTTTAACTAATGATATCGCTATTTTAGTAGACAATTGAGATACGCTGATTTGAAATTGTGATGGAGACATGAGAGGGGGGAATTGTTAAAAGAATCAAAGTATGAGTTACGTCACTCTATTTCGCTGGCACCATTTGATTGGGCTCTCACAATTACGAGAGGCCCAGGCGGTTGCGTAAACACCATGTTTAGCGCGTGCTTATTGATGAAAGAAAAATAAATATTTTTTTAAGCGTAGATACTTACTCTTAAGTAGATTTGCAGGACACTGGACCGTGGATTGTTCGCTGGGCTGACTCTGGTCTTTCTCTTTCGAAACCCTCGGAAAGAAGGCCGGAATGCAAAGGCCCAATAGTTTAAACTGCCCTGTTAATATAAAATAACTGGCCCCAACAATGTACCAATACAAGTCGGCCCAATCCATGATCACTAAGGCCTCAATTTAATAATGGCCACAACTAGGTCAATTAATAAATTAATTTACCGATTTTTTTTTTTCCTTATGCAGTTCTTAGAAAGATTAAAATTTAAAAAAAAAGGCGTATAAGCATATTAAATCAAGGAAAAAAAAAGATAATAAAAAAAATGAGAGAACAATCAAACTCAACGAGTCCATTTTTTGCAAAGTTTGTGTAATATTCCAAATTTCGAGCTACATGTATTGCTCTCTTGAAACCAGTGGTGTCGAATAAGTCCACGGAAGGCAATTTTGGACACCGAAATAATTTTAGCTTAACATAACTTTAAATCCACAAACCCAAATGATATTCGGTTTTGGCGATTATTAGTTTTAGATTATGATTTTTTGAGATTTTTCTTACGAGGCCAAAAAATACTCCCAAAATTGGTAATTTAATAATATTAAAATTATTCTTCCAATTACTTTAGAATTTCGATTCATTTATTCCAGATATCGAAACAACAAACGGATAATTTTGTAGAGTTCTCCTCGTCGAGCACTACGTCCTATATAAATTTGACAATATTTAGAGAACGTTACACGAAATCGAAATTATTAAACTATTTATAAATAAATAAATAAAATAATATAAAAAAATAATAGAGGCGGTGCATGCTAGGTAAGAGCTGGCTACATTACGGTGAGTGTGGCATTTTTGGTGGGCAGATGTCGCTGCTATGAAAGATTTAGTTAGGATTAATAAAAATCAATTACTTTAAATACAAAACCCACTCATGACCCCCAACACACTCACCAGTTCTGTTCTCTCATCTCTGTTTCCCTCTCTTCTCCCCTCTCTTCTCCTCTCGGCCAAACTCACCAACAGAGGAGAAAAAATTAAAATAAAATAAACTCACCAACAGAGGAGAAAAAAATAAAATAAAATAAAATAAAAGAGGAAGAAAAGGAAAAATCAAACCGAATCGAGAATTCGAACCGAATATTCGAGATCAAGCCGAGACAAGTAATACTGCTATTTTCGTTCATTTCGTTATTTTATTTATATCTATTTTCGTTCATTTCTTTATTTAATTTAAATTTTTGTATTATCTTGTAAAAATGCTTGGATCATATTTTGGACCATTAACTGATATTAAGGACTGAATCAGATTAGTGTGACAATTTTGATATATATAAATATTATGATATTTGCTTATTTTTTTATTTTAAAAAAAAATTAGGTATGCAAAAAAATAAATTTTTCACCCATGCAAAAATAATTTGGTTTGCATGCAAAATAGTTTTGCATGCAACAGAGAGAGGAGAAGAGTAAAAGAAAAAAAGAAAGAAAAGGAAATTTTGCATGGGCTTATAATTTATGGCTTGTTTTAGAATTTATAATTTGCATAGACTTATACATGTTACCTTTCTAATTTATAATTTATAATTTGCATGGGCTTATACATATTACATTTAGATTATGACTTGTTTTAGACTATGACAAATTACATTTTTGCATGCTCTGGTCAATGAAGTGTGAAAGTTATAAACATGAACTTTATAAATTGTGACATTATATTTTATTAATACAGATACACATGCTGACATGATCATTCGTTAATATTATAAATTGTAATATTTGTATTTATTAATATTATGGATAATAAATATAACTTTGACATACTAGATATGCGATGACATGATTATTCATGAAAACATGATGACAAGTTCTTATATCTTATTTACGTGAAATTAAGTATCATCGTGATACATGTGTACATGATTTTGAATCTTGATTCCTGAATTCTTGTTTCTCGTGATAAGGGCATATACACAGTTTGACTTGACAAGCCACGTGTTTCCATTAATAATGTATATCATGCATTATTGACATGGAAATTGGATAAACTACATGATGGATAAGAACTGTATTGTACAAGGATCTTTTTGGCCAACTTCTTGATTGAGGTGCTGAGGATTTTTACTGCAGCAGCACTGGGTGATACTTGGCCACCGTCTGATACATGAGTCACTATAAGAGTGATGTCCGTACTGTTTCACAGTATGGGGTTTGACTTGAACACCTAGCGGTGTGTCATGGTTCAGCGCCATGAGTTTGAGGCCGGGTCCCGGGTATGCACGGACACTTGTACAATACGGAAACTGCGCGCTATCTTATCCATTATTTAGTTTCAAATGCTAACAAAGATTTGACTTAGACTTGACATCTTTACAAGATATGATCTTTACATGATATTTACATGTTATTTGCAAATGACATATATAATTTTGTTGTTATATGTTTCATTATTCACGTGACTGTTCAATATTATCACGATTTAATTGCATTTTTTCTGTTTATTAAGAGATATTCCCAATGAAAGTATTTTATTCATTTGCATACTTTTATCTTTAGTACTGTAATAGTACACATATATTTTCCTTATGTTATTTGCTGGGTTTAATCCCCTAGGTTTCGAACCTAGGTTTAGAGGACCAAGAAGGAGAACCTGCTTCGACTAAGGATCCGTACTTCATCGATCAGACCGAGCAATATTAAGTAGTGAAGTACGTTTCGAAGAATCTTGTATATCTTTGTCTAGACACTGCTTTTCTCTTTGACTTTTTTGTGTTCATATTTAAAACAGTGTGCCGTTTTATGTAATGAACTCTTTATATAAATGAAATCATTTCAAGTTTCAGACATGTTATTTATTCATCTGATTGTGGCAGTAGTTACGGTTATTCCAAGATCCTATGACTGTTGGGTTGTCTAGTGCAAGTAATAAGTAACGTCCTCCATTTTGGGAAGCAGCTGAAAAACGGGGGCGTTACAGTTTGTATTGAGATTGATTTGTTGAAATTTAAAAAGAAAGAACATTTTATGGTAACGGTTCCAGATTTTTTCCAAAAAAGATATGTACATTCATGGACCATCCAAAATGCAATTTTACCTATTATTTTTAATTTATTTTGTCAATTGATGGTTGAGATCTCTTATATTATAAGGTGTAGATGTAAGTAGAAATCATGGGAAGCAAGAGTGTTCATGTAGGAAAGATTCTAAGCGCTTGCTAATTTAAGAAATAGTTAAGATGCATTTTGGATGATACATTTAGTTTTTTTGACGGTTTTTAGAGGATTCAAATTTGAAAGTTGGATCGCGTACCAAATTGAAAGCTTGGTTATTTTTGGAATCAAATTAATATCTTAGACACCAACTAATTTTTAAATAAATGGAACATAGTTGGTATGTTAGGATTGGAACACAAGCTTATTGACTGCCGCTTTATTATAAAATTAAAGATAAAAGATTAATTTCAAAGCATAATATCTAAAATTCTTAAGTAAGAAGTACAAAGAAACAAACGTTATTAAGGATCCACATAAGCCCATAAATTTTATAACACATTTCCTCAAGATATCAAACTTGAAATCTCTCACATATTAAAAAAGGACGATGTCACTAGAGACCCATCAGCGTCATCTAGCGGTTCTTCAAGATTTTCTAAACGAGCATATTACTGGTCTCAGTGAGGACACTTTTCTAGATAGTCCTTGAAAAGTCTTCAAGCTGTTTCAGAATTAGTCTCGAAATGGTTTTAATAAGCGTTTGAGGATTAATCTCTAATAATAATATAAAAAAAGGCACGTCTCAAAATAAGATTACAAACGTATAATTCATTACCGTGTTGGGAGTTGTGCTCATATAGAAATTCCCCGTATCTTCCGTATACGCCGACCCGCAGTCAAATGCCTGCATACCCAACTATCACCATCCCAACCTAAACGATCCCTCAAGGGCATTATCGTCATTCCTAAATCCTCATAAATCCTTCGTGGGAAATTCTATTTGCGCACGATATTTTACTCTTGGCGTTCTGGTTTCTCTTTACACCAAACTCATATTTTGAAATACTACTATTTTACTTTTTGTGCCCAAAAGTTTTTCCAAAAATACCCTCCTTTTTTCTCTAACTCCTCACCCTTCCAAATCCATTTAGCAAAAAAATATTTTGGTCGGATATTAATACCCGACCAAGAAACATGCAACCAAAATCTCCAAAAAAAACTAATTAACGATAAATTTCAAACAAACACGTATAAAACCTTAAAAAAATTTCAAATCGTACCTTAGATTTTTTCTCTAATACTAATTACATATTGGAATTTTCTATTTGCATAAAAAAACTTAAATGCAAATTCCAAACTCAAATTTCACTTATCACGGTGAAATCGAAGAATTTAAAATTCTTCAAATTTTTTCAGAAAAGTTAATGTAAAAATTTTTAAGGGGTCAAAAAATCAAATAGATGATTTTGTAGGAGATGTATTTTTGTTAAATACCAAAAAAAATCATTTAGGGTTTTAAAGAGAAAATAGAAGAGGAAAACAATGAGTGATAGTTTCAAATTTTAAAAAGTTTTAGTTTGGAATTTATAAAGATAAGTTAGTAAAAAAATAATAGCAAATTTATAATTATTTATAAATTTTAAAACCGTACGAATCAAAAATAAAATGCCTCTGTGCAAATAGAATTTCCCATCCTTTGTTATCGTGTCCCTTTCCCCAGCCAAAAGCGGCCCAAAAAGAAAAGTCCGACGGCGCTTGCTATCCCTCACGCACCGAGCCAGGTGACCCCAGTTTACGACCTGGTGGGCGCCGGTCCCCTCCCCTGCGATTCCACCACATTGAATATGCCTGTGCGCGCCTCTCCCCGTCTTCAACGGCGGAGGATTCGCCTCCATAGGATAAAACCGTGTGCGGGACTCACACCCACGCTTGATCCCGCCCTCTATCCCCTCTCTGACTCCGTCATCACGTCAAATGTATGAGCGATCCCCTGACTTGCATTGAAAATCAAACACAAATTTCACCGAATACCTTTTCAATTTTAAACATGGAGCCCACGGCAGCCAATCATTTGGAGCTCCCAATGGAGTTCGCTGTTTGGGAGGGACAGCCTGGCGGCGCCCCCGTCAACGAGCATCAGCGGATGAAGGGGGGCTAAAATGTAAAAAAGCCAGAGGGAGAAAGGTTAAAATGAATAATTGCCCCCCCAGGTTAAAACAAAATTAAGGAAGGGGGGTTTGTCTTCTAGTTGGATCTCAAGGACGCGAAATGTATTTTTGTAAAAGGGTCTAAAAAGAGGGGCGAAATTAGAAAGAGATAGACGAAAGTTCCCTTTTTATTATTATTATTATCGATTATTATAATTATTATTTTTCTCTGCTCTGCTCTGCTCTGCTCTCCTCTCCTCCGTAGAGCGACGAACAAGAGAGAGAGAGAGAGTCTGAAGAGAGAGAAACTCGAGAAGCTGTCGATTCTCGATTGGAATCGGAGACAATCGCGGGAAGGTGGGAAGATCGACGGGGCTGGGCGAAGATCTTCGCCAATTGCGGCGATCGGAGGGATTTGATTGGGATTTTTTTGCGGCGATCAGGGAACGGTTTGGATTGAGGGAATTAGGGTTCCTCGGGGGGATGGGATTTGGGGAGTGTTAGGTGATTGGGTGAGGATTGGATGTTGTCGTTGGGGAGTAGGGATGAAGTGGGGAACAGGATAGGATTAGGGTTAGGGTTTCGATCGAGGGTGGGAGCGATGGAGGAGAACGAGCTTGAAGAAGGAGAGGCGTTCTCTGGCCACGAGGATGATGCTTGCATTGATCCGGACATCTCCCTCTCTTACATCGTAAGGAATTTTTCTTCTTCTTCTTTTTGTGTTTGATCGTCAGAGTCTGGATTTTGCAATGAAAGATTGGAGTTTGATTGAAGAATTGCTGTTTCTAGGGTTACGTTAGATGAGATGTTGGTGGTTGTGATTACCGCCAAGTTTTTTTTTTTTTTTTTTGTTGTATTTGTAGGTTATTTAGATTTCAACAAAGGTGGTTTTTTCGGTATTTGGATCTTCGATATTTCAGTTCTGGAAGAATTAGAGAAGTTCGGGTACAGAATGCTTGTTGTAGGAAATAGTATGCTTGCTTCGAATTTTAACTGAGCCTTGAATTTTCTGTAGCAATTGGGCAATTAATAAAGTTAGAGTCGCTGTCGTTGCCTGGTACGCAAATCATTAGCTGCTACAATTTGTGTTCAGTGCAAATAACAAGCTTTGTATATCAGGTGAACAAGGAATTTAATCTCGAAATTAAACCATAATAGTAGCAACTTCCTTTAGTATATGGTAAATCATTTAGTTTGGATCTTTGCCTTGTACCCTGGCTCAGAGATGAGCGTGAGTTCCTGTAACAGTAGCCACTTCCTTCACCTCCTAGACTTCTAACTAATCTAGGAGAATTTTTGAGGGTTAGAATGTGGGAAACTATGCTCATATCTTTGTCTCTTATGTCTAGTTAAATACTCTGCGACGCTTATCATCCTATTAACACATCAAATGGATAACTATAGTGAGTGTCCTAAAATTAAGCAATAAGTACAATACAACTAAAATTATAATTCGAGTATAAATGGGAATATCCTCAAGTCCCTATAGCAGTGTCAGTATCTGCCCCTTCATCTAGTTTGTTTGCCAGTATCTTTGTAATTATTCTTGAGAACTAGGACAGTTAGTCTATGCACTATTGAAGTATGATTTCCTAAAAAGAGTCTCTTCTATTCAATTTGAAACATGTAGAGTCATGGTTACTAACTGTTGTTGTGCATATTATATTCAATTCAATGGCGGTCAAGTTCAATAAAATAACTTGAGCTTGCATGTGAACAATCACTAAAAATTAATTCCATAAATCTATATTTTCCTACGAATGTGATGCTGGAGAAAAACCAGTCTGAAGTATGTAATATTTTAAAAGATGCAGATTTTTTGCTTCTGCTTGAGTATATGAGGGGGCCTATTATTACCTATATATTCTAGCTGACAACTGTTTCCATTTTTGTTCTTAGGATGTAAAACTCCAAAATGTATTAGGGCATTTCCAGAAAGACTTTGAAGGTGGAGTTTCTGCAGAGAACTTGGGTAAGCAGATATATAGTCAGCAGAAGGTTACTAGATGTCCAATATGTGGTAATTGACTTAGATGATGGTTTGAGAAATTTATTCAACAGGAGCAAAGTTTGGGGGATATGGTTCTTTCTTGCCTGCTTACCAGCATTCTCCTTCCATTTTGTCTCAACCCAAAAGTCCACCGAGGCCCCCTAGCCACACCCTCTCAAAATCTCCCTATAATTCATCAGTTGAGGTACTTTTTTGGAATGTTAGATTACTTTTATTTAAGTTGGTAGAGTTATCCAATTTAATTTTCAATGCTGTCAAAAATATCTTTTTAAAGTATGTTCAACAGAACCCTTCAGTTTCAAGAGGTACATCCGTCTTCAAAAGTAACACTGCCTCAGTTGAACAACCCAGTAACTCAAACAGAAAGGAGAACTGCATTAGCTCAGCGACTGCTGGCAGTTGCGTTCCCAATCTTGATTCCAATAATAAACCAGTTAATATCAGTGATCAGGTGTCACTGAAGGTTCGCATTAAAGTTGGACCAGACAACACCCTGACCAGAAGTAATGCAGCTATTTATAGTGGTCTTGGCCTTGATACTTCTCCTTCTTCATCTCCAGAAGACAGCCCTGATGCTAGTCCAGGACTGTATCCTGGATTCCAAGATGTCCCTGGTGAATCTCCTTTGTCTATTCTTCAGGTAAAGTATCTATCCCAGCTCATGCGCATTGAAGCTGCAGACTAATCAGATTTTGAATGACTTACATGCTTGCTAAATTTGATGGGGCAGGCCATGACATGCTTTTCTATTCCTGGAGGTTTTTTACTTTCACCTCTTCATGAGATCATGTTTCACTTAACTGAAAATGGAAACCTTCTCGGTAGAAAGTCTGGCATTCTTGGTAATGGCAATGGTGCACTGGACGTGTCTGCTGTTCCCAATATGACCTTTGCTATGAGAGATGTGAAAGGCTTATCAGATAAGAAAATTAAGTCAGACGAGAAGAATAGTAGGTCAATTGAAGAAGAGAATTTAAACTGCAAAGGAATGGTGAAGAAGGAAATGGACATTGACACTCCAGCCAGCAAAAGAGCTGTTTCGAGCGTTGTGAATTTGCCGCCCCAATCCTGTTTAAAGACTGCTGATCCAAAAGCTGAATGGCAAATAATTGGTGATTTAGCAAAGGGTTCTAGCAGGGTATTAGGTGCTTCTAAAGAGTTAAATAAGTCCTCGGGGAAGGATAAACTTTTCTTTCTTGATTCTGCTAAAGATGATCAATTTATACTTGTGGGTAGTGTGAAAAATGGTGGTGTTGGTAATTTAGGAAATGGTGCCAGTACCACAAAGTCTAAAGGGAAACTGAACTTTAAAACAAGTTTAGAGGACGATATTGAAGAAAGCAATCAACGAAATCACAAGGATATTTCATCTGATGATTCCTGGAAGGAGGGAAAAACGAAGAATCATAAAAATTATGATATAAGCAAATTGAATGGTGATGAATATAGTAATAAGAACGATGATATTCCTGGTCCTGCCGAGCCTATGAAGCAGATGCCTGCGCAGAAAGTTGTTTCATGTGAAAAAGATGCTGAAAGGATACTTCATGGAAATGATCATCTGCACGAGGGTAAAAGAAAACAAAAAGGGAGTTATAATAATGGTACACCGTCTATTGAGTCAATTCAAACTCAAGGAAACCAAAAGGCTGCCTCCCCTTTGGTATCGGAGAAAAAGAAGAAAAGCTCACATGTAAGAGGTGATCATTCTGACAAGAAGTCAAAAATGATGAAATCCCGTAAAGCAACTAGTAAAGGCCATTCTAGAGAATCATATAGAGAGATCGCGGGGAACGTAAATGATGAAAAAGTGGAGAATAGGGCTGCTTTATCAGAGCCCTTTATATCCACTGAGAAGTTGGAGAGATCAGGAGTCAAGAAAGATGTTAATCTTCAGCCAGATCCAATGGCAAACCCTCTTTTATTTACTTCCTCGACATCTTCTGCCCCGACTTCTGATGCAGTTGGTGCATTGGATGCCCCTCCTCCTGTGCTTATAAAAGAAAATTGGGTTTTATGTGACAAATGTCGGAGATGGCGGCTATTACCTTATGGGCTTGATCCTAATAACCTTCCGAAGAAATGGAAATGTAGCATGCAAGAATGGCTGTAAGTTATATTTCTGATTGCCTTTTGATTTTTTCTATTGAGTTCCTCCATGTTTGATTCTTTTTAAATAATTTTTTTGTGTCACCTTTTGTTTCTGTTCTCCCCTAGTATTGGTGTGAAATATTTTGCGACTGTAATGCCCTTTCTGATATAGCCTTCATGTTAAGCGATCAATCAGTGGTTATCTGATAAGTGAATAATTATTTTATTATTTTTAGTTTGTATGTGGGGAACAAATTTGTTTCCTTTGTTAATCTAGCAACTATATCTGATAGCAAATCATCTTTTCTTATTATGGATTTGTTGGCTTAGATTTGAGCATCTGAGTTATACTATTCATACTTGCTGATTCTACAATGTTTAAAAAAACGTTGTATGGACGATCACGTGGACAATTAATCGTGTGTGGACTGTAGCCGTATAGGAAAGTAAGAAATTTTCCTTCTATATAGACAGCGCAATTGTGTGGTCATTATTCTGGTTATGCGGATTATATGCCTGCATAACCTCGTTTAATCGGGTAAAGGTTTTCGGGTTTCGAACTAAAAAATGGTCCTCGACCCAATAAGAACCTTATATTAGTCTTTTAGGTCATCCAATCTGTGCGTTTTCTCCCATATCGATCTTTCGCTCTTGTCGACTCTTTGCTCACCCAGATCAAATATTCCTTTCATCAATGGAACTCTAAAGCCTCTCGTGAACACATCTCACGCTCACCGCGATACATACTCTCTTTCCAATTCAGCCTCTTGCAAACTTTGCTCTCGTTCATTGTTGACGCCTCTCTTTGACTAGTGTCATCTCCTCTCTCTCTCTCTCCCCCTAACTCTGGCCAGTCACCTCTTATTGACTTCTATCTATCTGATTGACTCCTGTCTCTCGTCGACGGCCCTAAGTCGTCGACTCCTTTTTCGCTGAAGCTTCTATCTCGTCAATTCCTTTCAGGTATTAAAAACCAGATTATGTTACAATTTGATTTGAAATGTAATAGAAATTGGAAAATTTTTAAATAGGATTATTTTGCAGTCTGATTTGAATTGAGATTTTTTTTTTTTGTAAAAAAATTTGAAGGCAGCGGTGATTTTGGTGAAGACTTTGGAGTCTAGTACTTTCTTGGCTGAAAACTTCATAACTTGACATATATGCTAAAATTACTTGTGCCTCACTGGAAAGTACAAACTAGTTGATCAGCTTTTGGGTCGAATTTTGTGTACCTCAAAAAGTCAATTTCAGAAAGCTGATCGGATCATTTGGAAATTTTTAAGAGGGTTTTGTTGCAATTTGATTTGAGAATTGAGATCCATATTGTGGAAAATTTTTGAATACTGTGGTGCTTCTAGTCAATATTTTTAAATTATTAAAATTATTAGTAATAACTGTGAGATGAGATTGATTTACTGCATAAAATGGTCATTCAAATTATTAAACAATTAATGACAACTGTGAATCAGTTTTAAAGAAAAGATTTTAACTTTGAACATAGATCATTGAGAAGCTTGGTTTCTCTAATTACATCTTCGAGATACAATAAACAATATTTCTAAATTCTAATACTTCAGACTGTTGTGTTGTATCTCAACAATGTAATCTCAGCAATCTTAATACTTAGAAGCAGAACCCTAAGAATTAAGGTAGTACGATCCTAGCTTCTTTTTGTAGCAATGCAAAGTAGAATCTATTACTAGTTTAAAAACAAAAATGTAGATTCTAAACAAAAATATTAAAGTAGAATCTATTACATGCAAATTGCAAATTTGTAGTCTATAAAATTACAATTTACAAAATACAAATTGTTCATAAACAAAACTCCATGAAACTTAATTTGATGCACATACTGCAACTAAGTAAAACTCCATGCGACTTAATATGATATACATGTTTGAAATATAACTGGTTGTTGCTTGAATTTGGCACCAAAACCTGAATCACTTGTCAAGAAAAAAAATTGCATATTTGTAAGTATTGCCACAAGTAAATTGTTTTGAACAATATTACTAAAGAGTAAAACTTGCTTGATAATTAATGTTTACTATATTTTTTTAATGCCTTTTCCTAATTTTTTTGGGATCTTATAGCACCCAGTATATGCTTGTTTAAGTGTTATTATATTAATATTATTAAGATATAATATTTTACGTAAGTCAGTGTAAATCATTTAATCTTCGTGGAATATGTTTTAAGCATTATGTGTTGCCGGACCGACCAAGTAATGAAAGCATAGAACATTGCTGCTGAATTTATTAATTGGAATAATTGACGAAGAAGGCTGGCAGAGCCTTTTTATTGGTGACATTAGTCTAAAGGCTTTTCAAATTGGAGGAGAGGGGGAGGGGGAACTATCATAGAAGAGAGTGCCTGTTATATTTATTTCTGTCGTTACAGGTGTATAGGTTTCTAAGTTCCCTAATGTTGTGATGACAACCTATTGTTCTATTAAGATAATACTGTAGCTCATGTCTAATGAGTTCTTGTTATTGATTTGATTTGAGTGTATTAGGTTTTCCTACAGAGATCACGTGCACTATTGGACCTTGTGACTTTTGGAATTTATTCATTATTATTTTTGACTATTTATTTCACTGTTGTTTCCAGTGAACTATTGTCTATAGTCTGTCTGGTTAAAGGATAGCGTTTGTTAACCAATTATTTTTGCAACTGTTATTTAGGCCTGGATTGAACAAATGTTTTATCAGTGAAGAGGAAACGAGAAAAGCATTTAATGCATTGTACCTGGTTCCTGCCCCTGAGACTGGTGCTAATTTGAATGGCCTTCACGCTGTTCCTGCATCATTCATTACTTCTGCTGATGCACAGCATTTTGATCGAAGACCCGAACATGATATACAGAGTGTGGTTACCACAGGGAAGAAGAAGAGTGGACTAGCAGGTGCATCAAACATACCTAATAGTTTAGTTTCAAAGAAGAACCTGCATGCTGCTGTCAAAAGTAGAAGTTTAACTGATGTGGATGAGTATCCTCTGGAAACAAACTCTTCAATTAAAGCTGGTCTTGGGCTCACAAGCAAGTCAGCAGAATTCACTACAGAAAAGCACAATCAAATACAGAAGGGAAAGCACGAAATTCCAGGACGTTATTCAGATGGAGGTGATGTCTTGTCATATTATCCTAATAGTTTTCTGATATATTGCTAGTGATTTACATGACATGTATCCTTATGAATGGAGCTTGTAGCAGAATTTCTATATTGCAACATTTTAATTTTTTTTTTTTTACAGGAGATATTGTGGAAAAAGGTGGAAAACATTCAAAATCAAAGAGCAAAGTAGAAGCCAGTCAAGATGAGCTTCGAACATCTAAGAAAATTAAGAAAGAAAATTCTGATAATCTTGTTGAAGACCCGATTGCTGATATTGATGCTATTGGAAAGTCGGCTCCAGGCGTGGATAATGGTTTGTCAGCTAAGATAACTGGGAAGATTCTGCAGAATTACAGCGACCACTCTTCGTCTAAGGACTCAAAGTCTGAACAAAGAGGCAACTCGTCGTCAATTAAGAAGTTGAAAAAATCTGCCCATATATATTCTAATGGGGATTTCAGAGATCATTTTAGCACATCAAATGTGGAGAAGTCTGGTACGCTTGAATATTTTGCTAAGAAGAGAAAAGTGAAAGAATGGCAGGAGAGTCAGATCCATCAGGAGACTGTGATGACCCCTCCACACACTTTGGACAACAGACTTAGTTCCAAAGAAGCTTTCAGTGAAGGTGATCTTAGGAAACAAAAGAAGGCTAAGGCATCCAGATCTGAGAGAAAGGAATCTGGTATGAGCAATGCAGATGGAAAAACTGACAAAAAGGTTCTATCTACTGGAATTTTGCTGTCTGGTAATAGAGAGCGTCGATCTGAAGTTATAGGTGAGGAGGGAGGAGTTGGAAGGAAGGAGCAAACTGGATATCAGGAAACTGTAGTTTCTCGACCGGTTTTGTATGGTAATGATCCTTCAAAGAGGGATCTGACTCATGTGCAGTTACATACGGTTGCTACTTCAAGCTCTTCAAAAGTGTCTAGTTCCTGCAGAAGTAAAGCTAACCTGCAGGAAGTGAGGGGTTCACCTGTAGAGTCAGTTTCTTCATCTCCCTTGAGGACTTCTGCTCCTGAGAAGATTTCTGTCAGAAGGAACTCAGGGGCAAAATATGACGTGGTAAATTTAGATCCCTCATTCATGGGGAGCCCCAAAAAAACTTCTGATGGTGAACGTGGTAGTGATCAATCCGGAACACGGAGGAAGGAGTTAGGATCTGTTCAAGTGAAATCTTTAGAGAGTAATAGAGTTGTAGTGTCTGGGGTCCTTGGTTCTATGGAGGGAACTGGTCATTATCCAGGAAAGGAAACAAATCATTTGTCTGGTGGCAATAGTGAAGATGGATTATATTTGAAAAGAGGTGTACTCCTTAATCCGTCACCTGCTGAGTTTGAAGAGACAAATGTTGTAGGCAATACTGAGAATATATTGGATCATGATGACAAACATATCCTTGATGGGACAGAAAAGGACAATATTGATGACAGTCGAATTAATGTGAATAATCATCATCGTTCAAATGGAACTAGTCAGCGTAAGTTAGAAAAGAGTTCTAGCTTCAAGGAGAGACACAGAAGTTCTAATCCTGATGCAGATGCAAGTAAGCTTAAGCTTTCAGATCCCATAAGCGACAAGAAAGATTTATATTCTACCAAGAACGTAGAAAACTTTCCATCGGAGGCTGGCTTCAGCGGCAATGATAATTCTAATCGTAATGATGATTTGAGGTATGAAAATTGCAATTTCCAGGAGATGGACGAGGATTACTTGGGGAAGAAAAACCCTTCTGCAAAGTGGTCTCGTTTTGATAGAGGAAAGAATCATGCTAGTATTGGAGTAGATGAAAACTTGAATTCTCAGAACAGGGATTTCATCTCAAAACTGACAGTTGGTGGAGCTAGTTCCAAGTCCAATTTACAGAATAATCTTCAATTGCCACCTTCCTACCCAAGTGAAAATCCATTGAGTCACTCCCTTTTAAATCGCATTGATAAATCAGACATGTCTTCAGGGAGAGGGGTGTCGCAACCAGTTCAGCCTCCAAAAGATAAAAGTGAAACACAGAATTCAGGTCATCAAAAAGTCCCCACTCCTGTTAAAGGAAGTAGGTCAGACACATACCCTGTTGATGCAGCTAATGGGGATGCCATTAAGTTGGCCAAGCAATCAAGAAAGCCCGACAACCAGAATGGTTTACATGCTAGTGGTCTGAGGCAAGGCATCCCTAATGGTCATGACTCTAGTCCCATGAGGAAAGATGGTCCTTCTGTTGCAAATGTTGTCTTGAAAGAAGCTAGAGATTTAAAGCACACTGCTAACCGCTTAAAGGTCACGACTGTCCTTTCACAAATTAAATATTTTAATGATTAAAGAAAATTCCTATTTGGTTTATTAGTGCTAGCATCTGAACAGACAATTAATTTTGCAGGGTGAAGGTCAAGATCGAGAAAGCATTGGCTTATATTTTCAGGCAGCCTTGAAATTTTTGTATGGTGCCTCGCTCTTGGAGTCTTCCAGTACTGAAAGTGCGAAACACGGGGAAATGAGCCCATCAATGATGATGTACTCTGATACAGCAAAGCTTTGCGAGTAAGCCAACTAACTGAGCTTTGTAATGGAATTTTCTTCTCTTTTGGAAAAATGTTTAATATGAAAATATTCAAGTTTCTTGCTTTTAAGCAATGCAGTCAACATGGGCAAAATCTAACATTTGATTCATAGCTTGTCAAGATGGTGCCTTGATTATTATAGAGCACATATAACGTTGATTTGTAGCTGATTTTATTCTCAACCCAGCAACTGTCTTATGCTTTGACAAAATACTTTTGAGAGTAATAATAAGTTATGTTAATGTTTCATAGTATCATAACTTGCACTCAGCAGTTCTCGGCAGCTGTTATTAGTTGTTGGTTGTGGATGTACGGTAAAAAGTTACTACATACTAGAATAGAAATTTTCAATGTGAAACTGTTCGCTGTTTTGAACCTTTTTCAGTATATTTTTCTTTGGGTACTTTCAGTTCTCAAGTGTTCATTTTCCCCGAGTTGTAATTTGTTTGATGGGGATACTGACCATCAATTCTAGTATACATGCAACCCGAGTGATTGGAGCTGATGTGCCCATTTTAGTTAAGAAGCTTCATAATCTTGCTTTTAGTTTAGCTGCACTTTTCAGTTTCTGTCAGAGAGACAGCCAACTAGTATAACAGAGAATACTTTTATTGCCAAGCATGGCATGAATGGCTAGTGGCAAGAAAACTTATTTGCAAAACGTATTGAAGACCCTTGCTGAGGGTAGGTTTGGCCCTTGAGCAATCTTTTCTGGATTTTTTTATTGGTTGATGGTTCCCCCATCCTTGATTTTCCATCATATATTTTCAATAGATCTTTATGCCTTCAGTGGAAAAGCCTTGTAGATATTATTAGATTATTTTGGGTTTGGTTAATGGGGTTTTAGATCCAATAATGATACTTTCCACTTTGTAATTCTATATGTATGTGGCTACTCTCTATCAATAATCAATTTGCTATTCCACAATATAGTATGAGAGCAAGGCTATGGAGTAGATCTCAATCCTCGATCGCGGTTCTTCATTCAAATTTTAGATTTAATCCTAACCAATTACTAAAAGAAAAAATTCCAACCCTAATTCGCCAGCCCCCTCTCTCTCGCAACCACCATCGCTCTCGTTTGTCAACATTGTCCACTCCTGCACTGTCTGCCACAACCTCCTTTTTCCATACCTGCACCTGCTGCCACCTCTGCGACTCTGCGACTTGCACTATTGTCGCCTCCTTTTCCTTACTCGTCCGCCACGACGACCTCCTTTTTCCTTACCCGCACCATCATCGCCCTCGTTTGCCGCCTCCTTTTCCCATCTGCAGTTGCCGCCACCTACGCCTCCTCCCACCTCTCGTCGCGTCTTTTTCCATCTCCTGCACTACCGTCGCCTTTGTCTCTCGCATCCGCCGCCGCCGCCGCCTCCTTTTCCCTCTCGCATCTGCTGCTGCCTTCGCCTCTTTTTCCCTTTCTGTTACCCCCGACGTTGCCTTTATCAACCGCCATTACCTCTATTGGCCTTTGATCGGAGCTATCAGACAAGTAGCAGTCACAATCGGGGCTATCGACGCCTGTAGTGGCCCTAGCTGAGGCTGTTGCTGCTCGCAAGGGCCCCTGCCTACCTCATCGGCTTCATCGCTCTATCGCAGCCTTTGATGCAACCTGTTATCAGATCCTTTGCTTACTACTGCTTCTAATATTGTTACGATTATTTTTTGATGCATTTAATGCTGAAAACAATCTTTTTTGCTACTAGTGCTGAATGAACCTGTTACCATACCAGGTCAATTCCTTTCAGGGTCAAATTAACCTCTTTTCAGGATTAAATCTATTCTTTATCGGGTCAAACTACTACTACTGTGGTTGCTTTTTGTCAGTTATGTCTCACTCTCCAATGTGAGATTTTCCCCCTTTTTCAATATGATTTACTCTCATCCAAGTGATTTGCCCACCATCACTACTACTACCAGTCTAGATGCATTTGAGAATTTCTTTCATAGATCTCTTGCCATTACAACTGTGAAATTGAATGGTTGTAATTATCCAGTCCCTTAAGGTGTTTGTTGGTGCTTAGAGAAAGATTAAGCACCTGCTTGATGGTCCACCAAATGAAAAATTCTTGCCTATCCAGATTTGCTCGTTAATGACTGTTATATAATTACTTGATTCCTTAATATTTTGGAGGAGAAAATAAGGTCTAGTGTGATATTCTCGAAAATTGGTGAGGAGATATGGAACACCCGCAAAGAAGTTTATGAAAATGAAAAAAATATCTCTAGAGTTTTTAATTGTATGAATGCCTATTTACTCTTAAGTAAGGAGACATTTATTTCTGAATACTATTATGTACTTCTAAGCATACTAGATGAGCTTGATATTCACTCACCCTTGATAACAAATCTTAAGACCTTGAGTTAATGTCATCTGGATGTTGCTATAACCGAGTTTCTGTTTGGTCTGGATCCGTTTCTATTGATTCAGGTTCAGGGATAGATTCTTACCAATGAGAGAGTTGTCTTCCTGACATTCACTTAGACTTGAAGAGCCTAGAGTTCTTCAAGTCTATACTAGATCAGTGCATCTACTTGATCTCCTCCATCTGTTTCGAGTGAGCAATTTACTTCATATACTGTACAAGATTGTGGCCATGGTCACAACTGTGAACTTGATTCATGGGGAGGCTGCGGTCATGGTCGAGATTTAGGTGAACGAGGGACAATGTCAGTGTAACTACTACGATCAAACCAACCATATTTCTGAGCCTTTTTGGAGAAGTTTGGTAACACTAGCATGGGCGTAGTTGGTTAATAATGATCCTTCTTCTAGTGTTTTTAGTTTTGAGACAACATCTAATGTTATTTCAGCCTTATCCTCTCAGATGGTTCAAATTTATTAGGTTGATTTTGACTGTTTACTTTGTATTCTGCTGGTCTTCAAGCTATTCGTGCATCCTATTCAGGTATGGATACTACAGTGCTTCTTTTAATCATTCCTTGGTTATATATTTTTAGCCTCCTCCCACATCACATGTATCTATAACAATTTTGATTCATTAGAGCTTTTAGATAAATACATGCGATTTGTATTACTGATGGGTCTTCCTCTGCTGTGGTTGGTGAGGGGGGAGTTCATGCTACCTCCTCATTAACTCTTCTAAAGATATTTTTTGTCCCAAAATTTCTTAGTAGTCTGTTATCTCTATCAATCAATTATTTAAAAATAATAGCTGTAATATATTATTTGGATGAAGAGATTACTCCTATAGGCTTTAGTGCTCTCTTTCTCCAGTGGCACCCGCATCTTGGTCATCCTTCCTTTAGAGTTTTCATAAGGTATTACTCGTTGCATCCATCGAGTTAGAGTATGAGTCCCGTGAAAACATCACCACACTTTATATCCTAATCATATCAATAACCATAGTGTTATTCCTTTTGAGTTAGTCCATTCTAATGTTTGGAGTTCTTATCGTTTTCCTTTCGGCAAGGGTACTTTTTTGGTACTTTTTTTTGGATGATTTCTCTTGTTTGGCATGGTTGTATCTTTTGAAAGAGAGACGAAGTTTTAGTATTATTGAACTTTTTTATAATAAGATAACAAACCAGTTTTCTACATCTATTCGCATTTTATTCACTGATAATGCCATGGAGTTTATGAAAAAAATTATGTCTGTCTTTTGTGTTGACAATAATATTATACATCAAACATCTTGTTCTAATATATCCTAGTAAATTGGTGTTGCTCAATGGAAACATCGAGATATTCTAGATGTGTCTCGCACATTGATAATTCATATGCATGTTCTTACATATTTATGGTCAGATGCTATTTTATGTGCTTGTCATCTGATAATAGGTTATCTTTGGTTTTGAATGATAAAACTTGTTTCTCATGTCACTTTCCTGACAAAGTATTTTCCCTTCTTTTACCTTGTGTATTTGCCTGTACATGCTTTGTTCATCACTTATCTCTTGGTTTGGACAAGTTGAATGCTATCATCCTGCGTCTAGAAAATATTTTACTTATGCAGATATTACGTTCTTTGAGTCAGTTTCTTTATTACCTCACCATCATGTGCTGGTCAATTATTTGCTTATCTTCCTATGTCTTTGTTGGTGCCCAGTATAGATATTGAAAAGTGACAACCACTATTGTTGCAGGCAGTATTTTAAAATATCGGCCGCAATATCGATTTTACGGCTAATATTGTGTTTTGGAATACAAAACGCAATGATATAAGTAGTTTTGTAGCGTTTAGTATTTTTGGAAAAACAGCGGTGTAATATCGGTTTGGACCCGATATTGCAGCCGCTATATCGGATGTAAAATAGCGGTCACTATATCTTTCTCTTTTGGTTTAATTTTTGCTTTGTTTTTTATGTTATGGATGAAAAGTAAGATGTTTTTTTTGTGTCAATTTGAAATCATAGTTATAGCTTCATTGTAAATTTACTTTTTCTTCCAGTGTGATACCAAATTGAAATGTGATGTCAAAAGTTGTCAAGATAAGTGTGTGTGTGTGTATATATATATATGATGCTTTATGTAGCTTTATGATGTATGCATGAATTACCTTATTCATGATTATCTTCTATGATATATGCATGTTTATTTACATTTCGATTTTGACATCCAATATTTGAAAAATATCCCCGATATTTCCCTGATAACGATAATTGCTTTAAAGATTTTCCAATCCAATATATTCGCTATAGCGGACATTTAAAATATTGGCTGTAGGTATATTCTCATCGTTCATAAGTACCGTCTTGTGTCATCTGATCCTTCACTTCGTTTCATGAAACCGTGTTCATACCTACTTGGCAACATTTTATGGATGAGGGAATGCTGGCACTAGTTTCTCAAGTGATCTGGAACTTAGTTTGTACTTCATAAGGCACTCTAATGGTTGGCTGGTGCTGGATTTATACTATCAAATTCAATCCGGATTGTTCTGTACACAGATTTAAGGCTCATACTGGCGTGAAAAAGTTCCCAAACCTATGATGTTGATTACTTTGAGACATTTTTTTTTTCTATGGCTCATCTCAACTCCATTCTTATATTTTTCTTTGTTGCTGTCAATTTGGAGTAGCTCATGTTCCAGTTGAATGTCAAAAATGTTTTCATATGGCAATCTACTTGAGAAGTTTATATGAAGCAACTTTTGGGGTATGTTGCTCAACGAGATAATATGGTTTGCAAATTTAAGAAAGTTACTTATAGACTCAAAAAAAGTTCTCGAGTCTGGTTTGAGAAGTTCCCTACGGTAATTGTCACTATTGTTTTTCATAGGTGTTATTATGATCATTCCATTATTATTTGGCATACAACTTTTGGGATTGCTCTTCTTGCCATCTGTATGGATGATATTCGCTTGATTGGAAGTGATACAGGATCCATGACTTAGACGAAATACTATCTCAAGCAGAATTTTATGACCAAATGTATGGAAAAACTAGGGTACTTTTAGAAGAACGGACTGCTTCCTTCTAGAGAAAATATGTATTGGATCCATTACAAGAGCTTGGTCTACTTAGGTGCAAACCTAATAGTACACTTGTGGTAGCAGATGTGAATTTCTCAAGTGAAGATAGTAAAATTTGTGATGATGTCTAGCAATACCAGAGAATGATTGAAAAACTTATTTATCCCATAGTTATTAGACTGGATATTTCTTTTATTATTGGCTTATCGAGTCAGTTCATGTATAAACCAAGAGAGATTTACTAGAAGCTACTTTGAGAATTCTTACATACATTAAAAGTTCTCTAGGAAAGGAGTTGTTATACAAGAAGTATGACCATATTCATATATTTGCATATTTAGATATTGGACATGCTGTAGATAGAGGTGATAACAAGTCTACTATTGGTTACCTAACATTGTTGGTGGAATTTGGTGACATGGCGAGGTAAAAAACAATATATTATATTTCGGTTGAGCATTGAGGTAGAGTATTGAGTTGTGGCCCGTACTACATGTGAGCTTCTGTGGTTAAGCAACTTACTCATGTAGAGGAGTCCCACATCCATGCATTATGATAGTCATTTTGGCATTTATATTTGCTAAGAATTTTGTATTTCATAATCACACCAAGTATATCGATGACCATCTTAATTGAGATTATTTGATAAAGAAGATGATTTGTATTTCGTTCACTCCATCGTCAGAATAATTGGTCGATATTGTGACGAAAACTACCTTATCTAAAATTTTCTCAATACTGTGTGACAAGCTCGTCAGATTAGTTGGCCAGTATTTTAACGAAAACTATATCACCTAAAATTTTCTCAATATTATGTGACAAACTAGGCATGATTGATATCTATGTTCCAGTTTGAGGTGTTAGATTATTATGGATTTGGTCAATTAGGTTTAGATCCCTTTTAAAAGTACTATCTACTTTGTAATACTATACATTTGTAGTTGCTCTCTATCAATAAATCAATTTGCTATTCCATAACAGATATATCTAACATGAAAACCTATGCCTTCACATGTGTGCCTGTGGAGACACGGGCAAGTTCTAAGTCAGAGCCTGTAAATAACCTCATTTTGTTCATAAATTTTGAGGCAATTTTAGTGTTGCAGATAATTAGATTAAGACTAATAGTAGTGACAAAACCTAAAAAAGAGAAGACAAAAATAAAAAAACAAAAAGTATAAAGATTAGAAGTGATGATTTATAATTTGAGTACATCTCAATTTGTTTGAGGATTGGGGTCCAGTCGGAGTCTATTTCTTTTTCCCAGGTAATGGAGATAAGCCCTTTGAGTTGGGTGCCAATATTTTAACAGTCATTGGTCAAAATTTGTATTGTTTTAGTTATGCTGTCATCTATGAGTTGCAAAACAAATCAGTTAAAGTTTGCACTGTTAATTTATACTATGCTTAACAGGTACTGTGCCCATGAATATGAGAGATATAAAGAGATGGCGGCTGCTGCTTTAGCATACAAGTGTGTGGAAGTTGCATATATGAAGGTTGCATACTACAGACACCCTGCAGCAAGCAAAGATCGGCATGAATTGCAAATGGCTCATCAAACGATTCTGCCAGGTTAGTTTAATATGTGCTGGTTCTTGGATTATTCACTAAACTATTTTATGTTTTACTACTGTTTCTTTGCCCTAGATTTTTCATAATATAAGTTAATTATTGTAGTGTCTTAAACTGCAGTTGCTATTTTCCCACAGAACATTAGTATCTGAAGTTGGAGAGGTCTTCTACCAGTCCTATCAGTCTTAACTTTTTAAGTAGATTCTTGAGCTTGTATATTTCTATACTTGTATGTGTTTTAAAAATTAGGGTATATATTATTGTTGAATAAATGAGCAACAGTGTACTTAAAGTCAGAAAATGTTTGGCATTTCATTTCTGGAGGTCTACCAAAGCCTTTTTGGAAGGTGCAGTCAAATGTAATCTCAGAGCAGGGCACAGGCTCAAACTTTGTTCTTGAGGGAATTACTGTATTTTTTTAATCAAAGTTTAGGTAACATTCTAGAAGCTTTTGGATCCATCCATTATATGGCTGTGTACTGTCATATTAATTTTCATACTGCATACACATGTACATATATGTAAATGTAAATGCACATATATAAGTATTAATTGTTTAGATGGATGTTAATTTGCAAGCCTCATCATAGCAGATTGTTTTTGTTTGGGGTAAATTTTTTCTTTAACGCTATCATGACACTGTTTATAAACCAAACTTGCATTTGTTTCTAACCTCTTTGTGGGGGCGCTAAACTAATTTTTTTGAGGCAAGTCCATAGAAGTAGGGGGCTGTGTAATACATTAACTGGTTGATGGGCTCTTTTGCTCTGGAAACCAGTGAGAAAGCCAAATTTGTCTTCTAATTATTGTACAGATAGCATTTGTACATGGACTGCTGCATTTCCTATTAAAATTTATACACCCGAGATAAAGGGGTTTTTGAGGGCTAGCCCTACTGGTTCTTGAATAGACTTATCATTTCTATGATAAGGAGGGTTTTTTGAAGGTTGCTTCTATTTGTTTCATGAATATGCTTGCCATTATATGATATACAGGGTATCGCGCAGCCAAGAACTGGCATACATGTCCATCTATGATATGTAGCAATTGAATATGTTTGACGTTCCTAGACATGACTTACATCTGTGACCTGTCTATGTTTGGCACTTTACAACTGCATAAACCACTATTCACCTTAATGTTAAGTATAAGACAGAAGCATGTTATTCCTCCGTTCACAAAAGCTAACTATTTTATGGAACACTTACTAGACTTAGAACGACATATGAATAACAAACTCATACATATATCTCTACGAGATAATACATATTGAGGAGATATATCAAGGTATAAATGTCAGCCTATCCACATATATATTATATATATCGTATTGGACTTTGAGGTACATGATAGACGACATAGCGTATAATATCAGTCTGACATTGCTGGTATTTTCGATATTGCCGATGCTGTAATACCCAACACTATCGAATTTTTTACCATTGATGATATGGTATAACTAATAAAGGCTAGAACTAATAAACTTTTATTTTCCTCTTGTGAGACATTCGACAATTTCTCTCACATATTTTTCCTTCTCATCACCAGTGTACAATTCATAATTCTGTAATATCATTTCTGCTTCAGTAAACCAATCAAGATTCATGTTTATTTGTTGATATAGCACTTCTGTTATCTTAGGTGAGTCACCTTCATCTTCTGCTTCGGATGTTGATAACTTGAACAATCAGAGCGCACTGGACAAGGCTGCTTCTGCCAAGACTGCTGGTTCCCCTCAAGTTGCTGGGAATCATGTTATTGCTGCTCGTAACCGCCCTGCTTTTATGCGGCTGCTTAGTTATGTAAGTTAGCTCCTTTGGTTGCATGATCACCGGATAAATACCATGAATGAGTTTTTCATTTTGCGACATTCATAGATAATAACCAGAATTTTATTCAGGAACTAAGCATTGATGAACTCTTCTTATGTAATTGAAACAAAATCACCAATTTTCTTTTATACTGTGTCATATAAATTTTGGAAATGTTATTGACGCAGCATGGGAGATGAGATTAGGGTGTCGTGGATTTTGGGAAGAACACATAATAGGATTTGGTAGAAATAACAAAAGGAACCTATTCGGGCCTCGCACCGAGCGAATCATATAAGAAGAGATTTGATAGAATATCTCATGTGAAAAGTTTCATATAGAAACAATTTTTCAATAATGAATCTCCGTCCATTCCAAGAGTATAATACAATTTATTTATTAAATGAAGATAAAAAAAACAAAGATTAAAAAAATAATTCAGTCTCTAGAAGCTGAAAAAATCAAGGGTCAAAATAACAATGAATCACTAAAAGCTGGAGAAACCAAGGGTTAAAATAAATATAAGTTTTCTTGTAATAATCTAGTCAGTTATTTATATTGAAATAAAAGTGAGAAACTAAGAGTAAAGAATAACCAAGAGTCACTAAAAACTGAAAAATTAAGGGTCAAAGTGACCAAGAATCACTAAATGCTGGAGAAACTAAGGGTCAAAATAAATGTCTTCTCGTAATGATCCCCATTAGTTATGATGGTTTATCACCATAAAATATATCTGACATCATATGCTAGTTTCTTTTCTGTTGAAACAACATATATTAGTACTAAAAAGCACTCAATAGTTTATAGAGGTCTACCATTTAAATATATAACCTAAAATAGTCAATCACTATAAAAAAACTAGCCCAAGAACAACCTTACAAAACCATAAAAGGAGAAGATGATCTTATCAAAACCCACTTGAATAGCTTGAAATTGCCCAGCTGTGTAGAACTTTTACTAAGAAACTCCTAGAAGGAACACCAACTTTTCGATAATAATTTAAGAAATATGGATACAAATCTAAGATGTGGATGCAATGATTCCTAAAAGGAGTAGGGCACATAGAATGAATCATTGATAGACTAGGGTTCACTATTCACTTCCCGGGAAAAGGCCTTATGAGCAAATTAATCAACGTAGTAGTGATTATTCCTCACCATAAAGCAATCAATCAATACTACCTCCTTAAGAAGTGGGGCATATAGAGACTTGAGATCCTTGTAGCATATATAATATGAATGTGGCAAACAGAGAGTACATGGTGCATATTCACATACAAACTCCAGAAAATTAAGGGAATGTTCATAGAGATGCAAACTCATGCTAATGCACACACGTCTATAATCTAATAATAGGATAGTCTGTAATGTCTACATACGCTTTTTTGGATTTTTAATTGGAAGTAGGCCTTGACTCTTCATTTATCTAAAGGATAACATATATTTATCTCTTATACGGAATTGTGGTTTAGGCGTCTTATTTCAAAATTTATGGTTTTTAACACATGCAGTCCACTAAACACAGATTTCAATGTGCAATTAAAATAAAGTAGGGTATGAAGTAAGATTAAAGAGCAAAAATCAAAGAATTAATTTTAATCTATCTTCAAGTTCCTAGAGAGTTAGGTCTCTCTCCAACTAGCTTATCTTTAGTTAGCCCTATTTAATACATATTGCCTTTTAGATAGATTGCCGCTTTTCACATTGTTACTTGAAGAAATGGCTCAAAATGATTGTCGCTCTTCAATTCAATGTACATGCAATTTCTTTTTGCTACTCAAGTTAGTAATGGAGCCATTAAACTATTTAATTAATACTGGTACTCAAAGTTCTAAATATTGGTATCGTATCGGATGGACAATTTTTATATCGGATAGCGGGATATTGGGTGATATATCAGAAATTTGAGCCATTATCAGGCTTTTTGATCGTATCTGTAGACCCCGCAAAACAATTTATCAGCCGATATATCATTTGTCGTTGCTGATATTTAGAACAATGTTGACATTGCAACAATAGCAACAACTAAGCCTTTTATCTCAAGTATTTGGGGTGGGCTATATGAGCCAAAAGAGAATCATGCTTGGTCGATCACATGGATGATTCTTCTCCACTCATTTCTATCCAACAATATGTCCTCATATAAATTTCTAGCATTCACATCTTTTCGTACCGCCTTCATCCATGTTTTGTTCGGTCTTTCCTTTGTTGATAAACACCCCTCGTCGAATTGATATTGACACAGCAAACATTCTCAAGTAAGTATCTAAAACATTCAGAGTCAGTCCCAAAGCTTATTTCCTATTTCCATCTGCTACTTAAGACATACTCCATTACTAAACCTGATGTTTTCTACTCATCAATTTACTGAGAGCATCAACTTCTACAACAAATAATAAAGGAATTGCGAAGCCCCTCGTGTCAACTCCCCTTTCCACATAAATTTTGTTTCTTTTTTTTTCCTACTGAATAAACACATAAGATTTAGCCCCGTGAACCACTATGAATCCGAGAGACCCATTTTCACCAATATACAGTAACCACTTGGCCCAGAAATCCTTTTCTTAAAAAAAAAAAAAGGGTTCCTTAAAGAATGATATACCTACACGAGATCCAATATATTACTTCATTAACTTCTGTTGTAATTTTGACGCAGTGGGTGTTTAAGTAGTTACTTTTAAATGTTCATCTATTGACTCTTGAAGCTACCTACCAGGAAGGTTTCAGTCAGAAAGATGAGGTAGAGTATCAATTGCAAGTTGAACATACGGTCAAGAGTCTCTACTCATACAGAGAGATATAATCTTTTATTTATATAGCAGTAAGTGGTAAATTCTAATGTACTTTGGGTTTTTTAGAACTCAAAGAATCAAGCATATATAACGTTACTGATTATATATGTGACAAGTCTGGTTAATAAGTTCTGGGCAGTGATGTATGTTATTGATATGCTTGCGTGGAATTGCTCTTATACTGTTTGTTTACCTATTTGTAGATATGCGAATCAATGGATGGAAACATATGCACGAGGGAATGTGAAAGATGGCATCTCTTAAAAAAAAAAAATGAAGATACTCCACACACAAACACACACACACACATATATATATGTGCACACACATGCATGCACGCACGTATATACATATGCATACATACGTATATGTATGTACATATGTATATAAATATATGTATATATGTATGCGAAGAGCACTTTTGTTTTAATAATTAAATTTTTTATTGATTTATGAAATGCTTTTCCTGATAATTTATTGTTATCATAATAATTTTTTTTTTTGGCATATTTTAGTTGGCTTGTTTTGACCATTGATATGGATGCATATTGCTTATTTTCTTCTTTGTCGAAGAATGTTATTAATACCAATTAATGAGTGTTGTGATTAATGGTTTTTATAAGAGATTATAGGTACATTAAATTCATATTTTATGATTGTCTCCTAGGTTAAATTGAGTTCATTCTTAGTTGGGAAGTTATAGCAATTGATGTGGGCTTGTGTGGCTTATACTTTATTCTTGCATACGTAAAATATATATGCCATAAACTTGAAATATTGATAAATGACTCTGATGGTAGTAGTGCTTAAAGTTGCAAGAATTGTATTTGTTTGCAGACATGTGATCTGAATTGTGCATTTGATGCTACAAAGAGATCTCAGAATGCTATAGCAGCAGCTAGTGTTAACATGGAGGACAGACTTGATGGCATTTCTTCCGTGAGAAAAGTTCTTGACTATAACTTCCATAATGTAGAAGAATTGCTGCGATTAGTACGACTTTCAATGGAATCAATCAGTTGTGGAATACTGGAAGATTAAAGATCCTTGTGAATAGTTCTTTTCTGCATTATACCTCTTCTATGCAGGTCATAAAGGAGAGGAATGCTTACCTCGCTCCTGCTTTCACCTTTGTGATAGCAATTCAAAAGGGATTGGGCTTGACAGGCGCGTTGCTTGTAAAATTTGTGCAAAAGGGTTAGCTTGCAATTTTTGTATAGTACTCTTTGCAGCCTTGGAAATTTTTAGATGCATAGTTCTTAGCTTATTGACCTGTCGATATTGGAGTTGTGCAAAAGGAAGTGAGTTCTGTATTAGGCTGCCTTGACATTGAGATGGATTGAACACCAGCGCGTTATGGGTTTATATCCATTCCAGCAATGGATGCAAGACAGTGTATGCTTTGTACTCTGGTTGATTCCCCCATTCGTTTCTTCTATCTTGGAGGACTTTTTGTTATTGTTTATTCATGGTGGGAAGTAACTGGTATATTCATGAATCTTCTTCCATTAAGCTCAGTTTAGTGCAAAGTGCCTCACATTACCCATTCAGAAATGCATGCAACTGAGCACCACTGACATGGCTGAACATGGTATGCAGCATTCTTGCAAATTTTGAGGAAATCTTTGTACTAATATTTCACTGTTTTTGGAAGTCGAATTCTCTTGAATTGAGTGCACTGGCAATGTTAAGTTCTTAAAATGCATCGTTTCGGTTTAACCCCATGCAGGTTGGCGTATTAACTTCTGTACCAGGATCATGATGTTTTTTTGCTGATGAGGATGACTGGTGCTGCGATGATGACGATAGTGTATACATTCATCTAATTTGTATTTTATATTTGTTAAGAAGAATTGAATACTGCCACTTGCCTTGAAGGTATTATGTAGTTGATTTTATAAGAAGTTTCATGATTTGACCAATTTTTCTTTATGTATAATTTTTCTGCCATATCAACTGCAATAATTCTTTTGTTGTGGCAGGATGCATGTAAGATACAATATTATCATCAACAAAACCTGGGAGATAGGAGTTTGGAGTTCTTGCTGCTTGTCAATATTAAGGCTGTGTTTATACCAGGATAACTCCAGGTTAGCTTGTCGCATTGCGGAACTGTTTTTTCCCCTTGTTTACATTTCTCTTTTTGTTTCCTTTTCTTTCAAGTGTTTCATTTGATAAGCAATCTATTATATCTTACTGAGGAAGAGGAGCCATACAGAAGTTGTATTTATATGGGAAAGAAACATATAGAGTACACAAACATATATAAAAGGAATCTCACATGATCGCTCATACATGAAATATAGACCACAAGAATAAGTTTCTGAACTAACATCTGCCATTTGTCTTTAAGATTTTTCTGCATTAACATGTCCTATTCCTCTTTTATAAATATGCTCTTAGATGAAACTTTTAATATCTTATGCCAGAGCTTAGTCACTTCGATGATTGCTCTTAGATGCTATGAGCAAGTTGGGCTTTTGACTCTTTTCCCTCTTTTGAATGGTGGTTTATTGCATAGCCATTGCATGGTCATTGCTTCTTAAAGACCAAGGCTTCTTTTAGGCACGCGGTGTGGAAGTTGTTTTCAAATCTTTTGGCTGTCATACAAGTGCCCCTCCAATTTCATGTGTCATGTGAGATACTTGAGCACGTATATATGGTGAGCTGACATGTGCTGGCAGTAGCGAACCATTTCTTTGGTTAGCAGAATTGAAAGCTGTTTGAAGGTTGTCTGCAAAACCCACTCTTACTAAAAATCTTCTATATAGATTCTTGTATGAGAGGTTGTTACAAGAGAGATTGTGGAGGCGATGAGGTCAAAGGTTGGCATACAGTGATTTATAAGTACACCTGTTTGGAGAAAGGTAGAAAGAAGGAAATATTGCAATGGTGTATGGTGATTTTGTGATTAAGACTAGGTGGAACTGTAGGATTAAAAGAACAAGTTGTGCGTCGGCAGGGTAGTAGCTAAAACACGGGGGATACTTGGATTCCCACGAATATGTATTTTCCATGGGTTGGGGGTGTAGGGGAAAGGAGTTATGAACGCGTGAAGCCACCGCAGGTCGTAAATTTAGATGCCGCCTTGTTTCTTATGAATCTCATTATTATAGCCCAAACCCCTTAGGAGTAATCAATTGGCCTCGCATTTGACTCGGGTCATCTTATGTCAACCGTTTATTTTTTTCACATGGGAAATTTTCATTTCAGCCATTTAGATTAGTACAATTCTTTATAATAAAATAAGTGCAAATGCGCTACTTTTATTTTAAAAAAATTTCAACATTTTCTACGGGTTTTCAATTACAAAAAGTTAAATTAACTTATCAGATCTCTTTTGGCCATCATTTATTAGCTTTTTCATTTCCTCTTTTGAGCTCCAAATACTCTCTCTCCTTCTAAAAAGCATCATTCCTTAAAAGTTATAATGCCACTCTTTTTTATGTATTATGTACGTAGCACGTGTCTGGAATCTTGTGTCAAATATGGAAAAATGAGACATCAGATTTTATGACAATTGCATTGTGTTCAAAACTATATTGAAAGAGAGTAGATGTCGCAAAAATAATTCTTAATTTGGATTGTTATAGTTGGGAACATTCAGGAATGTTATCCCAATTAGGAGAATTTATTACTATTTATTTTGGAATATAGACTGAGGACTAAATCACGAGGCATGAAAAGGTTAACTTCCGAGAACTTTTACCGAATCAAAGCTAATTGAGATTTTAGCATGTCAGTAAAATCAATATTGCTTCAGCTATGGGGATCAGTTAGGATGGATACATGCATTTCTTTTATTGACCTAACAACTGTTCTTCCCTTCCATGGATTGCATGTCTCAATTATTCAAGGACATTGTCAGAGATACAGAATGAAAATTAACAAGTATTTGAATGTGTAGTTTTAGTGTTACCTATCAATATTGGACCGAGGAGAAATTGTTTGTTATCATATCAATTTATCATATCAATTTGCGCTTCTAATGCAGTGATACTACTAACAAAATTGGAGGATATTATCCGTAGTGGAGGTAGCTGCTGTTTCTTTATGTATTTATTGTGATCTTAGGTGCAGGAGATCTGCTCTCCTAATTGTGCTTACCGTGTACCTAGAACTGTTGTTATTTTTGACATATATAAATTACTATTACTTCTATTAATTTTATTGGCTAGGAATGGATGAAATTCTTAGAAGTAATTTCTTCTCCATATACCACTCAATTCTAGCGATAACTTGTATGGTTCTTTACATTGCAAGGGGCCTGAAGTTTATGATTGAATAATAGGGTAAATGTTTGTTGGGGAAAAATATACAAATATGAATAAAAGGAAACCATATAGACTTCCAGTAAACTTTTTCTATTATCAAGCTAATTTTTCTGTTTTGCTAATTTCAGGTCAGGCAGCTATGATGGATGATAATAACAAGAGGCTAGTACTAATAGCTGCCAGTTTCAATTGGATTGTACATACGAGGACAGCTTAAATATTTAGATTTGATGCCAATTCGCCTCTCTGACCTGTGTGTATCATAATGTAAACAAACATAAAATCCCATTTAATCCACTTACGTTGGGATTCATCGTTGTATCACTGTTGGTCCTTCATATGCTGTAATTTTTTATTTTTTATTTTTGGGGTTCAATAGATAGTTAATTCTAGTCTTGTAGTAATGTACTCTCTGATAGCGTGTATTTGGTGGCGCAATTTTCACATCTGTCAGTAAATTTTGGTGACTGGTGAAGCTAATTTCGAGGTGATCATTCTATTATAGTATTATTGTGGCTGTGTATGGGTTATCACTTGCTTTGTTGTGGTGATTAGTGATTTGATGTTTTGACAAACTATTTGAAGTTTTTAAGTTAAGAAGTGCCAAGTTAGTGATGGGCACTGTTACGGTGTTATCAAAGAAAACCAAGAGACCTTCACGGGGTTTGTTTGGTGGAATTATAAAGAAATATTTTACGCTGGATGTTGATCGTGCTGATTGTGAACTACAGGTTTTATGATTCAAAAAGGTCTGTATGTGTTGTATTTAGCTGATAATTGCCAAAATTTCTTCGAGAGGCTATGGTTCAGTGTTGATATGCTGGCAACATGATAACATCAAGCCAACGTTCATAAGAGACTCCATAGATGCTTCCGCGGGAACTCCGAAACAATTATAGAGTTTTTCTTGGAGTTTTTCTTTTTTTTAAGGTTAAAAGCTAAAACTCAAGAGAAAATCCTAGGCGTCGAGATTATAATTCGAAGGAAATTTCTTAAAAATATATTTGAGATAATAAACATGTAATGTATATGTATTGCTATGTCGATAAATATTTTCAAAAATATTGGTTAAATTTAATGTTATAAAGTCAAAAAATTAAAAAGGTCCTACCGGGATTCGAACCCAGGTCGCTGGATTCAAAGTCCAGAGTGCTAACCACTACACCATAGAACCAATTTGTCGAAATTGCGAGATATTGATCCTATCTAGATAGCTTCTTTCCTCTCCCCTCACATATAAGATAAAGAAAACAGCGGGAGGGAGGGAGAGCGCGCGCATCAATGGCGGACCTGCAGAGCCTTGGCATTCGGATCGACATTCTCGACGAGGAATGGGTGTGAGACACTCTCCCCAAAATACGGTAACACTGTCTCTTTTTACATTGAGGCATTTCATCGAGCATAAGCTGTTCTTCTCTAATCTCTCTCTCTTCATCTCGTTTCGTATCTCAGATATCGCGCTCTCACTCCGATATCACCCCCTCGAACTGGCGACGCCGAGCAAGCCAGTGAGAAATCTTAGTCCTAATCCTCCTCATCGTAGAATTTGATGATTTGATTTAGTGGGAATTTCTTAGGGTTACTGCTTTAACTCAATCCTAAATGTTATCTTACTTATTATTTAGTTTTTCTCCTTTTCGTCACTTGGTAGATTGCTGATTAGGTCATCGTGATAGCACCCAACTCTTCATTTAGATTGCAATGCACTTGCAAACAAATTCTCCCTTCTTCTTGATTTTCTTGTTTTAGTAGCTCCGGCAACATGACTGAAAGTAGATCGAAATACCATTTTTATCTAAAAGATCCCAAACGACTGAAAGGTACTAGCCAAATGGTCTAATGGGCCATGGCCCTCGTTAAAGCTTGGTAGCGGCTATAGATAGCATCCGTTTAAGGACAGTCCGCCCCAGAGCATGAGAGGGCTATCCTTCCAAGATATTAACCGATAAAAATTTAAATTTGCAACGTCGAGCATGTATTAAACATTATGCGCATCTCAAGTCTTGCCGCTTGTTGATATTTGTGTGATGCGAATAAGATTTGTGAGAATGCTTCATGGCACCTGAACTTGAGTATGTTTATCATGAGATTGATGTAGGCCTCGGTATTGTTATCTTTCTAAGCTCCACTTCTTTGGAGCTTAACTCCAAGACAATTGGTGTTTAGATTAACTCTATATGCCGCAAATCTGGACTATTGAGATGACTCCAAAATATTGGAGGCAACATAATGCCACTTCTATCTTTATTATGTCATACCTCTATTTTCATGCAATCCAAATGCAGCACAAATTGGAGTTAGAATGCTAGTGTTAGAGCCTTGCAATGTAAAGTTTGCATAACCAATGCCTCCACTTAAATCTTCCTCCTTTGTTAACTCTACTCTCAAACAGGCCCTTAAATTACTTGCTAATGTTTCTTAACTACTCATTTCCTTTCCTTGTATATGTTTTATCGAACAGACTGTGAAAGCCAACCTGTTGATGAAGATGTATGGTGCAACCTTGCCATAGAGAATCAATAAGGCTTGCCTGCTACGTATGATAAACTGTAGTTGCAATGCTTCATGCAGATTTTATTTTATTTTATAAATGTTAAAATATCAATTCAGCAGTTTGTGCATATTCTATTTGGTAAACAAATATTATCTGACCAGACTACTTGGAAATTGAAACTTGTTAGAAGTAAGTAATAACCCTCATGGTGGGAGCACCTTATTCCGAGATGCTTTCTAAAAGTATGATTGTTGATAGATGTAAACCATAACTAGCGAGATACATAGATCGTACGTTGTCTTTTCAATAATAACATTTCTCATTGGTTCTCTATCTTTCTTAAACCTATGTCTCATTGGTGCTTGCAATGCAATGGAAAATGTCTTAACATTTTCCTTCTTCTTGAAGATCTATTGCAGTATTTTCAGTCAGATGATCAGAGCCTACGCAACCAAGAGAAATTAGTTGCTCGATGTTGTGTATATTAAATGTTTAATAAGAACTACTCATATAAAAATGCTTATCTTGGTTATCATTCATTATAAAGATGGGAAATTTTGCACGTATATGCACTTATAAAATTGGCTTAACCGACAATTTCTTATTTCGACGTATTTTTATGCATATTAAGCAAATATTTAGCATAACTTTTAGACCATCCATTAATAGAGTAGGAACCTTTGACACATGTATATACTCATGAAATTCGGTTTAACTCTCAATTTTCATAACCATAGGAGTCCATTAATTAACTTTTCGTATTTTACGCGTACTTAGAGTTTCTAGGGTAACTTCCAAACCATCATTTCGCAGACTACCTCGAGTATACATTCATGAAATGGGGCTAAACCCTCGATTCTCACAACCATAGGAGTCCTTTTACTTTTCTTATTTTGTCGTATTTTTAGTGTATACTGTGAATTTCTAACGTACCTTTCAAACCATTTATTAATAGAATATGAAACTTTGACATGTGTATGCTCTTACAGAATGATGCTTAACACTCAACTTTCATAGCCATATGAGTCTTATGGTCTGTTTGTATTATTTTTTCATGTTTTTTTTATGCATTTAGCGGATTTTCAGCGTAACTTACAAACCGTCCAATAATAGAATATGAAACACACACCGCCACATGTATGAACTTGTGAAATTATGCTGTTTCATAACCATGAGAGTCATATAGTTCGTTTTCTTTATTTTGTCGTATTTTTACGCATATTTAGTGAATTCCTAGTATCAGGTTCAAACCATCCATTAAGAGAATACAATACTTGAATTCATGCATGCACTCACTAAATGAGCTTAGCTCTCAATTTTCGTAACAATAAGGGTCACTCATCTTTTCTTATTTTGTCATATTTTTACACGTATTTAGCATATTTCTAGTATAACTTCCAAATCATGCACTAATAGAACATCAGCGAACTCTTGCGTACACACTTACTAAATTTTGTTTAGTGTTCCAGTTTTATAACTATAGAGTCCTATAGATCTCTTTTATTATTTTGATACATTTTTATGCAGTAAATTTCTAGCATAATTTCCAAACTCTTCATTAATAAAATATTAAATTTTGCTACATGTATACACTCGCTAAATGAGGGTTTAACCCTCAATTTCAAGACTAAGGGGTCTTGTAGATTGCTAATCTTATTTTGTCATACCTTTACACATATTTAACAAATATTTAGCATTACTTGCAAACTGTTTGTTAAATATTGTATTACATGGACACACTCACTAAATGGGGCCAGACCCTCATTTCTCATAACTACATGAGTGATATAGACCGATTTTTTTATTTTGCATAAATTCATGCATATTTACTATTTAGGAAATTTCTTACGTACCTTACAAATCATTCATTAATAAAATATAAAATTTTTCCATGTGTATACACTCGCTAAATGGGATTTAACTCTCTTTTCATAACTATAGAAGTCTTATATACTGTTTTTCTTTTTTTTTTGGGCATATTTTTACAAGTGTTTAGCTAATTTCCAACATACTATACAAACGAATCATTAATAAAATATGAGATTTTGCATGCATATACACCCACATATGGGGCTTAGCCCTCAGTTAAGTCTGATTTGGACATGATTGAGTTGGGAATTTGGGTTATAATTTGAACTTTATTTTAGTTATTATTATTATTATTATTTTCTATTTGCACTAGTTTGGTCCTAGGCTATTTAGCTAATTAGGCCTTCCCTATCAGTATGTAGCTGAAGGCGCAGTGGTCCATGCAGTCACCAAATGTCTTTTTTTTTTTTACCTCCATTTTGATAGAGAGAAATATCATTTTAAAAGTTGTGAAATTATATAACGACAGTGAGGAAAAGTTTTTCTTTCTTCATTTAGCTTCGCTGTGGCTTATTCCAATGTTCTGTAAACCATCTTTGGTATGCCTGTTTTGGCCTGGACTGAGGTTGGGGCTACTTGAGGAGAGCGACCTTCAATACCTAAGTTGTCTCTGGGAACGTAGTAGTATTCTGATGGGTTGACCTGAGTATAAGTTGGCTCTGGGAAGCTAGTATCATTTTGATAGGTTGACCCGAATATATGTTTTTGTCGTCTCTTTGGAAAATGCTTTGAACCTTGCTCTCCAATGTTTCCATTGTGGAATGCGTCACTCTGTTTACCAGCTTTTGTAAATTGTGTTTGCCTCCATTTTATTTCCTAATCTTTTGGTGGGGATAAACATGGGGTGGGGTATCCAATAAGAGATCTTTCATAAGAGGGATTTTATTTGAATAAACCTCTATAAGACACGGTGACTTGTCTGCAGTCCACCCTAGTTCTTATTCATTTTGATGATTGATACTTGGTAGCATAGTATTCCTACTAAATCTGCTGGTTTAGTTGAGGTGAGAAATGTCAAGAGAGAAATACATGCCAATCACCAAAGTAGCAGTGATGTTGATGGTGCTTGGCCATTTGTGATGTTGGCCATTTATCTGCTGCTTGGCATAGATTTTGAATTTGAACCTTTTCTTTTCCTGAAAACTAGTTATGGATATTTTCATGGGAACTTTTTCTCCATGGAAGAACCTATTTACTGGAGGAAAAATTTCTTTGATTTCTTATGTGGTGGTTGTATTCCTAATTCAATATGTACGGAAAATGACATATGGGTACATCTTATGATCAGGCACGGGTATGAGAACAATCTGATCTTTGTACTATGCATCAGACGAATGATCATCTCGAAGTATATAATACGACATATGGGTACATCTTGTAACTATAGAATAGAATGGTGGCTGTGTTTTGACCACAATAAGTATATAAAATGACATCTGGGTATGTCTTATAATCAGGCAACAAGAATATTCTGACCATTCAAAGACATTAGGTTTGCATCAGATGAAAGTTCTAGGTCAAAGGTGGATGAAGTTTCTGAGCAGAGCTCACCTTGAAATACAAGTTACATCAACTTGCTTAAACAGTTAAAATAATCCATATCTGATTATTATTTTGTTGTTATGCTGTCTTTCTTTATGCTGTTGATTTCTTATTAATATTTATCTTACTTGTTCATAGAAATAGGTTAATTTACCTGTTAGGGATGTTAGGACATTGTAGATATCCTACTTGTGGTTAAGAATGCCTAAAATCGTCGATAGTCTAGTTTCAGTGCACTACTGTGTTAGAATGGCATGTATTCTATGTTTTTTTCACAATCTTTTCTTTTTGTATACCACTTTCAGCTGGCAATGAAAATTTCATTTTGATGCAATGTTCAGTAACACTCATAGAATGCATTAATGTATTGGAAAATCTCTGACACAAATGAGCAACTGCATATATTAAGTAAGCTCAGGATGTGGGTAGTTAGCAAGAGATACTATGGGTGAATGGGAAGAAGTTTTCCATAGACATCTATAGAGAGGTTTGCATCAAGTTCTTAAATATCAGCAGATAGCAGTACGTCTTATGAATTATCATTTCAGATTTTAAGGTATCCGGTACGATATAGACCCTTTTAATATCAGCCCTCATATTGCAAATATTACCCATACGGCCATACGGCATAATGTCCAATATTGCTGATTTCTGATACCGTAAACCATCAGCTGATATCATAACTAATTTCGAGATTTTGAAACTTCAATTAAAATTATTTTGAAATACATTTAGTCAGCAAGATGATAGTTTCACTGACTCAAATTAGGAAGATTGATATTATGGCCAGAAAAGGAGCTTCAGCAAGCTATCTTGTAAAATATCCACAACATATGAAGCAAAAAGTTCTGATATTTTTGTCTGTTAATCTTGAAATATCAGACTTGAACTCTTTGCATGTTATATTGCATATTTCAAATATTTTGTCCATAAATCAAATCAAGTTGTCTGCTTGTTGTTTTCCCTTGAAGGAGATTTTGAGATTTTTGGCGGCCTGGAGTAAGAAACTTGAGATATTAAATATGCTGCAATGAAGAGAGACCAAACCTTGCATTCAGCATGGTGCACTTTACGTGAAAATATCTTGAAATATATTTCCATTTCTGTCTATAGGGACCGTTCTGTTCATAAGTTAGGTTTTTATTGCTTGGTCCTAATTAGTCATTAATCAACTAAAACTGTCTGCTGCCAATATTCTTTTGCAGGAATTCAAATCACTGACAGGAAGCATATAGTTATGGATAACCGCAAGAAAGCTCAGTCTGTCGATTTGTAGGGCGATATCGATACACAATTGGTACGAACAAATTTATGTGGTTTCTATTTTCTATTTCTTTCCATATTGTGTAACTATACCTGAAAGTATGATTTCTTTTGTCTGTCCCGATCACTATATTTTAAACCTACCTGTTTGCTTGCCATTTTACCTAAAGCTACTTGAAAGCATTCTAACTACAGTTTTCTTCGAGTTTAATTTGGTCTATGCTTTATCGTAATTGTACAGATTTGCTGTAGCCTTATACTTCAGACGGGACCAATTTTTTTTAAAAGAAAACAGTAATCATCGGTTACTTCTGAAAAAAACGATTTCTCGGAAAATATCTGGTACACCTTGGTTGTTCCATGTCTGTGTCTGTACATGTCTCTATAACTTGTGCGAGCACGATTTAAACGTGGGGTTTCTTGTATGACCACCTGTGGCTTTCCTGGAGGATCAGTTGGATTTAACCTCATCATGGTTTAAAAGCTTCCGCTACAAGACCTTATAACTAGGAGGGTAGGTTCATTGGGTAGTTTAAAGCACTTGCTTTCATGAACAAGGGCTGAAAATATTTATCACAGGTGAAAGTCTAAGAAACTCTACATTACCCACTCCACCAAAATCAAAACTGATGACACAGAAAAGATAAATGTGTAGTTGGTTAGGTGGGGGTGAAATCAATTTTTCTAAAGAGTAGGGTTTGGGCAAAGATGACAACATCGGTAACGTCATGCTCTTGTCATCTATTCCCTGTGATTAACATTCTACTAAAATATCTTTGAGATAGTTGACAGAGACATAGCCATCTTTGAATTATTATTTAGGCATGACTAGCTGTTGTTTAATAGATAAGAGTCCCTATAAAATTGGTCAAAAATAGACATACATAAAGAAAGAGTAGAGAGAATCCAAGTGGTTTTTTTTTTCTTTCCCTGAACTTCTATTCTTGCAGGTAGATGCAAGGCAAGGATCATGATGTTGTTTAGGTCAAAAATATGGCAATTAATTCAGTCATGACATTTTTTGTTGTTATGAAATTGCTAATAAATATTGGGGGGAATTAGGACAGACATTGTGTTAGGTATTTGAGGTGGACATGCTTCCGTTCTGGCACTGCTGCTACAAATACTGTAAAAAAGGTTTCAACAAACACTGCAGTCAAATTGGCCGCAACAAATGCGTGATGCATTTGCAAATGGAGCCCAGATCGAGACCCTAACCAACCAACCAACATACTTGCCTCTTGGGTATAAAGACGAACACCAAGACATACAGGAAAAGAATTCCTGTAACTGGATGTTAGCAGATAAATGCTGGGTGAGGCAGATAAAATGAAGTAAATTAGTCTCTTGTTCCATCATGCAGCAATTTGCCGTGTGCAACAAGTGCTCATTGTATATAGCTCATGTCCTGATACAAAACTGGTGAGCCAACCATGAAACTATAGAAAGACAAAATAGAGAGAGTAAAGGGAAGGAGAGAAACATATGGGTTGGTGTAGACTAGACTCACTAGTCTCTCAATGTTAGGTGAGCACAAAGCCTACCAACCAAATGAAAAGATCAATTTTGCATCTTGTGACCCTAGTAACAACAACTTACTCATATCATTTCTTTTTTCCCTTTATTTTTGTATACTAAGCTATTTTCTATACTACAGTGTTCTCAATGCATCAGGTTGCAGTATATTCTATTATTTTTTGGTGGGAAATCAATTTAAGGCTGAATCATGAAAGGAATCTGGCTTAATCTTGTGTGGGACTAGATAAAACATATGGTTGTTTGAAAATTGTTATGGATAAGAATGATCAATAACAAAAGGATTTCATTTGAAACACATTTGGGAGAAATTTTCCAAAATAGCTATAGAAAAATAAAATGTTCTATAAATCAACCTAGAGGAAAAAATTTTTCCAACCAAGACCAATACGGACTGGCCAAGTCTGGACTCATCGTGTAGAGAAATTTGGACTTGTCATATCCGAGTATATTTACTTGTTGAATCGGCACTTGCCAAGTCTAGATTTCTAATCTCTCTTTTTTGCCATATTAGGGGTACTATTCATTATTATCTTTTTGTTGTGCTCGTTGATTAATATATATTTGACGACAATCAAGCATTCGAAGGTGACTAAAAGAAATTAATTTTTTTTTTAAAGATGAAAAATAAATAAAAAATATTAGATTAAAAAAGGAAAAAGAAAATTATTAAATTTTCTAGGAGAAGAAAAATGATGTACTCCAATAGTTATTATTATTTTTTGTTGTAATTGATTAAGGTGGGCTATGATGATATTTCAACTCATATGCAAAAAAGAAAAAAAATCATTTCATATTAAAAATTATTTCATTAAAAAAGGAATATTGTTGAAATAAATATTTATAGTTTATTGACTTGATAATTTTATACCATTGACAATTAAGAAGATAAGAAAGAATGTAAACTAATAATGTAATTGAATTAAATAATAATTAGTAATTTTTAAAACTAATAAATTATAATTATTACTAATAATGATTAAATGAATCTGGATTTGGTAAAAGTCCAGATTTAGTATTTAGATAAATCCAAATACAACAAGTCTAGATTCAGAAGATGCCAAATCCGGACTTACCAAGTCTAGAGCGGCGATTGAGAATTATTTTCCAGTCAATTTATGGAATTTTTTATTTTTTTTGTAGCTATTATGGAAAGTTGTGATCTTCACCTTAATCATAAAAAGTGGTCCCAATTGAAGGACCTGTTCAAATTTCCTTTATCATATACAATTTAAAAGAAAAAAAAAATGTAAAAATGACAGCCTTTTTTGCATCTTTTCCCCTAAATTTGCATATATGTACTTGTATATACACAAATTATCGTCTAATTTCTGTGCAATTTCCTTGTAATTTCATGTACACAAATTTGCTTTCTAAGTTTTGGCTAGTTGTTTGCACTTCCTGCGGTTTCACAGTGGGCAGTGTAACTCCCAAGCACCCGCACGAAACCCGCAATCTCAGTCAGACCCGTTAAGGCAGCCTTAACTTTTGGATCCGACCCGCTCCCTTCCAAGTCCAAGACAAAGACATAATCCAATTGCACAGCCCTGCCAGTCTCCTTCTCGACGACCCGAATCGGGCTTGCCCGGTTAGGCCGGTGCTCGACCCGTGTGACCCGAACTCCGCGGACCTCGAAGATCCACATCGCCCGAAAAAGATCCGAAACCCCATTCTCCAGAGAGAAGGCCACTGTAGTCTTATGGATACCAGCAATCCCAGAACCCGACCCGAGACCCAACTGTAAGAAACGGTTGAAATTAACTGTTGGATCCTGGAAGTTGTGTTCCAGGACCTGCAGTCCAAACTCCTGGGCTGCCATCTTGCTTCCAATCACCGCAGTGTCGGCGATTCGGTTCTCGGCCATGTATTTCGCTGCATCGGCAGCGCTGTCGACTTCATCGACGTTGACGTCCAGGTCCTGGAGCCGCCCCTTGCAGTGGTTCAGGGCCTGCGGGTGGCTGACTATGCGCCGGAGCCCAGAGATCTGGGTATCTGGAAGGGACAGTAAACAGTGGTTTACTGGGAGGACCAGTTCACCGACAATTTTCACATTATCGTGCCGAAGCAAGAGATCAAGATTCCGGTCGATGGGGCCGTCAACGGAGTTCTCAGCCGGAATCACAGCACGATCAGCCGAGAAATCCTCGAGGGCAGAGAACACGTCCTCCATGTTATTACACGGGAAGGAGTCAAACGAAACGCTGCGGAAAGCCTCAGCCGCCGCTTCCTGGCAGTAGGAGCCACGGCCGCCCTGGTAGGCAACGCGGAGGGGCCTGCGTCCAGAGGAACCCCCAGTTTCAGCTGGCGGATATCCTCTGGGGACACTGGCCCTGCGGAAGAGGCGTTCGAGCTCCTCTACGGCCATGTCAAAGCCAAAGCGGGAGGCGACCTCTTCAGCAGTCGTGAGAGGAGATGGCTTTGTTTTTGCGAAGCCGTCTCCTCGCCCCTTCTTCGGCTGCTGCTGCTGTTTCAGGGCAGCAGCGACTGAAAGAGGGGCCTTCCTGCTTGCAACAGGGGTGTTGTTGCAAGCAGCTGGGCTCAGATGGCTGCAAGGTATTCTAATTGCCATGAGAGGCACTTGTTTTTGTTACTTTTGATGGGTTTTTTTCTTTTTTCTTTTTTCTAGGCGCAGAGATTGTTGATTATCAATCTCTGGCTAATTTTTTTTAAGGAGGGGTGGGGGGAATTTATACATGATGATAGTTGGGTAGGTGGGGTGGGAGGTAGGAAAGGGTGCGCGTGTGAGTTGAACGTGGCAACATCCATTCATTGCTCAAGTTTCTTTTTGTTGAGCTTTTGCTTGTTGGTTGCTGCTTGCTTTCTAGCTGGCCAACTGCTCAGCAAGCCGAGTCGTGGCTCTGACCCGAGACACGTTATCTTCTTCGTGGTGGTTCGGTCCACACTTGTAATGGGAGCTCGGCCATGCCACGTCAGCACGCCGGTAGGGTGAATCAACACAGCACCAGATAATTCCATAACAAGTTCTAGTGTTGTGTCATGATTAAGGAATTATAGATGTTTGTCAAGGGGAGGGGCCGTGCAGTTAGCCTAGTATCCTATTTTCTTTCTAAGAAACTACAATGAACTCTTCAAGGAAACATTTTGAAGAGAGTTAAAAAAAAAATTAAAATTCATCTCCGTTATGCTGCAAAGAATGTATGAAACTTTAAGAACATTTATACGATAAGGGGTTGCATTTGTTGAACAATTTCATCGGATATAGATTTATATTTTTTCGCCTTGACCCTCCAAAACCTTTCCTCTAAGACCCCTTTAGATGCTAAATTCCCTTTCCACAGTACAAGTTCATCCCTTTTAACTGCTGAAACTTTTGATGCAGTCCTCTAGCTGCTTGAAGTCTGATCCTGCAATGTCTCTGACATTCAAACCGTTCCTGTATAATTTGAAGCCTGGCACCATGCTGATCTGGTCGGACTTTGCTAGGCTAGGGCAATGCTCTATATCCACCTATATAAGAAACATATGGTACATGAAAATTACAACAATAACGGTCAGAAAGGAAAAAGATGTTTGTAGCCTAGACCAACTATTTATGCTTATTGATTCCGTTGAAATATTTGGATAGGAAAAAGGACTGTCCGACGATTTTAAATTACGTTATGATCATATGAAACAGTCGGGGTGGGGTTGGGTTCTTGCATATGTTGTTGATCTTGGCATGATCAGACCAAAAAAATTGTGTAACTTGATACTTGGGAGATTAACAAATCGTACTGAGCACGAAAACCAAACCTTAAGGAATTTCACCGAAGGGAATTGCTTAGAAGTTCGCTCCATAAACCAAAACAATTGCGCTGAGGCTTCACTTGATTTCTTGAAGAACAGGGCAACACAAAGTCCTGTCGATCAAGAGACTACCAAAATAAGCTTATGAGTCCTGGTAAAGATAGTAAATAAAGTTGAAAAGAAAAATTTTTCGGATTTTTTGACCAATAGCAACTTGTAAATCTTTCATGAGTAAAATCTGTAACGAGTCAATATGAGTCCAGTATAGCAGCGATTCTATACGAATAATCGAAAGCTATATGAATGGCTGAACCAATTAAAATCATATGCCCTTTTGTACTAAGTAAGAATGTTGTAGCTTCATGTACAGTAAAGAGATTTTGCCGAAGAACTGTGAAACACTTACCAGGCAACATGACAATGTTCCTGAATTGTTCCGTTGATGTGATCAGAACCAAACCGGCACCATTTTTGGATTCCTTAACCACCCCTTTCCCTGGGTTCTTCTTGCGTTGGACACGAGCCTCGGAGAGGGCCTTGGCCACTTCTTCATCCCCCGGCATCTGACGGAGCAACAGCTCATAGTCTCCTATTGCCGCTCCCCATCTTTCCAACTAGCATTGCACATTCACACAAAATTTCAGTCCCTCAACATCTCCAGCTAACCTAAGAACAAAGTTTTAACCCGACCTTACCTTTGCATTGCAGGCAGCTTTCCTAAGGCGAGATTTGCTGTATGAAGGGCGGAGCTTGAGAGCAGCATCACAATCGTCAACTGCTCTCTGCCACTGACACAGCTTTGCCTGACATGCAGCTCGATTGCAGAGCAGAACGGCATTGTAGGGGTCATGGTCAAGTCCCTCACCGTAGGCCATGCATGCCTCATCGAACTTGGAGGTTTTGAAGAGATCGTTACCTTTCAATCGAGCAGATGCTATAGCTAGTGCCTTCTGCACTAACGAACGCAGGTCTCTATTGTTGGAGTCGAGCTGAGCAGCCTTTTCCACTGTAGTAACTGCATCTTCGAACCTTTTAAACAGAATCAAGGTAAGCATGTGTCGCTAACTGATGCATATAGAGTGTCTTGTGAAGAAATCGAGTGCTAACCTTCCTGCTGATATATCGACTTGTGCTCTGACTCCAAGAACATATGCGGTGCTGCCAGCACCGAAGAACCTTGTGGATGTATCAGTGTCAAACTTGGGCGACCTCGCCAGTACTGCCTCAGCCTCTTCATGTCTGTGCAGATGCAAGAGGGCCTCAGCTTGCCAGGCAAAGACCTTCCGATGCAATAGAAATGAAGAAGAAAAAGAAGAAGAAGAAGAAGAAACAATGTCAATGTAACAGCAACCAACGATAGTGAGATCAAATTGGTCGGAAAGTGAAGCATAAGCACCTGTGGAGCTGAATCAGCACCGGCAGAAATGCCACCCTGGGTGAGCTTCAATAGCGCCGACCAGTCCTTCATCTTTCGAGCTTCGTCGGACATGGATACATGAGTCTGTAAAGCCTGTGCTCTCGAGGTGTCACTCACATTGGCAAGGTTTCGCGAGAGCTTGTAGTGATGGATTGCTCTATCGGCATCTCCCAACCTGCGAACATGCACGGTACGTCTATTTGCATTGGTTGTGTCTATAGATTGCTAAAGGGAACTGAAAACTGAAGTAAAATTAGCTGTGCCTGAGATAGAGAGCAGCCAATCTGTGATGTGCTCTACAATAAGAGGGATCAATTCTAACCGCAGCTCTGCAGTCTCCAACTGCTTCAAGAAGCTGGCCTAGGCCCAGCAGAGCTGCAGCCTTGTTGCTCCGATACGACGCCCTGGTCGGATCTTTGGCTATCGCCTTCTCGTACAGAGCCACTGCTTCCGCGTACCTCCCGTTCTTGTACTCCTCGTTGCCCATCTCCTTCAGCCCCTCGGCGTCCAACCTTTCGACCTCTGCACCATTCTCTGCAGCTGACTTCTTGTTCGCATCGGCTTCCTCCTTCAGTTCTCTTGCGGTCTTGGGCAGGTAATCGAGCACGTCGTGGATGAAGTCAGAGCCCCTCATACCCTGGACATTGCCCAGGTTACCGAACAGCATAACGTTGCTCGACGAGGCCCTGATCAGGTTGCTGCCGTGCTTCTTGGGCCGCCTGCCTTCCTCAACCATGCCGCACGGGGGCTTCGGATGGTTCAGCTGAGGCCTAGGGACGGAGGGTACGAGCAATGCTGCCTTGTCCGACTCGGACTGCTGGGAATGCGATGACTTGACCGTAGCCTTTGGAGGGTTGGCCCGATGAGCTGCACCGGTGGCGGCCGGTGCAGCGCGGGCGCGGCGGGAGCGGAAAATGCAGCAGCAGCAGGAGGCCCATGGGAAGCACTTCTTGTTCTTCCTATCACCACCCATGTTGTGTGGTGTCTTCGCATAGAATGCACAGTGTGCATGAAAAATTGGGGGAGATTTGAGGCAATGTTGGAGTTTCAAACAAAGATTGGAGGCAAAACTTTTGCCTCCAACCTTCGTGCTGTGGATTGAAAACTCAAACAAACAAACAAAAAAAATAGAATAATGATGATAATTATGGTTGTATTTGAATTTTTTTTTTTTTTTTTTGGTTAAAAAAATTGGAATTAGATTTTGTGGCAATGTACAGGGGATGGGATTGTGAGGCCAGGGTGAAGGGGACAATACTGATCTCTAAATTGTTAGGAAAATTAGTGTGGCTATTTATCAAGTATAAATAGCAAAACTCCATCAAATCCTCCATAACAATTCAATACTCGACTTACCAACTGTTTGTTTCAATGGCATGGCATTGTTAGTGTATTTTAAAATACGAGAAATATTTATTTCGAATTATACAATGAAGATATTGCTCCATGAATTCTATGTCACCAATTATAACGCAAGCCAATCTCATGAATGGTGATTTTTATAGCCTCCATATGTTTTATCTTACAACACAGTCATGTTTCTTCCCTTGTCAAAATTTACGATCATATATATGAATTATAATAGATGCATCTATGAATCAATTTTTAGCCCGTTCTATATAATTTTTTGAATTAAAAATAAAAATTTTATTTTTCTAATTTAAAATTTTATATAGAACGAGCTAAAAATTAATCCATAAACGCGTACATTACCATTCCTAATTATATATGGCTCGAACCATTCACTGACTGTATCGATACTATACATCAAAACTCGGGGCGGAAGAAGTCATGCTTGACTGTAGAGGTGGAAACTTTCCGATCTCAACCAAGCGTCCTGGCTCGCTGGGATCGCCGCTGCCTTCCGCTCTCTTCAGCTCATCTAAAGCTCTCCTCGTGTACACTGTGAACGCAACCACAATACCTACTGCAATGACGAAGGATATCACGTTGTAGACTATCTCCACTGCGCCCATCTTATAGTTTCCATATTGCATGTTCGCCAGTGTTCGTATCAGTCTCCCACTGCATCAAAACATTGGCATACGAGGTGAAGCACAAATAATAGTCGATATAAGCAAGTCAAGGAAACTTTAAAAGGATGCTGAGTGTTGAGAAATGTTTGAACCTACCGATCAAGGTAATTTCGAAGATGCAACAAACAAAGAGTATCCTTCTTGCATTTACTGTTTTAAATATCGGCCGTAATGCACGCAATGATATAAGCAATTTCATAGGGTTCAATGCAACAACCATTCCGTTCGATTGCCCACGCTTACTTACATTTAGCTAATGTGACACAGGAATCAACGACAGGCAGCTAATGGGACTACGTCGACCATAGTTCCAAACTAGGAGCTAAAACTCGACGGAGATATTCTATTTAAACTGAAAAGTAATTACCTTTGCACTCGCATTCGACGCGGCCTTCAGGCCTCCTTCCCCAAGGAATTACAGAGAAGACTCATTTGGAGACTGGAGTTCGACGCTGCTACTTCGATTCAGCATTTTAACAACATCACAATATCGATGCTATTCATTTTGTTTTGTTTTTTTTTTTTTTTTATGTTATGGATTAAAAAAATGAGATGTTTTTGTTGTCAAATTGAAATCATAATTATAACTTATTGAAATTTTTTTTTTTTTTTTTTCCAATGTGATACCAAAATAAAAATGTAATGTCACGTTGTCGAGATAAGTATATCCTAAACTTGTATATATACGATGATTTATGTAGTTTGTTATGATGTATGTATGCATTAGCTTATTCATATTTATTTTATATGATATATGCATGTATATATTTACATTTTGATATTGATATTTGATAACAATAACCGCTATAAAATTTTCCAATCCGATATTATCGGCTATAGATATTTAAAGCCTTCCTGTTTCAAATTGACCATAAGACGAAGAAATCACTGACCTATAGATGTAGAGGAAAGCTTCAGGTATCATTCCAGCAATCGAACCGCTCATATATGGTCCAAATTTCATGCTCGTCACCACTATCGCATAGTTGAAGATTGTGTAAGGAAATGGTGAGACTCTGAAGAGCGCAACAACCCGAAACTGATGGAACCAGCTTCCCTCCCCAGCAAGCCTGATGATAGCTGCCTGCTGGGGCCATTTCTTCAGCCATGTCTGCGTATTTTAAGTAAATTAGCAGTGAGCCATTACAGGAAGCGGGCTACCGAGATGAGCTCAGAGGTCTTACATGTATACGCTCTCGAAACAGTGTGCCAACCAAATAGGGCAAAGCCATCCCGATACTGGTACCCACCATGATTATAACGAACCCGAGACCGTATCCAAATATCATCCCTGCCAGCCACATAGAGGGGCCGGAGGGGACTAAAATCACCGGAAACAAAGCCAAGGAGGCAATAAGCACGAGCACGAGAACAGGCCGCCCAAAGGCAGTAGCTTCCCATTGCATAATTGGCATGAGAACCTGCAGTGTGATATAATTTGCATTCAGATACATAATCAACTTGTAGAAAATGGTAGAGCCGAACATAATCAACTTTTAGTGCAACTACCTTCTCAAAAGCAAATGGGACTACCCATTTCAGAAAAATCAAAGAGAGTACTATCAGAAGCAAGCTGCCAACTAAAACCTTCATCCACCAGCCAAACGATTTATACTTCGACCTTTGAAGGGGTTGTTGAGCATGCACATCAACCGTACTCGTATTGCTTGGCATGACAAGTAGTGCATACTCATTATCCTCTCTTGCTTGTTGCTCGGAACTCTCATTTTTCGTCTCCAACGTCTCTGATGAACTAGACATCTTTCGGGTGATCTGTAAAGAGTCAATGATGCAATGCAGAATGGTTTTTAATCTCAAGAGCACGGATTGAGATGAACCAACTAAAAAGTATTAGCTGCACCATATATCATCACCATATCGTTCTTAGAAATAATATTTAAGAAAATTTCCATTTTGCACATATTTTGTAGCAAGGCCAATCCAAGTTTGCAGGAATTACATTGGGAAAGGAAATGCAACCATCTTGGATATATGCATACGGTTGTATCAACTATGTCTGTAGTATTCTATCCCTGTGCCATGTCCATGCTCTAGTTATCTGATATTCACCCTTCCCTGCTCCATGTTATTAAAGCACTCCTAAGTAACTACTCAACAAACGACTGATTTGTCGCTCAAGAATATTTAGCATGTGCTTGGATGTCTAACAAAACCACAAAAATATGTGATTTTGGACGAATTTCGTAAAAAAATAATAACTTATTCTTGATAAATTTAGTTGTGTTTAGGCAAGTAAGAAAATAGGTAGATCTTCGAAAGGATATCAAAATTTTCTTTCCTAAATAGAAATTTCAAACTTCATGAACTCTCTCTCTCTCTCTCTCTCTCTCTCTCTCTCTCTCTCTCTCTATATATATATATATATATATATATATATATATATATATATATATATATCTTTCATGTTTCCTATTTGGGGTGTTCTAACCATTGATTTTGAGGTGTTTAAATCTGAAATTAGAAGTTTAGTTTCTCATGAGTTTTCATAGATTTCATAAAAATACATATGATATATATACTCCAATTTGGGAAAAGAAAAGGATGCAGGGTAGGGTTGGTACGATGAAAAGAGATAGGATATTTTTGGTTAAAAAAAATTCTAGACACTCCAAAACACCCCTATTTGAGATATTCTAAAAACACTCTAAAATACCTTTCTAAGTATTTTGGGATATTCTATGAACTCTTCAAAACATTTATAAAAAAACTCACAAGGTTTCTATGAACACTTCTTAATACATCATTCCAAAACACCCCAAAACACTTCACAACTAATCTCCCAGGCATAGAAGACAGTGCTATTCTCTTGCGCATAGAAGTGGGGAGAGCTTTTACTTGTATTATTGGCTCAATGTAATCTTTAAGCAAAGACATTTGTATTAGCTATATATATATATATATATATATATATATATATATTAGTAGTAGATAACCGACCAATATGGAGGAGTTGTATATGTAACTTCTATAGTTTTATTATACCTTCTTAATGAAACACTGGGGGACTATCGCCCACTTCTACTTCTAAAAAAAACATAGCCTAAGAGTTTGGGGCTTCTACTTAACCTTATGGACTGTGCTGAAAAGGTAAATAAAATCTAAACAAATTAAAATAGAAATGAATCGGGTAGTTCACATAGTGCAAAAAAGTCATTACTTTCTCCTCCAAATGTGAATGGACTGAAGAACTTCCTCTATATTTTTGGATACTATCACTACATAAACAAACCATAGCAATTGGCGAGTTCCACTACTTTTGGGTACTATATATGAATGAACTATGGTGATCTCAATGAGATCAATCACCTATCTCTTACTTCCATCAACCTCTTTACATTTGAAACAGTAAAAGAGCTCCCCCATGTTCCATAGGTCTGTTCTTCTAAGCTTCTAAAACTACCCACAGCCAATCCAAATAAGGATTCTTTAGCATCTCGAGTCATCGACATCCTTCAGACTTGACGAAACTATCTAATCCAATTCAATAATCATCAAATCACCAAGGGCACCTCCATCACCCCAAATAGCTGCCCTAATTGCCCATAATAGGATGTGGGTACTAATAGCGTCACTAATTTATGTGGAAATAAATATAGTTTAAACAACAGAAAACTTCCAAAAACAACATCATAGAACTCCCACAAATAACTCCAACTTAGCTGCCCTAATTTCAAACTGATCAAAAAGTAATTATGTTCTTGTACCTTAGCAAGGTTTAAACTTTAACGAGTAGAGGATCTTGCTAAAAGTTCCCAATTTCAAGATTTTCTAATTTTGCAAAATAATCAACCTAATCTTTCCCCGAATAGAAAATGGGCACCCATCTTTTCCTCAAACCAAAGAATAAACCCTTGTTTGCTACTTTGCTCACAATAAGAACAATCTACAGCAGTCCAAACAAAAAAATAATAAAAAATAATCTAAAGAACATCCATCAACTATTCGCCACCAAAACCCAAATCTGCCCAGAAAAAATCATAGAAAATGGACAAAGAAATAAACTTTAAGAAACCCATAAAACATTTGCTCTAAAAAAACATCCAAAAGCTGCAGTCTTTTACCAGACTAAGCCCGGAAAAATCACAGAAATAAAAAAAAGAAACCAACTTTAAGCGAGATATTTGATTGTACCTTGTTAAGCAGCCAAAAAAATCCCCAGAGAGAGAGCGAGAGAGCTCAGAGAGAGGTTGGGGGCGATTTGGGAAAGAGGTGAGAGCTGGGGAAGAATGAAACTCGTCGCTAAGCGAAGGATTCAAAGTAGGAGAGTTACTAGGTGAGCCCCGTGTTTTTATTAGTGAGGCCCAAAAGTTAGTTGGGAAATTATTTTTTCTCTAACTTTTGGGGCTCACTAAGAACATGGGGCGCATCCAGTAACTCTCCCAAAGTTGCCAACCAAATTTTCCTTCGAAAGCTAAAAGCGAGTGAAATAATTTGCAGCAAAGCCCAAGAGCTTGGCTTTTTTTATATTTTAATTCCGACTCTTTAAGAAATTTCTTAAAAGCCCCCCGGTTTTGTTCTTAACTTTTTTGGGGGCCACCACGCTCCCCGAGGACAGGAATCGCGGATATTTGAAGAGACTCGTGGTTCTTTACTACTGGATGCAGGGAGGGAGGGCCCACATTGACGTGGGCCCCACCTCTTTGCTTCTGGGTGCATTCTAATTCTCGAAGTCAATTGAATGTTATTTTGGTCTTTGTATTTTTCTTTTCCTCTCTAGTCCAAAATTACTAGTCTCTTTTTCACAAAATATTTATTCTAAATTATTTGTTTATTCTGAATTGCAAAACAATTTTTTTTCAATTATTTTAACTAATTTCAATTCATATCATATAATAAAATTCATAAATACACAATTTTATTCCAGCACAAAATGAAATTTTAAATTCTAATAATTAGTAGTTCTTATCACAGTAATTTTTTCTGAAATATATATTTGATTGAAAAGAATATTCACTAAAACCGAACCGAGCAAGTAAAAAAATTAAATAGTAAAAAAAATAAATTGTAGATTATACTCTGACCGTTCGACGAGAGACCTATTCTAGTAAAATCTGCTCCCTCTCTTAGTGAGGATTATTATTATTATATACATTATTCTTATGCTTTGACTTGGTGACCCTCTATTAGTGAGGATTTTGTCTCTTATGTATTATTATTACATAGATTTTATTTTGTTAAGTACTAATTAATAAAATACAAAAATATACCCAACACCATTTAAGCTTAAAAAAAAAAAGAAAAAATCCATGAATAAGATATGATGATGGCAGTCAATTTAGACAAGTATCGAACCCCATCTACAAATATTTTACTTATTAGTGTTCACACGCCAACTTGAAATAATCTTTTTTTTCAAGCATAAACTTCAATTATCTTAAATTTCAAGTTCTCTGATATATATGAGGATATGGGAAATATACCTGCAGTGAAAAGAGTTCCTTCACCGCCGCTTAATTGGCCTAATAAAATTATTATACGTGGCGTCATTCAAGATAACAAATAAATTAATTTTCTTAACCGTCCTTTGAGTGGTGTGACATGTAATAATTTTATTGGAGCGACGGTAAAGAAACTCCCTTCACCGATGAATTTCCCGTTTACACTCTCTCTTTATATATATATATATATATATATATATATATATATATATATATATATATATATATATTGAAATTCGCTTGTAATTTTTTTTTTTCATTTTAAATTTCATGACAACTTACATCACATACAACAACACTGCATTAATCTGACCCTAGTCGGAAGTTTGATAGCCGTTCCCGGCCATCGGCGTGTCGGGCTCCATCTCCACCGCCGACGGCACGTCCTCCAGCACCTCCGTCGGGTTGGCGGCCGGGTCGTACTGCTTGACGACCAGCACCGACGCCGACGTCGAGAACGACGCCGCGAGGAAGCTCCCGACCGGGCCGAGCTCCGGGCAGTCGTTGCGGTGGTCGGTCAGGGCCATCGTCGGCGCCCCCTGCCCGACCAACACCAGGTTGCACCGCCTGATGCTCTTGATCGCTTCCACCACCTCCGCCTTGCTCGCCACCGCCTTCTCCTCGCACTTGACCGACTCGTTTGACGACATCACGTTCGCCTTGAACTGGTCCAAGCACTCCTCGTCCTTGGCCATGTCGTCGGCGTTCATTTGGACGCCGATGCTTCCAGATTCAATTGGAGGTTGCCCCGACGGTGTCACGAAGCGGTACACGACGAGGCCGATGCCCGGGTGCTCGGCGATGCGGGACCCGTACGCGAGCGCCTCCCTATCGTCCGCGCCGCCGAAGAAGAGCACGGCTACGGCGTACGAGACCTCGCTGGCGGAGACTTGTGCGGTCCCGCCGAGCCCGCGGTCGACCATGATGCCGACGGAGCACGGCGCGCAGCGGAGGACCCGCTGGTTGATGTTGTGGTAGTCGCGGCCGATGGACTCCATGGAGCCGTCGACGATCTGCTGCTTGTGGAAGGGGAGGATGATGAGGGCGGCTCGCTTCGACTTGGCGCTGGCGACGATGTCCTCGTGGATGGTGTTGAGGTCGGAGATGGCGGTCATGGGGCGGATGACGACGTGGCTGAGCTGCTGGTAGGCCTGGAAGGCGACGATGATCTGGTCGTTGTTGTCGCTGCCGCCGCCGGAGAGGGAGGACTTGATGTTGAAGAAGGGGAGGCCGTTGCGGCGGGCCTTGTGGACCATGGAGATGGCGGAGGAGCGCTCGGAGAGCTCCATGAGGTGCATGGCGTAGACGGTGATGCCCTTGCGGCGCTTGGTGCCGCGGGAGGACTCGACGAGGTTGATGAGGGATGGGATGGTGCGGCTGCCGTGGAAGCAGGCGAGGATGCGGAGCTCGCTGTCGGCGTCGGCGCGGGCGATGGTGCGGTGCTTGTAGGAGCCCGGACGCCGTGCGGGCTTGTAGAAGGCCGTGACTAGGGGGGTGGTGATGAAGGTGGTGAAGAGAGCCATCAGGACTAGGATTGCAAATGTCTCATCGTTCAGCACCTGCAATTAGCCCAGCACAAGTTTCTCAGTGCAACTTGTGTCTAGACTAGTGATTCTAAACTAACTAACTACTACTACTACAAATGTATAATTATTAAGATATGATAAGCCATCTTATGATACCAATAGCTAAAATATTTATAATTAATTATTGATTCTTTTCCTTTTCGAAAATATTGTTAATTTATTGATTCATTAGATTTATTATAAACTTTCTTGCATCAAGGACGGACTATTCAAATTAGGGATATTAGTGTCATTAAGGTCTAGAGTAACACATTAATACTTCATCTGTCACCGTGGTGGATTCTAAAGATAACTCTCACAAATTTAAAATGTGGCCTCTACAAGTGTGACATTTATTTCATGTACTATTTAGTTTTCTTTGACACTTAGTTTATATATTTCGACTGGTGTCTGATTTTAAAACCATGCATGTATTGATACATGCTAAGTCTTCGATATAATACTAATATTTAAAATATAATTAATCATGCATTCCTCTCTAAAAAGTATAGATATCTAAAAAGTATAGATATGATTATTTCTGCACTAATTTTTGTTTATTTGACATGGAATTATTATTCGAGTTAGGGGGCACCATGCAAAACATTATAAGCAATACTTCTTGTATTAGAATTCAGAATAATGATATGTAAGTGTAATATAGCTAGAAAAATAATTTATCCAGAATAAAATGAATAGCTAATCTAGACTATGTCATTATAAACTATCCTAATTAGTTAGTGATATCATATTATAATATTTCTATGTTGCAGATATTTGATATACAGATTTCATGTAATTAGAGGTTAACGAAGTCAAGAAAATAATATGGTAAGTTACCTTGCGGTCTTTGCCGATGTTGAGCACAATGAGCTCAACCAGTCCCTTGGTGTTCATCAGCACGCCCAGCGTGACTGCCTCCCTCGTCGGAACCTTCAAGGCGATCGACACTACGAACGTTCCAAGAATCTTGCCGACCGAAGCTGTGGCAATCACAAGCACGAGCAGAATCCACGACTGCCCTCCTTTAATAGTCGCCACGTTAGTCTTCAGCCCGCTCGACACAAAGTACAGCGGCAAGAGCAGGCCGGAGACCAAGTCCTCGATCTTCTCTATCAGCAGGCCTGCAAAGGGCCCGTCCTTGGGCACCACCACCCCGACCACGAACGCCCCGAACAGCGCGTGGATGCCGATGGCGTCCGTGGCGAAGCCCGCGGCCAGGACGATGACGAGGGTGGCGCAAATGTAGACCTCCTTCACCGGCTCCCCCTCCGGCGACCTCTGCGCCATCCATGTGATTGTCGGCCGGATGCACGCGGCCGCAAAGACCACGAATGCGGCGGCGGCGAGCAGGACCCAGAGGGTGATGATGGGAGAGCCCGTGCCGGAGAGCGCAATGGCGAGCGCCAGGAGGATCCAGGCGGCGACGTCGTTGACGGCGGCGGCGGACATGGCGATGCGGCCGAGGTCGGTGGTGAGGAGCTTGAGCTCGGCGAGGATGCGGGCGAGGACGGGGAAGGCGGTGATGGAGAGGGAGACGCCCATGAAGACGAGGAAGGGGCCGGGGCGGACGCCCTTGTTGACGGTGGAGCGGAGGACGACGGAGGTGCCGATGCCGAGGATGAAGGGGAGGGAGATGCCGGCGACGGCGATGGCGAGGGCTCGCTTGCCGGTGCGGCGGATGGCGCGGAGGTCGAGCTCGAGGCCGACGAGGAAGAGGAAGAAGAGGAGGCCGATGTTGGCGACGGTGTCCAGCACCGTCAGGCTGCGGCCGGGGAACACCGTGTCCAGGAATTTCTGGCTGCGGCCGATGGCCGATGGACCCAGCAGGATGCCTCCCTGTATCGCCGCATGATTTATTGATATATTATCAAAATGTAGCGTACGTATATCAAAGTTCCTCATTTTTTTTGATAATTAAAAAGTAATAAAACTACGATCAGACCCAAAAAAAAAATAAGTAAAATATTGAAAGACTAATAAAGTTCTTCAATCTTTTAATTTACTGTTATTTATAATTCACTATATTTTATTCATCAAAATTAATCAAAATTTCCCCATTAAATCAGAATTAGAAAATAAATTGAGATTCAATCCCTTTTCTTGATAATTATAAATTGTGAATTAATTTCTCCAATTATTTCTATCTATATCCTTTCAATTTTCAATTATGTTCTCAACCTTAATCAACCACATGAAATAATAAAAATAAATAAAACTCTACTTGTTTCGTTAATTTTTAATTAATGAAACACAAGGAATATACTGAGAAAAAGGGGAGAAAAAAAAAAAAAAAACGAGAACTCACAATGATCTCGGCCACGACGCGGGGCTGTCGAAGCGGCCGGAGAACGATGGCGAGGAATCGGGTGAGCATGACGACGATGCAGATCTGCAGGATGATCAACGGCAATGCAAACTCAAGAGGGTTCTCGCCCTGCAGCGACCCGTTGGACACGGCCTTCATCGGGGCCGGGCACGACAACGACGTCGTCGTACTGGCCGCCATTGTTCCTCCTCCTCCTCCTCCTTCGTCTTCTCCGCCACCCTAAAAAACCAAACATAACAACAAAAACACGTACAGTACATTGAGAGACGAAAAAATAAGAATAAAAATCAATTTAAATACAATACATTGAGAGAGAAAAAATAAGAATAAAAATCAATTTAAATACCTTTGAAATTTCTTTCTTGTTTTTTTTTTTTTTTTTTTTTTTAAATCTCCTCCTTGTTTTGGATTGAAGAAGAAATTTTGTTTTTGATGAACAAATTTGTTTGTTGGTGGTGGTTTTTGTTGGGGGATGAGAGAGCGTGAGAGGTTGATATTCGCTGAGATTGTTTTATGTCTTTTGACCATGGGATTTACAACGGAAGTTTCTAAAGGAGCACACCATTTTCCTAGTGAGCTCCCCTATTAGTGTATTTTTGGTCAGGACTTTCCATTGTTAAGTGGGCTTACTAGTAAAAATAGTGTGCTCTTTGGAAACTCCCAACGGTAAAAAAAAAAAAAACAAGAAATTATAAATTAAAAACAAAAATAAAAATAAAAACCTTTTCCTCTACTCTACTGAGTAGGATTCCTATTCATATTTAATTTTCGTTGCACTCTATTAATTAGAAATTAACAGAATAAAACTATATTTATTGGTTACATAATATCTAACCCCTATTTAGCATATAAATATGCGAACAAAAGAGCAAAGCTACATATATTGATGAATTTACTATTCGGTTTAGTAATGTTTTTACCCGAGTCCGACCCGATGGTCATCAACCAAGGGATGCCTTTTATATAATTTAATTACATAAATAATGTATAAGATTTAGCCAATAGTTGTAAATGATGTGATCATGTGAGAGTAATGGATTAATGGATAAATTAATCCATTAATCCTCATAAAAAAAAATTTATATTATCCAAAATCTATAGATTAATGGATAAATTTAAAAACGCAGTAACTACCCACTTCTTAACATTTTTAAGATATATATTTTTTCAATCTAAGTCATCATAATTGTTTACTTGCCAAGAGTTTTTTGAATTGGGATTGCAACTTTTTTCTTGGACTCGACTGAGCACAAGTCTGCTCAAGCTTGTATTGAAAATTTTCAGATATTTCAATCCTTTAAGGTTTTATTTCACGGGATTGTAATTTTTATTTGAAATTATAGCAAATAAAAAGAAAATTACAATTAAACTCGAATTATAAGATTAAGGAAGAGAGATCGTTCAATTCCATTTTTAATTTTGTGAGATTCTAGTACTCCATTGACGATCCGAGTGTAGGAAAACTCCTTTTTCACCAAGCGTGACGTGATCCAGCTCTGCAGGAATGTAGTCTGGGCGTTATGGTCTGCACCATTGATCCTGCATGACTCATGTGCATTCATATCATGCACGCACGACTATTTTACAAACAGTAACATGTTATGGTGGCGTAGGCAACTTACCACTGATCAGGATAGATATGGATGGTTGTGAAATCAATCTGAGGGATCTGATTGCTGGCGATGCATGAAGTCGGAGCCAACTTCGATTCTTGGATTGTATTGTTTCCTGTCGGGATTGGAATCTCCGTGGAAGCCTTCAAGACCCGCTTCAAGCATGTGGTTCCGATATCCAATTCTGTTGCACAAACACAAGCACGGAATCAGCTTGTATGACCAAGAGAAATCCTAGAACTGTTAAAAGTTACTGTGTTCAGGTTCTAACTCTTGTAAGAACGGCCAATGTATAATTGATCATACCCATTAGGACTTAACCGAAAGAACAAGAATGTTATTATAACTTATAGCTTGACATGGTTCTTGTAGAATTGCTTGGTGAGATCATTCCTCAACGACTGTCCTCGATCCTTAGCCCCCTGAACATACTGTTGTTTTTACCTCATATATATCCCTCCAGTTATTCACCAAACTCAGAATCAGATACACACCATTTTTCTTGGCCTCAGATATCACAAAGTCCAGAGCCCGGCACAAAAAATGCCAACAAACAAATGCTTAGATTACGTGTATTTTTCTACGATTATATATATATACTAGCTAAGTACGTATACACCTTGAACATGTCTTCATTGTAATTGCCTGCAGGGGAAGTCTGGAGAGCCTTGTAGCCACCATCACTTAAAGCCTAAGTCCTGACAAGATTCAGTCCAGAGCTGGACGCTTAATTGCTGAAAGGCACCAGACACCTGGTATCACTTGCAGTGTACATCATCCAGTATGCAAATTGAACCCGTTCGTGTACGTGGAGCGCGCGCCCGTTCATCACGAAACGCGTCCCGCAAATTATGCATCATTGGCTAACAAATTATGAAACTTAGAATTAAATGGAGCCACCACTAAAACTCAATATAGAGGGTCTATATGGACAATCTGAACCGTTAATTGTGATTTCTATTATCTAAGTAGGTGGTATATAAAAAATCATGTGATTTGGAAACTTCTTGTTCTGTTGGTGGAAAATAGTTCATTTTGTAACATCTAATATACGGTCAAAATATATCAAAGATGCATTAATTTTTATACACCATTGCAATTAACGATTCTAATCATCTACATAGACTTACCATAAAGAAATTTAGGGACACCCCTGTAGACAACGAGACACCTTAGATATATTTTTTCTTATTATATGTGTGTGTAGGTACGTACGTATGTACGCGTGCCCACTCGTGTGTGTGTGTGTGTGTTATATAGCAAACGGAAAGATGAACTCTTGTTTACTCCTTGCATCAGCATGCATTGCTGATGTATCAGTGTCACCACACCACCTATTGCAAGTAGCAGAATATAAGTAGCTCAGCACAGATTTAAGCTACAAAACCTTTAACACAATCTCTGAGCCTCAGTTTCCATCACATCAGTATTTTTTTTTTTTTCCTTCTATGTACAAGAGTTTTAGAATTTACAAAATGTTTTCTGTTGTATCTTGATCATGTCAGCATATATGAACAATATTACATTCTATCAGCAGAATGTAAGCAACCAATATAAACTGAATTCGTAATAATTTGATTTGACAACCAATGTTGAATCCAAATCCAATTTTCATCCAATTTCCGCTAATGGAAAGAAACAGAACTTATATACGATAAATATCATTACATTCCATGAGGTTAAGCATCTGCTCATGTTACAAAAATGGCTTCTTAGTGATTGTTATCATTCTACAGTTCCTTGAACACAGGTACAAGAACAAAAAATGCAGATTTCAGGCAGGTGCTGGTTTGTCACAGAGTTCAAAGGTTTTCAGAACTCGAGGCCATTTTCTCGAGCAGCAGCTGCAAGAGCTTCTACGCGTCCATGGTATGGATACCCGCCACGGTCAAAAGTCACCTTAGTTATTCCTTTTTCCGCACAAGCTTTGGCAATGGCTTCACCAACTTTCTTTGCAACCTCCTATTACACCCAAAAAAAAAAAAAAAAAAGAACTGAACTTCAACTGAAATCTTATAGATCTATAAGTTAAAGATAATTCATAAAAAAAAATGATATATTCTGTGAACGTACAATCGTAGGTCCAGCAGAGTAATCAAATTCCTCTGAGACAGGTTTTTGCACAGTTGAAGCTGATGCTAAAGTATGCATCTTAGTGTCATCAATCACTTGGACATATAAATGCTTGTTCGAGCGAAAAACACACAGCCTTGGCCTTTCAGGGGTACCCTCAACCTGCACAGCAGAAAGAAAAGGGAAAGGGCGAAGCAGCTATGATCAAAGTATCAAGGAAACAACAATATCATAACAACGACCAAGCCTTTTATGACGAGTACTTAGAGTAGGATACATGAACCAAAAGAGAATCATGCCGGATCGATCATGAATGATCCTCCATCCTTTATCTTGACTTGGGATAGATAGTGAAAGGATGTAAACTTTACGCATAGAACTAGCGGAGTCGAAGTATCAAGGAAAGAGAGGAAATAGTTGAGAAATGCAACTTGAAGACAATAAACTGTGAGATTGCTAGGGTGGCCTAGACCGGCTGGCTCACTAGTTAAGCTGGTGGTTGGGCAATGGGAGATCCAAGGTTCATGACCGGGCTACAGTCCTTGTTCAAATAAATAAATAAACCTGGATTTCTCTGAAATAATAATTTGTTGAACGAGTGAAAATAATGATGGATTTACAAAAAAGTGGGGAACATAAGTATACAATTTGCGCCAAGTTCCCTCTCTCTTTTGCAACATGGGGAGTCGGGATACTGAATGGCTGCTCGTTTTAGGTCCTTGCAATGAACAAATTCCAAGTTGATAAAAGCCTTTCAGTTTACTTTAAAGGAATATAATGTGATTATTACTTTTTAACCCCAACAAATTAGAAGCAAATATAAATAAGGTAGTAAAGCACACTAAGGCAGAATTAATTTGGTTGTGAGACAAATTATTGAAGATTCCTCATACGAGAAAATCATAATGGCATCCCTTTACCTAAAATAATATATTCCCTTAAAAATTTTGACAACAAACTAAGTATAGTACTAAGAATGATGTTGCCACGCCAAAGACTTAAACCTACTCTTCCCAGCTCTCTTTAGTGGTTACCACACTTAGTGACGGGCTTCTACTGGAGAGTAGACTTATGCATCGTTGTTCTTTACTTCTATTGTATCGCTACTACTTTTGCGGGATGGCTACTATTTATGTTTTGTTTTGTTAAACTCTTATTAGTGGAACATTGGGGGTGTTACTACCATTTTAGCTCCGAAAAAAAAAAGAAGAACGAAGAAGAAGAAGAAAAATACTCTAGAGACTGAGTGGCTCACTATGAAGCTAGGGCCAATATTTTCATGAATATCTACAAATCTGATCCCAATGGCCTCTTTACTTTTTCTTTTTCCCACTTTTCTACTAAAATCGGAGAGGTTGCCAAAATGCAACCCTCGCCCCACCTACCTAAAAAAAGTTCTGCAATTTTGCTGGTCAGTTGCATTACCATTACAAGTAGACACTCTACCAACTGCGTGAGTTCCTTTCTTTCTAATCTCTCGCTTTTCAACATCAACTAAAACTAATGTTATGAACGAGCTATGCACAATGCATCGACACTAAGTAAATGAAGGATAGATCCACAAATTTTCACTAAACCAACAAACTTGTCACTCAGCTTTGCACCTGGAGCAAGTTTTTATAACTATGATAATCATTATTAACCCCTAAAACCAAGACATGCCAGAGTGATAAAAAAAAAATCACTGAAGATGCCAAAATTACAATGAAATATGTAAGCAACTAAACAAGTTACTCAAAGATGCTAAATTTATGAGCAAAATTAAGATACCCAAGTGAGCAATAACATGAAGAACCAAAAAACCGCAAGAGAAGGGATTAAAGATTGAAACTTTTCCCGTTGATTACGTTCCCTCCGCAAAAATTTCAAAGCATTGGTAAACAAGTTAAAAGAATGACACTAAAATCATGAGCAAAATTAAAACGAATCATGGTCACACTATTAAGGCAAAAGGCAACAGACCCAAGCGAGAATTAACTATGGAAAGGTTCAAAGATTGAAACTTTTTCTACATGGGCTTACCTTCTTTCGAATGCGCACGTGCCGAGCGGTTCGGCTCTCTCGGCGAGTGGCGGCCTTGGCTACGACGGAGAGCGAGGTTAAGGATGCATTTGAGCTGGCAACGCAGAGGCGATGGCCGAAAGGGAAGAAGTTGGAGATTGAATTCGATGAAGAGAGGAGAGAGAGAGCTGATCGAGGGGTTGTTGATGGTGATGCTGCTAACATTGTTTTCTGCTCTCTGCTCTCTTATTCCTCTGTTTGCTGTGGATTTTTGGAGATTAGATTAGGGTTCTTATCTGCTCTCTGGGAAAATTCTAGCACACCACTTTGCTTAGCCTCCGCATAACTTTTTTTTTTTGGGGTATTTACCGGTTTGTCCCTCAGATCTTTATATATTATGATTTTGCCCCCAAATCTTCATATTTAGGATTTTGCCTTCAAATCTCATAAGTTTCAACAATTTAGTCTCCTCTCTAACACAGTTAAATATTTGACCATTTTACCTCTCTTTTTCTCTTCTATTTTCCTCCTCTCTTCTTCTTCTCTCTTCCTCCTCTCTTCTCCTTTTCTTCATTATTTCTCATCTCTTCTTTCTCCTCTCTTTCTTCTCTCTTCTCCTCTCTTCCCTAACACGGTTAAATACTGAAAGAAGAGACGAGAAAGAAGAGAGGAGAAATAATGAAGAAAAGGAGAAGAGAGGAGGAAGAGAGAAGAAGAAGAGAGGAGGAAAATAGAAGAGGAAAAGAGAGGTAAAATAGTCAAATATTTAACTGTGTTGGTGAGGAGGACTAAATTGTTGTAACTTATAAGATTTGGAAGGCAAAATCCTAAATATGAAGATTTAGGAGGCAAAATCATAATATATAAAGATTTGAGGGACAAACCAGTAAATACCCCAACTTTTTTTTTATTTGGATTTTTACATATTTGTCCCCCATATTAAAAATTAGAATTTAGTCTCCCAGATCTTTATATGGGGTATTTACTGGTTTGTCCCTCACATCTTTATATATTATGATTTTGCCCCCCCAAATCCTCATATTTAGAATTTTGCCCCCCAAATCTCATAAGTTACAACAATTTTGCCTCCCTCTCTAACACAGTTAAATATTTGACCATTTTACCCTTCTTTTCTTCTTCTATTTTCCTCCTCTCTTTTTCTTCTCTCTTCCTCCTCTCTTCTCCTTTCTTCATTATTTCTCCTCTCTTCTTTCTTCTCTCTTCCTCCTCTCTTCTCCTCTCTTCCCTAACATAGTTAAATACTGAAAGAAGAGAGGAGAAATAATGAAGAAAATAAGAAGAGAGGAGGAAGAGAGGAGAAGAAGAGAGGAGGAAAATAGAAGAGGAAAAGAGGGGTAAAATAGTCAAATATTTAACTGTGTTAGAGAAGGGGGCAAAATTGTTGTAACTTATGAGATTTGAAGGGCAAAATCATAATATATAAAGATTTGAGGGACAAATCAGTAAATACCCCTCTTTATATTTATAATTTAGCCCTCCAAATCTTTTAAGTTACCGTAATTTAATCTCGGATCATTATTTTTTTTTTCCCGAAATTAGTGATATATCTTGGTTGGATATATACATGATACAACTTTTATTGAATTCCCACTAAAAATCAAACTCGAAACCTCTTACAAATTAAAAATAGTTGAAACTCGAAATCGCTTACAAATTAAAAATAGTTGATGCCACTAAAGAAGAGGCTTTTGTTTTGATACAATTAGTTAGTTTATTACTTCTTTGATGAACTAGAAAGCATATATCACATATTCATACCCCCAAAGAATCATGAATATGCAAGTTCTCGATCAAAAGATGGTAGAATGGCGCAATGCACTTCCATAACATTCTTCAAGATGGGTTTCGATTTAAGTTCTCCAAGATTCAGATACATCAGCTCCAAAGAAAACAATGCTGAGCCATATAAAATAACAAGGTAGCAGATATCTCAACTTATATCATATAATAACAAATGGATAGAAAAATACAACAGGTAGCAAAAGAAATATACACGCAGAGCTGCTACAAAATGCCACGGGCAGTAGGGCGATGAAAAGGTTCAGATTGCACCAAGACATCAACAGAATCAATACTTTCAACATACTTGGGCCGTGTTATTCGTCTCCCATGGCCAGCTCAAGTGCATAATCATCTCTCTCCTGCAGATAAGATGCAACAGGTGAATACGAGGAACCAAAACTCAAAAGGATACAAGTTGGAGTAATTTGAGAACAACTTGAAATGTATACAATATCATGAGATTTTATTAAAGATGCAACATCAAGATGATATGTGTCTTATGGAAGATAAAATCATGGTACTACTTACGACAGGCCCTCTTGCAAAATATCGTCCAAATTGGAGCCAGTAAACCTGCGAGGGAGGAGATTGAATTTGCGGGAAAGTAGTGAGCACAAAGTCTGAAAAAGAAATAAAAATGCTAAAACAAAATCCATACTTTCCTGGTGAGGGAGTTGTAGTTTCAAGTCTGAAGGTAATACCTCATCTTCGTCTTGTGTTTCAACCTCAAGGTCAGAAGATGGGAAGCCCACACAGAGCAATGCATAACCCTGCAGGGACCAATAGTATAGTTAATGAGGGCCAGAGTTGGAGCTAGCCGAGGGGAGTGGAGATTGTTGCTCTGATTGATGATAGAGGTGCACCTGCGGGATGACTACCTTGTGACAACTTTCTCTATTTTGCTTTTTATGTTATGTACTATGAAGTCATTTCTGTTATGGAAGACGTTATTATGTACTTCTATATATTATGTATGTTTCGTTGAGCACTGATTAGTGAAATGCGGAGAGATTTACCCACCGTCTATACTAAAAAAAAAATAGTATAGTTAATGGCCTTGTGCAATAGCTAAATGGCAATCAGTGCATTTCAATAAATTGGAAGAGAAGTTCATACAATCATATGCGCAGTTATTTGAAACTCTAACTGTAGCTTCTACTTCCTCAATTTGCAATCACCACCTCCTTGGCTCTATCTTGTGCCTTTGAGGTGAATGCATTCTTCATAGAACCTACTATCTTTCACAAGGTTCTAAATACGTATCGGATTAGAGGTTTTCATATCGGATAGCGTGATATGGGATAATATATTGGGATATGAGCCAATATCGGGTTTTTAGATCGTATCGGCAAACTCTCCAAAACGATATATCGGGCGATATGTCATTCATATTAGCTAATATTTGAAACAATGATCTTTCCCCTCCTAGGTTGGGTAAATCTGAAGCATTACTTATTTGTTGCATAAGCTTCACAAAGAATGTGCTAGACTACAAAGTTTTGTTTGGATTTAGATAGCGGCTTTCATGTTCTAACACGTTAATGTAGACAAAAAACAGATTTTTTCCCTAATTTCCCAGCTCATATACTAGTAAAAATTATTACTACAAATAAGAAAGTTAGCACTACACATAAATTCATAACACTGATGCAATATATTGAACTTCATTTTCGAAGTATCTACTCATCACAATCTAGGATATTAATTCGCCCAAGTTAATATGACAATGTGATTGATAGAAAGAGGTGATTGTTAAATTGTTTAATGTCCAAGGTTCAAAAAGGACAAACTAAATGATAACTGATTAATTTACGAAATGAATAACGAGAGCCTAGACTAACATTAACATTGCGAGTTGAGGTGTCATGTAGGTAAGGAGGAAAATATATCGTTAAACTTGAGAACTATCACTAATGAACCGCGATAAAAAAGTTAAGGCAAAAAAACCTTAGATTTCAGTTCAGCAGATATTCCAAGAGCTTCGGGTTGTCTGATTTCTCCAGATTTCACTCGTACTGCACAGCTAGTACAGCAACCTGTTTAAACAAAAAGCTTATCCAGTTATTTTTGCAAGCATATTCCTTCTCCAATTTTACCAACATAAAGAATACGGAAACTATATTGAGAGTGAGGAAAGAATAAAAATCTTTACAGAAGAAATTCTAGATCCTTATTAGATGAACATAAAAAATGAAAGAGAGTAAAGTAACATGACAAAGCTTCCTTGTTTCTATAGTCATAACAAAAACGTCGGAGGCCTTATACAAAACTTTTTAGAGCTTTCTCACTAGTCATTACTGTAAATCATCACACCAAAACTCAGTAGTCATTGCTTATATCGCTTTGTTTGCCTTAGTACTTGTTAGGGAGGGAATTTTTCTTAATTATTACAATCAAGTCCAAAGAGCAGAGATCAAGATGATGAAGCAAGAACATATGCAATTTTTCCTCATACATAAGCAAAATGTAGAAGAAGTCCTAAATCTACAATCTATAATACTCTTAAATGCAAGTAGTTTTGAGCCCGTCCCCCCATTCTTTCTGATGCAGGCTCGTCCCTGCTTTTCTTCTGATGTCCAAATTAATTGGAATTCTAATTCGAAATGGATTTCTATTTAATTTTACTTCACTGAATTCTAATTCAAATTGGGTTCCTATTGTTTTTAATTTTAAATTTTTTAAATTGGATATGGAATCCTATTCAATTTTAATACTTAATATTAGGATTCAAGTATTATTTAAAAACTATTCATTTCTTAATTTTGATAGTTTTGTGGCATTATGTAGCTGCATTAGTTTTGTTCATGTCTAATTAATGAAATGCGGTGAGCTCGTCTCAATGTTTTATGCTTTAAAAAAATAAATAAATAAATAAACAAAGTTGATGTTGTTCAATATAGGAATGCGTATACTTTAGTACTGGCACTGCATATTCCTTTCTCTTTTTTGTGCGTGTTAATGATATCCTAATGCTATCAAGAAAAAATAATAGAACTAAGTAACCAAAAAAATGTCATCTTGGCCCCAAATATCTAAAGACTCCACAAACATAACAAGTATTGCTTCCAGTAACAAATTTTGAAGTATAACCCACACAATCCTGAATGATTGTTCAATAAAAACTCAAAATTTAACAGCTTGAGACATTATTAACCTTATACCTGACTTGGGAAAATGCTAAAAATTACTGCTTTTAGCAGAAAAAGAAGGAAATTTTTACCGTGCCTGCAAGCAAAGGGTAGGGTTATGTCCTGTGACTCCGCCGTGTGCAGAATGTACTGATCCTGCAAAAAAAAGCAAATAAAAATTCAATCTTTTTCTTCTTTTTCAAGTAAAGTTCACAACTTTGTTGGGGTTTTTGCTAATTTTTACCTCGGGCACGAGGAACTCGTGGACGACTCCCCGCTGCCGGTCTCGGACGGTGACCCGATGGGTCGGAACCGGGCCGGACGACGAAGATGATGCTGCTGGGTTGGAGTTTACAGTCCTGAGCTGGGATTTTGCGGTGAAGCCCCTCCTTCTTTTGATATTGGATCTTTTGTTCGGAGAGAAGCGGGGGAGAGACGATGGGCTGGGGTTGCAAGAGATGCAGAGGTCCATGGTTTTTTTTGTGAAAAAGGAGAGAAATTGGGAATAAAATTTTATAAGATCGCCATTGCTGTTTGTTTTAAGCTGGTGGTCGTAGAGGTTGCGGTTAGTGAGGAGAAGGAGGCTATCACATTTTGGATAAAATGGGCCGCAGGCAAGATATTGGGCCGGGCCTCTTTTCATTGTTAATTTTGGAACTCCACTGCTTACTAGCATCAAATATATAGAGTTTAGAGATTTAAATAAGAAGATATTACTTGATAGAAATGAATGGAGAAGGAATATCAAAGTGATCGATCCGGAGTGATTCTTTTTTTGGTTCATATAGCCTACACCAAATACTTGAGATAAAAGACTTAGTTGTTGTTGTTGTTGTACTACTTACAAGCATCAAATCACACTCAAAATTGCCAGATTTATGGTAACACTTTCTGATTTCAAATCTTAACATGTACAATGCCTAAAAAAAAAAATCTAATTTGCAAATCAGACTATAACTCACTCTAAAAAAACTTAAATAGAAAAAAAAATAAAATAAAAATAGAAACTACATTTTTCTTAGAAATCATATTGGGTTAGAACTTTACGGGAATTTCTAGAGGGGCACACATTTTTTCCTAGTGAGCATACTTAAATATTTTCTTATATTTACCATATTCTCATTGAAGTTTTCTTCCAAAATTGCCCTTTCCTTCATCTTCTCGTTGTCTTCTCTTCTTTTTGTGCTAGCAACGAAGAAGAGAGAGGAAAATTTTCAACCTCTCATTCAATCTCCTCTTACTTACTTTCTCTCCTTCAGTAAATCACCTCGAAAATTGGTTTAAATCATCTATTTCTTCACTAAAGAAGGAGTAATTTTATTTGTTGGTTGGTCAACAGCGAAAAAAATGGAGAAACAACGGCGAAGAAAATGGAGAAGCCTAACATGCATTGGTTCCAATCGACAATCAAAAGTTTTTGAAAATATGAATCTGTCATCCTCTTCGAATTTCAATATTTTTAAATTAAGTTTTAGATTTAATTAGCATAAAAATGGGTTCGAAAAACGATTTGGATTTTTGGCCAAGAAACAGACATTCCTATCTCTTTGATCCGGGCTAGACAGTTCGGATCCTCTATGGTGGATCTGGGACCGTAAGTTCGGATCCACTACAGTCTGAATCCAATAAGATGGATCCGGGACTCTAAGCCCAGAACTTGCTGTAATGGCATATCTTTGATATGCATATAGTCAGGTTGGGATTTCAAGTTGAATCACAGTCCTTACTCTCAAAATTAAAAAAAAAAATAATCGAAAAACAAGAATGTAGCTAGATGCATATTATACAGATATCCATAGCCAAATCCAAATCAAACTGTAGAAATAAATGATACATGCAACTAAGTTTGCATTCAATCCAATGTCCACATATACTCTTAAAGATACAAGTAACTCATGCAGTAGTTAATTCTCATCTGCTCAAGATCTCATCTACCATGCAAATCATGATTGCAAAAAAAAAAAAAGAGAGTACAATTTCAAAGGCTATTTCTTTAAAATTACGTCTTCATTTGGGTGTATGATTCCTTCTTCCTCATCAAGCAATATCATGCTTTCGTACAGAGGAACATGACCTTTCGTGCATCCACAATGTCCCCACACGACGCGTACATGTGGATGAGAGAGTTTTGTACAAGCCGGACGAGCTCCCGTCCGAGCTTCGCAATGTGACAGTAGACTGAAGCGCCAAACTGGACCGACGATAGGCGAGCGCATAACTTCAAGAGGAAGGGGAATGTGACGTGGTCCGAGGAGTTGTCAGAGTCGAAGATTGCAGGCGAGGAAATGGATCGCCGAAGAGGCCAAGGGTGGTGACTAGAAGAACAATAAAGAAAATTATAGGTGTGCTCACTAGGAAAATCATTTCTTTTCAAAAGAGAAGATAAGCCTCATTAGAAAAAGTGGGCTCACTGGGAAAAAAAAAAGTGTGCTCCTTCAGAAATTTCCGAACATTACTCTTATGGGGTATTTACTGGTTTGTCCCTCAAATATTTATATATTATGATTTTGCCCCCCAAATCTTCATATTTAGGATTTTGCCCCCCAAATCTCATAAGTTACAACAATTTAGTCCCCCTCTCTAACACAGTTAAATATTTGACCATTTTACCCCTCTTTTCCTCTTCTATTTTCCTCCTCTCTTCTTCTTCTCTCTTTCTCATCTCTTCTCTTTTTCTTCATTATTTCTCCTCTCTTCCTCATCTCTTCTCTTCTCTTCCCTAACACAGTTAAATACTGAAAGAAGAAAGGAGAAAGGAGAGAGAGGAGAAATAGTGAAGAAAATGAGAAGAGAGGAGGAATAGAGAAGAAGAAGAGAGGAGGAGAATAGAGAAGAAGAAGAGAGGTAAAATAGTCAAATATTTAACTGTGTTAAAGATTGGGACTAAATTGTTGTAACGTATGAGATTTGCGGGGCAAAACCTAAATATGAAGATGTGGGGGGCAAAATCATAATATATAAAGATTTGAGGGACAAACCAGTAAATACCCCTACTCTTATTCGGGTTTGGATATGGATCGGCAACCCGGCCCGCAACCTTCAAAATCAATTCTCTCCTCTCCAAAATCTCGTCCCAACTCACGGCGACCGCCATTACGAACGCGATGCGCAACAAGAACTTCCGAAAGCGAGCTCTCGAAGAAGACGCCGAATCAGGAGACGAAGAAGAACGCAGGTAACGAAACCCTAACACAGGAACCCTAAAGATCCCAGCTTTATACTTGTTAGACCTAATTTTCCAACCTAGGGTTTCAATTCTGCCGGTTTTGCTCAGATTGGCGCTAGAAGAGGTCAAATTCCTGCAGAAGCAAAGGGAGCGGAAGCCGGGTATGCCCGCGCTCCCGGCCGCCGCCAAGTCCGGAGGGTCGAACGGCCTGCAGAGGTCCGGAGAGAAAGGCGAAGGCGATGGAGAGAAGGAGGATTTGGTGCTTCAAGATACCTTTGCACAGGAGACTGCGGTCACGGAAGAAGACCCTAACATGTAATGCGTCCCTAACGTCCACAGATTTGAAATTTCAGTGTAAATAGTTTGGAAATTGGAGTAAAATTTGAACCTTTTGCGAGAGTTAGTTGAATCTTGTTAGCTGGTTAGAAGTGAAAGTCGAATGGCAATGTTATCTCAATTTAATATTAAATTTTGGCCAAATTCATGAAACTTAACTCAGTTTGGTTTTCAAAAGATCACTTCTTTAGTTGTGACGTTTGAAAATTTGGTAAAATAATTAGGGAATCGGCTTAAAGTTTGATTGTATACAAGAATTTTAACTGAAACTACAATTTCCAGCTTGTGCTTTTAAACCTGCATACAAAATGTCAATCTCAATTTTGGATGGTAACGGATGCACCTGGGGGTCAATTTTTGGCTCGCCCATTACAAAATTTTGAATTAAAAATGAAAATTTGATTTTTCTAATTCAAAATTTTGTAAAGAGAGGGTCAAAATTTTGTCCGTGGATACATCTATTACCATCTCTAAATTCTCAATTACCAAAAAACTACACTAGAATATTTGTCAATGTAGAAACTTGTTTGGCATACTCATCTTACAGTAATATTAACTTTTAGCTCAGATTTAATAAAAAAAACTTCACGCAGTTTGGTTTTCAATCTTATTTAAATTTGAGTGTTTCACCCATTTGAATCCTTGATAGGAAACACTGTCTGATGTGATATCTTTTATTAATTTTCCTGTGTTACAGGTTGAAGTATGTTGAGCAAGAACTGGCAAAGAGAAGAGGCAAGATTATTGACCCGGGCAATAAAACAGAGAAAGATCCGGTCGATGAATTGTATGTTGTTCCCGAGCACCTTAAGGTGAGGTTTTTGATTATCGATAGACAATGTTCGAAACTTCAGTTAGCTGTTGGATGCTAGGTTTACTTGAATTGTTTGCATTGGTTTTGTTTCAGGTAAAGAAGAGAAACTCTGAGGAAAGTTCCACACAATGGACTACCGGGATTGCAGAAGTGCAGCTCCCCATTGAGTGTGTACTTTTCTTTATTCTCCTTTCTTGTCTTGTATTTTCTCTCTTATCTGACACTTGGCAGTTATTTGCAATACCTATTTGTTTCATGCAACAATCAATTGCTTCTTTTATGTCTGGATTTAAGAGTTATGATCCTATGTACATATATAGTTTGGAGTAAAATACTACACCGTTTCATTCTCTTGCAAGTCTCGTAAACTTGGACATGGATTTAGACAATATTCCCATTGCCTAGCAGGGCAACAATGTGGATCAAATTAATTACATGCTTTTCCGCAGAATGTTCAATTTAGCATGTATATTAACCAGCAATCTCCACAAATAGAAATTAAATGCCATGAAGAAACTAGACAATATTCATGCAAGCTTAGATAATGATTTAAGGAATTGGGAGATATGTTGGTGTACTGGTGCTTGTTTGATTGAGTACCTTGATCCGGGCTAACGGGTGCGATGAGCTGGTTTGGTTCTTCTCCAATTTTCCTCTGAAGATGTGTTAACTTGTTCACACGAAAAGTTTATTGTTTTATCTCGTAGCCTTTATTATATTCAGAAAAATGCTGATAAAAAATAGAGTTAAAAAATGGTGGTTGCTACTGGCTACCATGACCTTGCTAATGGGTAGGACAGGGAGATAGCAAATGAAGCATGGTTGCTTCAAAATGAGTATCATGGCCATATCAAACGCTTCAAATGAGTATCGTATCCATATCAAACACATAACTGACACTTTTGTAACACTTGACTGACACAAACTAGACACTGTAGTGCCGTTTGAAATCTAAGAACCAAGAACTTGTTTCTTGAAGTCACCTTGGCTTTCAAAATGTCCTAAATCCTAATGATCATGGAGTGTGCACTATCTAATCATGCATTGTTTAAAAGATGTTAAAATTCTTTTGACTTAAGAGGGGATACCAAGCTATAGAAACTAGCTGCCTCATAAACATGTGCACATAATTGTCTTATGCTAGGTATTGTAATAAACTTTCAAATTCTTTATTACTTTTTTTGGTGGATAGGCTGTAGCCTGGTATAATTGATCAGAATATATAGTCATTAAGATTTCATATTATTTTCTTTCTACTTCTAATAAAACATGAACTTTACTATGTGTATTATATGTAGACACATGCATGAATGCATACATAATTATAGTCACATTGTCCCTGTATTATGTTTTTTTAAAATTTGTTGTGTACATATCTTTGTTCCGTATCTGTGTTCATGATTCATAGGTTGATGGAAAGAAAAAAAAAATTAACCATCTTGTTAAGGAATATGCAAATGAAAATACTGATGAAGAAAATAACTTGCGCAGGGACAGAAATGCATGAAACAATACAAAAAAAAAAAAAAAAAAAACATTCCACAGATGCGCACGCACAAAAAGCAAAACACGTACACACATAGAATACCAACACAAAAAGAGGGAAAAAAGGACACAGAAAGTGAAAAAGGGAAGAAATGATGGAGAAGTTAACTGTGTCCATTTCTTCTCTTATTATTTTTTTTTGTTTATAATCAAATAATTGAAGAATATTTTTCTTATTTGCTTTTCCTTACCTGAGTTTCCGCACACTTTCCTTGTAATTAGGCATACTTTGATCATGTTAGTTTGATGTTCCAGGTTAAGATTTTTGGTATATTAATGGTTTGTCTGCTATTATGCGGTAAACTACTTTATGTTTAGCTCGGCGATGTTTGCAAGATATTATCTTTCCAGAGTCCTATTGCAATTAATACTGCTGAATAATGTCCTTTTTGTGGTTTCTTCACTATAGTACTTTTGCTTTCCATTGACAGTAACTAATTTTGTAATTACGCAGGTATAAATTGCGGAATATAGAAGAGACAGAGGCTGCCAAAAAGCTCTTGCAAGAGAAGAGGCTTGCAGGAAGAACAAAATCAGAACTAACGATCCCCTCAAGCTTCAGTGCAGATTATTTTCAGCGTGGCCGGGACTATGCTGAAAAACTTAGGAGAGGTTGGTCCAGTTATTTTACAACTCATTTTTTTTTTAATGGAAGTGGCATTAGACTTATTATCTTTTACTGGATGTAACTGATTGTGTAGTTGGCTAACTTGCTTTTGGATAAATTGTAGTATTCCTTTTTTTTTTTTTTTTTTTTTTTGAGTTAAAAGGTGTCCCCATTCCTCTTGTTACATTAACAAGAGATACTGAACTAGAAGTTTCTCATAAGAACTTCTCTTCTGAAAGTAGTTTAGCAATGCAGAGTATACACAATCAATAACCCAAAGTACCTAAATGTATAATGGAATTTTTTTTCCTTTGCATCAGGATTCGGTTCAGGTAGGTCCAAGTGGAACGGATGAACTATGACCTTCTAGCTTCATGATTCAAGCTCGAATCTGACTACTCATTAAAAAAGAAAAAAAATCTATTCTTAAAAAAGTTAGGGAAATTTTGAGAAAATAGTTGGGAAAAAAGCAGACAGAATTAAGTCAACCACTAATTTTATTAAATTTTTAGGATACGTAAAAGTGAGATTACATCTCTCTCCCTTTTGCCCCTCACACTGGTGAAGAGAATATTGGGCTGCTTTGAGAGGGAACCAATCTAATATAAAAGCTTAAAATGATAGGTAGTTGTCTTGACTTTCTATTTAAATCCATAAACTTGTCTTACTCTATCATATATGAGACTATTATCACATATGGATACTTAACAAACAATATTCTTTTTCATTGTGAGTATACCTCAATCATTTATGAGAATCATGACATGGACACCATCTAACTATCTATAAGCAATCTCGACTTTGGAATATACCAACATCTCGCATTGTTGCTACTAACATCCATGTTGAGGCTAGTGGGAAACCATGCCTACAATCATATTCCAACACCTTGGGCTTCACACCAGCTTCACTCATCTTGAGCCACAACTTGAAATCTGATACCACTTATTGGAATCGAACATTTAAATTTAATCTCGAAACAAGGTCAACACATCAAGCACACAAGATAGAAAATACAATCACAAAAAGAGGAACACTAATAAATAACGTAGTTTGGCTAACCAAATTCGACCTATCACAAGAAGATTTTTTACTATGATATAAAATACAATGGTTTACAAGAGAGAACTAACTGTCTTTCCAACCTCTCGTCATCTCTCAACTCTCTTGACATGAAAAATCTAATTTTTCATTTCTCATATATATATATATATATATATATATATATATATATATATATATATATAGTGCACCAATACTTTGGTTACTTTAAATGAACTCCTTGGTAACTTTTCTTACAGGAACTCTTTGTTAACTTTCTTTGTAGCTACCATTTGGTAACTTTCCTTACAACACTATCATCTTCTATCAGTGATCTAAACTAAATATAGGACTGTCCCATCTGGCCCAAGTTCAACTAGAACTCATTGTGATCTCTGATCATACTTTGATACTCAAAGGAGAGAAGATAGATCTCCACTGCTACATCGTAACCAAGCCTTAAACAAAAAGGATATCATCCCTTTTTCCTATAAATCGGAAATCTTTATCTTGTAATCTTTTTTTAGATTTTATAAAAAAATCTTTTTCGTTGCAAACAAATACAACAACCATTTACATGCCAATCAAGATACAGGGATCCTTCGTATTTGGCAAGCCATCAAGAAGATGCACAACCTCTCTTTGAGTCCCAACAAACACACGAAATTATTGAGCCCATAATAAATAACTATTACCATTCAATTTAATAGTAGTTGCAGTAAGTGTAAGCAATAACATAGTTTCCAGTCAATAGATATAAAAATAGCACTAGTTGAAATAGTGGTAGAGGGGGTACTAGTAGATAAGGATTCCATATAATAAGGATTGAAGCACAACTGACGAAACAATTTCAGCTGCAATAGTACCGGTTGTTGAAATAGAACAATGCTAATAGTTAGTATTAGCAGTATATCAACTCATAATGGGAACAACAAGAGACATTGAAAGGCGTGAGACGGGACTCCAGATGAAGATAGGGCCCTTAAGGTGGCATAGGTGATTTGCAAGACTCGCGCCAGCTGGTAGCAATGTTAGCTGCGACTACTGTTGCTTGGGCAGATGCTGCTAGTGGTGCCATGGCTGTGACTGCTGCCGACAGAAGAGGAGAGGGAGAGAGGAATTAGGGTTAGGGTTTTGAGCATTGTACAAATAAATCCATGCCCAATGTGGATTGAACACAAAGATAGTCTCATCTAACAATAATTATATTTGATAATGGAATTCATTTTGTTAACTTGTGCAGGTATAATTTTGAGAAAGTTGGTTAAAATGTAGTCCTGTCTAGTTAATCACAACTAAGTTTTCCTTTTGATCATCTAAAACCTAACATTTCTTTTTTCTTTTTCTCGTGCAGTAACTATTTGGATCATACTTGTGTCGTTTGTTTCATTTATCACAACTAGTGACTAAACCATGAACAATTAAGAAACAAATAAAATAAGAAGAGAGGAGCATGTTGTGAGCACAACTTATAATAGGGCTCATATAAGAGTGATTCTAGCATTTTCCTTCCTAAGTGTGAAGCCGGTGAGGGCATGTGCTCTCACATGGCCCATCTCCCTCTGCCCTTGGCTAGGTGGTTTTTGTAGTTATTTTTGTAGTTCATGGAAGGAACAAACTTCGCTTTTCAAGAATCTTATAACAAGTTGAGGCTAAAATCGTATATCAAGATAATGATAAATCATTTGTTAAAGAAAGCTCCTTTAATGCTGAGGAGCTGAAGTTGAATCATTTGTTTAGGAAAGTTCCATGCTGAAGAGGATGAAGAGTATTACTAGGGAATTGAGATGAGCGATGCTTGATGACTTTGATCTTCTTATTTCTTCTCTCATTTATATACAGATTATTGGGATTTGTGTTTTGCTATGTAGTATTAACCACTAGTAGCTATCACTCCATTGCAATAGCTGCACATGAAAGAAGATTATCCACTAGTTTCACACTCTTATATGTTAACCTGTCAAATGCAGAGCATCCAGAATTGTATAAAGATCGAGGAACTCAAGGTAATGACATGGGAGCCAAGTCCACAGAAGCCAACAACTCAGACACTGCAGCACGCAGGCAAGCTGCCACAGATGAATTCATGCTTGAGCGCTTCCGCAAACGAGAACGACATCGTGTTGTCCGTAGATAGCACTAGATGTAAGTCTACTACAACCATCTTGAAATTTCTGTGGATAGCTCCTTTTCACATTGCAACTCTATGTACATATTCCAACTCTAGCTTGAACAAGTGAGCGAACACCATTGATAAAAGCTCATGGATGTAGCTTATTTACTTGTAGGCATCCTAAGGTTTAGCATATTCCGTAAACCTGTAACATACTATTTTCCAAGTGTCTCATCATGTAATATATTTTTTGTTTATCAAAGCATAAAAATTGGGTTACTTGGTGTTTCATAACACTATATGCTTGTGTTTTCAAAGCATTTGATTGCACAGTGTAGTGGTGCTATGTCAAGTAACACGTTTAATTAGATGTCTGCTATCTTGAGAGAGTTGGGCAGGGCCTTGGCAGTATACATTATGTTCTACCTGATATGGCCCCAACTTCATATTAATATACCTGGCTGTCATGGGCTTACTTTTAGAGCTTAGGCTCAACCGTCTAGAAACTTATCTGGACTGGCAACTAAATCAAACCATTTTGCACTCCTAATTAACATGCATAAATTTTTTTGCAGAAATTATTTTCAGACAAGTTGATGTGGTATTTGGCGTCATTGTCTATACATAGGGAGATTCAACACATCGATAATGATGTGCATACTAAAACAAATCACTTTTGAATCTAAATTTCCTTAAAATAAATGTTAGCATCTGTTCGCAGAGAACCTGTTTCTAGACAAAACTAAGCATCAGATGCAGTTCTTTTGGTTATGATAACAAATAACATACATTGTAGGTATTATTCTCTTCTGATGAATTGTGGTGTTTAAAGCAAGTTTAGAGAAAGCAAGCGGTTCTGCTTTAGTAAATACTTGGATATCATTTTGGCTTAGCATACAACGGATACCTTCACACTGTAGGACGTATCCTTTCTTTGTGGTTATTGTCATATTCGTTAAATCTCCAAAAACTGCTTTGCAGATAGGGCCTATCTATTACTAATTCAGTATTCCAAGCATCTTTTTTATCCCTCCAAGTGTTCAGAAGTAGTGTTCTATATTCAACGTTTCTTCCACCTGACAAGAATATAGACCGAGCTTACTTGTAATGACCCCCCATTAAATCTAAAAAATACGTTCTCCTCCTTAAAAGCTTGGTGTAAAGCTGATAATGAACCTAGGCTGATATCGAGCCTCCAAATTAGCTATGCTTACGAATTTTCGTCTGCCCTTGAAAACCCTTTGCTCCCGCCTAGAAGCTAGCATGCGTGATCGTCTAATTGTTGCCTTCTTAGTCTCTTGTGCCATTCTTCTTTCCTTGTTGTATCCTTTGATCTTGAAACGGGTTATTTATTTCTTTCCTATTTTATCTACCACTATAATATGTTTTATGACGTTTTATCTTTTTGTGATGTCAGAAAGGCAGGCAACTAAGGAAATATTGCTTGTCCACGGAGAAAAGAGCAACCGTGTAGCAGTAGTTCAGGTTTATGATGATGAAGTTAACCGCAGCATATACAGTGATCAGATTGAGGCATGTTGTTTTCTGTTGAGGCCGGAGCATGAGCATCTTGAGAATTGGTCGGAAGAAGGTAGTGAGAGAGTGATATTCATCGGAAAGCTGCATGTGGGTATCGGTGATCTTGGCAAAAGCTCGAAATGGCATTGCACGGGGAATCTGGCCAAGGAGAACGAAATGAGGGAAATGTAAGTCAACTTGTACTGTACTATTCTCCTTTCTTCGCCCTTTTTCTTTGAGGAGGCGTTCTTCTCCCAACTTTGAAACCGATAACCTGAGATCAAGGCTCAAGCTTGTCTCTTTTTTGTCACTGTTGTCATGCTCTCTCTCTGTCTATCATGGAATGCTTTTAACTCCCTTTTGTTAGCAGTGGAAGGTTCAGATGTGAGATTTGATCCAGCATGGATGTGAGATTTGATCCAGCATGGTTGTTTATGTTGCAACTGGTATTGTTCTTGACACTGTTGCATCAACAAAACTCATTCCTGGGCCATGAAAAATTGTTATTATGTCAGAGCTTCAGGGTTTTTTTTTTTTTGTTCTGAGGTAACGCTTCAGGTCTACCTTCAGGGTTTCTTCAGTTGCTTTCTTTTGTTCTAACAGTCTTGCAAGGGTATTTGTTGTCTTCGGTTGCTCTCTTTTATTCCAATTACTTGGAGTAGGTTATATAAGCCGAACGAGAATCACTACCAGATCGTTCATCAAGAGTTCCTTTTCCGCTCATTCCCATTGAGGAACGAGTAGTATGTCTTTATTTAAACCTGTAATATTTATATATTTTCGTATTATCTATATTTATAAATTTTTTGGGTTATTTTTTTTTCACTCTTTTACATATCTGCTTATATATTTTACAAAGAAAATATGGATGAAGGTGATAGGAAAAGAAAAGATGAAGGTGATAGGAAAATATATGAATGTTAGAGACTTAAATGAGTATATATTACTTGATGGGAATGAATAGAGAAGGATTATTGGTGTAATCGATTCAACGTGATTCTTTTTTGGTTCTTTTTTGGTTCATGTAGCTTGCGCAAAGTACATGAGGGTAAAAGGCTTAGTACATGGGGTAAAAGCCTTAAAGGCTTAGTACATGGGATAAAAGGCTCAAAGGCTCAGTTGGGATAAAAGGCTTAGTTGAGTACATGGGATAAAAGGCTTATTTATTCTATGCAATTACTTTTTACTACACATTAGGAGTGATAAAAGGCTTAGTACATGGGATAAAAGGCTTAGTTGAGTACATGGGATAAAAGGCTTAGTTGAGTACATGGGATGGGATAAAAGGCTTAGTTGAGTACATGGGATAAAAGACTTATTTATTCTATGCAATTACTTTTTACTACACACATTAGGGATGAGTATCGGTTCAGTTTTTGCTAATTTCGACAAAATCGAACTGAACTGATTAAGAATAGGAATCGAAAAGCGGTTTGGTTAGAACCGAATTTTGAATAAAAATTATATTTTTATCTGTTTTAGTAAGTATTTCTCTTCAAAGTTTTCAATTTGTATTGAATTTATTATTTTTGATATATATATATATATATATATATATATATATATATATATATATATATATATATATATATATATATGTGTGTGTGTCTTTTATATATGTGTGTTAATATGTATATATGTAACATGTTTGTATATAAATATATAATTTTTAAATAATTCGGTCAGTTCAATTCGGTTTTCAAAACTTCAAATCGAAAACTGACCGAATTATTTCGGTTCAGTTTGGTTTTTTTTTTTCATTCGGATCCGTTTTGATTGCTTATTTTGATTTTAAACGAACTCTGCTCACCTTCACTGCACATGAAGAAATGGCTGGTAAAGAGGAATCAAGCATAAAGCTAGCCTTCCATAATGCTTGCTTTTACATTACTCAAACGATAAGATATTCATAGATTACTTGACTCTCTATTGCCATGCTAATCCTCTGTATATATTATATAATTGAGCATCTCATTCCCTTTCACTGCGAAATGATATCTTTATTCATGGACTCAACTTGTAAAGGTTCTCTTTGTACAGGATAGTTGCTCTAACTAAAATATGTAGAGCAACTTGTCTCCAATGCAGAGCATAACCTCTCCAAACACTCAATATATTGTTGCATATTGGTGGGCTACTCTCCTTCCTTAGCCACTACCCAAGTCTTACACAAGATACAGGAAGCAAGCATCGCACGCACGCACGCACACACACAAATATGATCAGAATTGTATCGAAGTCGAGTAGGACTGGCCAAATTTCCAACCGGAGGGTGCTACATTGTAGGCAGTCTTGATCCTTCCATCGTCGGTCTGAACCCTGAAGGACAGGCTCTGGCCGTTGAGGTACGAGTTGCTCTGCCAGTTCATCCCCCAGTTACGGCTCATCACCTGCCAGTCCGTGTTCGAACCCTTGATCCACATCTTTGCAATCACCCCGGTCCCTCCTACGTTGGTCACCAGAACCAGCTCGAAGTAGTCCCTCCCGTTGATCGTGAACCGCACGCCTCCGGTCCTCCCGCATTTAACCCTGCATCAGGAAATTTGATACCAAGTTGAGCGTCAAGTTGACAAATATCATGACCCGAGTTTGATTACTACCGTCTGTAATGGACGGGCACAATCCCTGCACGATATATGGCGATGGTCTCCCAAGCAGGCTGAGCCATGTCAAAGTGCTGCCTCGGCGGGTTGCACCACCCGCCATTGTCGCTCGGGAGATTGTAGTTGGGCGGGCAGAAATTGGTCGCCGTGACCGTAATGTACTTGCCCTTCTTGCACCACTGCGGCACCTTTGCGCTGTCGCAGACTATCTGGAAGCAGGCTCCGCAGGAAGCCCCGCTGTTGAACAGCGCAGTGCTCAGCGCTGCGTTCTTCACACCGTAGCCATCGGTGTACAGGTTGCCGTAGCCGCAAGCTCCCCCTGCAATCGAACCAAATACCGCCCGTAAGCATGAGAGCAATAAATATAAATATAGAATGGAGAGGAAACTGAACGTGTCACGCACCCATCGTGCCCGAGGCATCGCTCCCGCCGTAGAAAGTGGCGGTGGCTGGCGTCCAGGGGGATGGCAGCGCCCCGAGGCCGAGCTTGGCATTGAACAATGTCAGAAGGATGAGCAATGCACCACCTCCGATGATTCTGGCAGCCATGATCTCTCTCAACTCTCTTTTTCTTCTTCTTCTTCTCGATTTCTTACCACTGCCTCACCTCATCCTCTCTATTTATAATGACATGATTAAGTTTAGCTTAAACACCCTCTCTCTAATCTTGCTTTCGTCATCTTCATTCAGTTGACTTTAACATCCAAATGCACCATTACTATCACATTGCCTCGGGTACAGAATTAGTACGTCCAAAGTCAATCAAAAAATGCGTTTTTTGTTTTATAGCAATATTGTTTGGATCGTTAGTTAGAAGTAACATGCACTTGCGCGTTGCGCGTAGCAACAGGGGCATGTGGGATTCGAACAAGTTGAAGGGCTCACGCTTATCAAACTTCGCGATTAATTAAGGAAGAAAAAAAGGAATCAAGCTTACATTCTTGAGGTTGGTATGATTAAGTAATCATTTAGTAGGTAGAACTATCATTTTAATGATAATTAATTTAGTGATTAGGGAAGTATGAGAGTTTAATTAAGGCCGGGTTTTGAGGTGGATCATGTTTCGTCACTGACTTTTGTGCAGGCCTTGCACATGGACATGGAGGAAGATGATGATGGAATGATCCCTTAACCAACCCTAGTTTTGATTTAATATAAATGATGAGGACCCTAGTTTTGATTTAATATAAATGATGACAAAGAGGATGATTTATGCAACTCCGTCCCCGGAGGGTGCCCTTAGAAAGTGGCTGCACTTCGCGAAAGTGAAGCCCCATATTAGTAATCTGGTGGGTGTCCTTAGAATGGTAGAGGCCTTAGTGATGTAGGTGCCCTTAGACATTTGGTGGGCGCCCTTAGTCATTAATGCTACCTAAGAAACTTGCCTCAGTGATTGAGTGGATGCCCTTAGTCATTGGGGTGCGCTTAGTCAGTGATGATGGGTGCCCTTAGTCATTTATTTTGGTGCCCTTAGTCATTTAGGGTGCCATTTACAATTGGTGGGTGCACTTAGTGATTGAGTGAGTGACTTAGTATTTTGGTGGGTACATTTTGGGGTGCCCTTTGTACTTAAGTGTGAAGTTGGTGGGTGCGCTTAGTAATTGGAATTTTGGTGCCCTTAGTCATTTGGTGGGTGCCCTTAAAAGTGGTGCCTTTCGTAATTGGGTGTGTATCCTTAGAAAGTGGGTACCTTTAGAAAGTCAGTGATCTTCTAGAAAAGTGGGTGCGCTTAGTCATTTGTTGGGTACTCTTAGAAAGTGGGTGAGCTTAGGCATTTGGTCAGTGCACTTAGTTATTGAGTGTGTGCCCTTAGACATTTGGTGGCCCTTAGTGGGTGACCTTGGTCATTTGGTGGGTGCCCTTGAAAAGTGGGTGTCGCTGGTGGGGACCTTGGAAAGTTGGTGCCCTTAGTAGTTTGGTGGGTTCTCTTAGAAATTAAATGGGTGCCTTTAGCGATTTAATTTGTGCTTTGAGAAGGTGGGTGTCCTTAGTCATTTGTGACTGCCCTGGTAAGTGACTGCCCTCATTAATTGGTGGTGACCTTAGGCATTTGGTTGGTGCACTTAGTAATTGCGTATGTCCTTAATGATATGGTGGGTCCCCTTAGTAATTTGATGGCATTAGTGGGTCCTTAGTCACTTGGTGGTGTCCTTAACATTTGATGGGTGCCCATAGATAGTGGGTGCTCTTATGCATTTCGTTGGTGCCCTTAGAAGTCGGTGATTTGGGGGAGTTTCTAGATGGGCACAGCATATTTCCTAGTGAGCCCACTTTAAAAGTTCAACTTTTTTACCCTTTTGCCATTTATTTTTTTCCAAAACTGTCCTCTAAAATTCCATCCGGGACTGCTAGCCCGGATGAGGCAAACCCATCCGGGTTAGCAGTCCCGGATGGAATGGGCAGGTCCGGGCTAGCCAGCCCGGATTTGTGCAGTTGATCCGGGGTTGCTAGCCCGTATCAACTGCACTGATTCGGGCTGGCTAGTCAGGACAGAGTGCCAGAGCCCTAGCTTCTTGATCCGGATTTACAGTCCCGGATCAACTAAAATTGATCCGGTTCTGTAAACCCGAATCAAGGATACAGGACTAGAAATGCCCTGATACGGTGCGTACAACCACGAATACGGAAGATAAATAATATACCTTAACAAATATAATTACTTGTTCGTGTTTCGTACACCCAATTTGGTATCAAAACACACAATATTAATAAATCATTCATAGTTTCAAAAACAAAGAATAACGGCAACAAAAATTCTACGTATCAACAATTCATTCATTGTTTTAAAGATTTAATTGAAGAGTGATATCCAAAACTACAACTTGATACATAAAATATGTTCCTTGACTACAACTTCATTTATATGAAACTACAAAATAAAATCAATTTATGTTCCATACTAACAACTTCATTTTTATGTTGACATGAACAATCATCGTAAGTTATAGTTTGAGGCTCAATTAAAAATAAAAAACCTAACAAATTCTAGATTCTTTGAGACTTCCGAGTGAGTTGCTTCTTTTTGGGTTGACGACGTCTTACAGAGCTGGGACCTGCGGTGGGGAACTACACTACTGTGTTAACATCAGCTTGTGTGCACCCGGTCTTGAATCTCATTCCTGAAATGATAACAAAGTAAGATATTTTAGATAAACAACTACTATGATAAAATTGAAATCAAAGTTATTATATCTGACCTCATTCTTAGATATAAAGAAAGCAACGTGTGTTCTAACTAGAATCCATTATAGGCTTACTTGGATCTCGTTCTAATATTTGAAGGTATTCATATCAGAATCCAAAAATCATATTCATTCATATTCTTATATTTCCTATCAACACCATTTAAGAAAATTAGATTAGGCATATTAACAAGAGGAATTTCTTTACTAGCCTTATCCATCAATGCTTAGAAGAAAAAGCAAAAAATGATTGAAACAAGGGAAGCAGAATTTGCATTAAATTTATAGAAATAGTCTAAAGTGCATGTGTGCACGCACGCACACACGGGACATTATTTAATTGGACTAGTTATGATATATGTGATTTGCCAATTAGGATATAAAAACATTTTTGTAACAAAAGACTAGTGAGCCAAAACATCCCCTGCACACACTCCAAATATTTAGCAAAAAATCTCTCATAACTTGAACAATAACAAAAAACGAAAAAAAAAGAGGAGAGAAATCACAACATACCTATCGATAATCTTTCATTGAGATTATGTTGGAGTGGTAAATATGAGAGATGTTCAAAGCAACTTAATATTAAATAATATTTCATTGCATAATGAGGAATGAGTAAATAATTTTGAAACACTAATAATTAATTTCCAAATATTCTTGGATGTATAATGTGTTTTGAATTACACTTCATTTCACAATTTTGGACAAATATAAAATGATCTATACTTCATTTTGAACATTTGAATAATTTTAGATAAGTATAAAATGACTTGTAGTACATGTTACTAATTTACAACATAACATATTTATAACATATTCGATCAGTTTTCTATACAACAACAACAACCAAGCCTTTTATCCCAAACACTTAGTGTAGGCTACATGAACCAAAACAGAATCACATCTGATCAATCACATGATGATCCTTCTCTACTCATTCCTATCGAGCAATATGTCATTCATATAAGATCACCTGCATCTAATGTTTCATCCGATCGTCCCTTTACTCTTTCAACCTGCCCTATATCGATATACTTCCCCCAAAATCTTCACAAATATTGAGAAACCATTTCACCGCAAAATCAAATTTTAACAGTAATTGGGATTTTTACTGGAGCAAAAAAATTAGGACAGAAAAGAAATGAATTTTTACTGGGATTTTTACCGTTTCAGTGAATCCCCACCGCCTTCTTCTTCTCGATCTCCTCCGTTGCCGACGAGGTCTCGAAGGCCGCGGAGGAGTGGACAGGGCGAGGGAGTGGGGAGGGACCTATGCATTTGGGGCGAGAGCGAGCGAGGGGCGGAGGTGGGGGCGGGGGTGGTTAGCCCGGGACAGCGGGGGCAGGGGGGCGAGGGCGAGCGGGGTGGTGAGGGCGAGCGGGGGCATGGGGGCGTGGGCGGCGGCGAGGGCGAGGGCGGCGGCGAGGGCGAGGGCGGCGGCGAGGGCAAGCAGGGGCGGCGAGGACAAGCGGGGGCATGGGGGGCGTGGGCGACGGCGAGCCGGGGCATGGGGGTCGTGGGCGGCGGCGAGGGCGAGCGGGGGCAGGGGGATCGGAGAGAGAGAAGAGGAGAGGGGTAGTTAGGGAATATTGGTGTGCTCAATAGGAAAAACCCTCAATTTTCAAAAGAAGGGGTGTGCTCACTAGGAAAAGTGGGCTCACTATGAAAAAAACTGTGCCCATCTAGAAGTTCCCTGATTTGGTTAGTTATTTGGTTGGTGGCCTTAGAAAGTGGGTGCACTTAGTCATTTATGGGTGCACTTAGAAAGTTGGTCCTTGGTAATTTGGTGGGTGCCCTTAAAGTTTGAAATTTTGAGTTCACTTACATATAAGCTAAAGGTAATATGTTATCGAAAATTTGTAATTAAAAGCAACTTCAATGTGTGTGCCCTGAGATATTTGGGCCGTGCCTTTAGAAATTCCCATTTATGACGATGCGGTGTCTAGCCCAGAGTATCTAGGTGTCCCGAGCCAGGCCCAACCGGTAAGATCGGTTCATAACCTGGCCCGGTCCAACAGGAAAGTTGGCAGCTAAGGGCGGCAGTGACGACGTCATCATCGTACCCGCCGCCGCCATACTACCGCCTCTACAGGGACTACCTCCCAGATCCTTCCAGCGCTCCGCCGCCCCCGCCGCCCGTCGACGGCCCCTACCCTCTCTTCGGCGCTACCTACACCGTATGTAATCAGTTCAAAGTTCCCAAATTTTCCCTCTAGGGTGGGTTTCCAATTTCATGCAAGATTTCTCCCTCTTTCCTAATATTTTGGTTTCTTGCAGACTGATGTTGTGCTTCCGAGCTTGGAGGACCAGTGAGTCCACCAATTGTACCCAAAAGGCCCTCACATTGGTACCCTCGCTTGCCCTAAAAATTTACTCTTTTGTTATCAAATTATACTGAAATTCAATTTAGGGTAGCAAATAAATGCCTGTAGATTGATAAAGTTGAAATCTTTAAGATGTGTGTACGTGAATGAGTGATGATTTGAGCAGTATCATGTGATTAATTTGTTGAAGTTGGAATTTTTATGATGTATGTATGCATGAAATAGCTTTAGATGACACTTGGGCATTAGTTTTTGCAATTGCATTGATTTTGTATGTGTGTGTTGAATTAGTAGAATTGTCCTCATAAATAAATGGTATTGCACTGTTGGATCGAGTTGATGTAGCTAGCTTTGCAATATAAATCGATTTGCATTTGAGTTATTGTTTTTTTTGGCATGTTATTTAATTCAGATTTTAAGAAGGTATTGAGGGCACTTAATAGAGAACTCCAATTGCATATCTTGGAGTATGCGGATGCTCTTGCGGAGAGACCATCACAATATGCACCAAGAGTTGAGGAGATCTCTCTTATTTTCAAGAACTTGCACCATCTCCTTAATTCTCTGCATCCTCACCAGGTTACACAAGTGTATAGTTATCCTTCTGCTAATTAGATTTGGAAAGCTTTTTATTGACAAAGTGAATTGTCTGGTCTTTTTTAATAGGCAAGAGCAACACTAGTTCACATTCTAGAAAGCCAGGTACAGCGGCGCAAACAAGCAAGCAGTGGAGGACATAAAAAGGTGTGATCTTGACTTGTTTGAGCATTAAATTTCATTGGTGACTTGCTCATTTTATGAATCTATAGACGACTGAACAAAATGAACTTCCTCGACTCTTGAGGCGACAGCTTAAAGTGGTAGTACTCAGTTTAAAAGATGCCCTTTCATAAATTGCAGAGAGAGGTGCAATGGAAAGGTGGCATAGCTTGTCCTTGTAGATGCAGTGCCTTTGGAAATACATTGGAAGATGATTGTACCTTCTTTAGATAGTGAAGAATAAGTAACCTTGACTCGTATTATGGAACTTTATGCGGTTTCGCTTGCCATACAAGGAAGACAATTTGGTTTAGGTGATTCCTATTCAAGATCTAATGGTTTTATGGTCTCATGCTTTTCAATAGTCTAGGCTGGAGAGCTTAAGAGAGGACTTGTGATGGTTGGGTCTTCCACTCTGGTTGGCTAATATCACTATTTATGAGCCAGCTAATTGACACTCTTCGTTTTCTTGTAATATAAGTGATGCTGAACCTTGGACAATTGAATCGTTCAGTTTGAGCCATGAACACGAAGTAGCATAAACCTGGTTCAATCGTTTCTATAAGTCTTGCACACACTGCCTCTCGAATTTATTAGTTTCCTGCTTGGCAAACTTGTTGTGCGGTCCCGATCCGGAAACCAAAACTAGAGACTGAAGGAATGAAGAGTAGTAATGACTAACCAATTCAATCCATGATATTGACGTCATTTTTTTTAAACTGTATTATTTATGTTTCCTTGGTTATATTTATTTGCAATCTTGAAGGCATGGATGTCAGGGGCTTGTTCAAGTAGAAAACCTAACAACTTGTATTATGTCTAGCTGTAGATTTGGTGACAAACATACGATTTTTTTTTTTCACCTATTTAGTTAGAAATTCGCAAACATGAAGAGAAAGGACTTGATGTGTGATCTTAAATTTCCAATGGTTGTGGAAATTTAGGGAAGTGGGAATGGATTATGGTAAAAGGTTAAGAGGGTAAGTATTGGGAAGATACTTGTGGTTGTTCTCCAAGCCTGGTTGGCATAGAAACTGGAGACCTTACATTAGAAATGCTCACACAATAGTACAGGCACCACTACCACTTCATAAGCGACAACAATTTATCTTATTGTGGTTGTTCATTGTTGGGAGCCACTAATTGTTAGCCTATTTGTGTTTGAAGTTGGAATATAACTATAGCTTATCAATGTACCATTGCACAATGAAGCCTGATATAGAAAATGGCTTCTTCTTCTTCTTTTTTTCGAGTCAATGCCTCAGCGCTGTCGGTGTTCAATTCCCTTTATGGTTCATCTTTCAAACTGACATACTCTTTATAGACCAGGGCAGAAGGAATGCACACAAGTGCCACCAAGCCCTCTAATCTGCTAAAGGGAGAATGTTTAAGAGGGCATATAATCTTGTTTGCATTTTTGAGAAAATGCTAATAGTAATTTAGTGGTTTTTTATTATTATTAACTAGGTCATCCCGTAACAGCTACCATGTTTTCCTCTTAATGGATCAAATTGAATCAATGCAAATTTTCCTCTTTTTGTATTAGATCAATGTATATATTTTTATTTTTTTTTCTTTTAAAAGATTGAGTTCAAGTAGTACTGCCATTCTTTTTTGGTTGCCACCAATTGCGATTTTGTCTTTAGTCTGCTGCATGTAGATATTAAGTGGGCGTGACTGGTGGACCTGTATTGAAATAACCGTTTGGTCCAACCTCAATGGAAGAGGATTATTGTAGTTTCCTGTAACTTGCTTCCAACTTTGGAAGGACACCTGCTGTGAGTCTCTCTGCCTTCTGACAGTCTAATGGTGTTTTCAACTTGAGAATTTGATAGAGAATTTATCTTGTTGCTTGGGGGTACATGTATTTTGTACTGAAAACTATTTTGTTGAGATTGAATGCAGAAGTATTCATTGAAGAATATGAAACTGTTATGATCTCCTAACGAAGTCGAGTTCTTGCCCATCAATTGCTGATTATTGTCAGTGGTGCAACTGCAGACAGTGCATGATGAAGTCAACCAGTGATATGCCACAATCGTACCGTCTAAGAGTGCTTGTTAAGAATTAGTCCTCTCGATTTCATTTGATCAGAAAACATAAAAACCCATGAAAGATGTTTTGACCCCAGTTGGGGTTTTACTTTTACGTGTCCTGTATAGGTTTGGATTCTTGTCTTACACCTTTACTTACCTAGCGTCATCTTTGAGATATGCATTGGCTATTCCAGTAAATTTTGCTCGGAGTTTGGATGAGAAAGTTATTGTTCCGAATCAAATTTCTAGCCACATATTTAGTCAATAAGCTGACATGTGTCCCTATGAACAACTTGTGGCAGCAAACCTCTGGCTTGGTATCTGCCACACAAACCAAATTTCTTTGTCTCACCCTCTACCTCAAACCTCTCCTCTTCTTTCTTCTCCCAAAACATCATGGCAACTTCAATACCAATCCAAACTATCCATAACCCTCTCTTCGACAAATCCCATTTCCTCCGCAAAACCCATCTCTCTTACCCTCCTTCATCGTTGTTCTCTAGAACCGTTATCATCCCACATGCCAAGTTCAACCTCTTTGAGATATTGGGAGGCCGAGGCCTGTGCAATGGTGAGACTGGCATCCAGAAAGAGCTCAAGAAGACAATCCAAGTTCAAGAGGTTCCATCTCCGAGCTCCCAATCTCAGCCCACTCCCTCTGCTCCCTCCTCCAGTACTGACGACGAGGGCGCCTTTGATAAAGAGTTACTTGGCCTCACTGGTGGATTCCCCGGAGGCGAGAAGGGGCTCATGAAGTTCATCCAGGAAAACCCACCACCCAAGAAGACAAGCTTGGCCAATGAGGAAGCTGGCATTGTGTTGCAGGGCTCGAAGCCCAGGGCTCCAGACTTGCCATTGCTGATGCCTGGCATGATTGTCATTGTCAAGAACAAGAAGAACCCTTACCACATGTACTGTGGGATCGTGCAGAGGGTCACCGATGGCATGGCTGGGGTGTTGTTTGAGGGAGGGAACTGGGACAGGCTCATCACTTTCAGACTTGACGAGCTCGAGAGGAGGGAGAAGGGGCCGCCGATGGTCAGTCCCAAGTCTTGTGTTCTTGAGTCCCTGGTGGAGGAGTCTTTTGAGTGACAGAAACGATTGACTGTAAGTTTGTAGAGATTTGTGTTTCTTGTTTTCTATCTTGCTCTCAGCAATCTGGGCATATGATCATTGTGTTGTGTTTGATATGAGAATAATATTCTCCCTACCAAGACTGATACTGTAAACATTCCAATTGCATGTCAAATTTGTTGCATACCTGAATTTGGATTAAATCATACATCAATCTCAAACAATGGTGCCATGTCGCCTTTACTGTGAGCACCAAAGGAGCTGATACAGCATTCAAAGAGAGATGAATCAGACATACACAGTGACTATTCGACTGTCTTCCCTTGATGTATGGTTTTAATCATATCTGATTGCAACTCCTGTTGATTTCATTCACCAGCAATCAACAAATGATGAAGCTAAGATCGACATACTAAGTTAAGCATCACCCAAAAAAATAAAATCAATATATGAATTACTCGCAGATAGAATCAGAAGCATATATAAGATCACTTCTTGGGAGCAAACTTGCACTTGATCATGTCCACCTCCTTAGTCCCGATCTGGAAGGCCTTGGTGAGCACACTGTCAGGCACCGCTGGAGTCGACCCGAACAGGGTCATGGCAAGAGACTGCGTCCCAGGCAGCTGGCTGTTGTATGCAACGATCACCGATGCAGGAACATTGCCATTGTTCTTCTGGAAATGGACTAGTCCTATGGGGAATGTGAAGACCTCCCCCTTGGTGATGGTCTTCCTGATGAGCTTGTTCGCAGTGGTGATGAAACCGACATCTAGCTTGCCTTCCGTGACAAACACCACCTCCGTGGCGCGGGGATGGGTGTGAGGTGGGTTGAGGCCCCCGGGGGCGAAGTCAATGCGTCCCATGGAGATGCCGAGAGTGTTGAGGCCTGGAATTTTCTCTACGTTGGCTCCCGTCACAACAGAGCCCATGGTGTTGTTTGTGGCCCCTGGGGTGGCCAGGCCCATGAAGGAGAAGTCTGTCGCGGTTATCGTCGCTGCAGGCTTGCAGGTGAAGCCGTTCACCTTGATTGCTGCTTGCAGGGGAAAAAAAGAAGAAAGCCCATTAGTAGTTTGGACGAAGGAAACAACAAGAAAATAATATATGCATTAAATGAAAGGTAAACTGTGGTTACAGGAGTTGTAGTCCGCGACGCAGAGGTCCTGGAGCATGCCAAGGTTGGCAGCGAGGGGGACGGAGAAGAAGAGGAGGACTGGGGAGAAGAAGAGGAGGTGAGAAGTAGTCTTGTTCATTTTGATTTTAGGAGGAAAGCAATGAATGAATAAGAGGGAGATGGTATTTATAAGAGGTTGAAAGAGAGGAGAGTGTTGTTGCCAATGTGTGAGAGCAAAGGCATGAAATAGGAGGTCTTACAAACAAAGAAAATGTATGGAGATGAGGAAATAATTTTAAAAAAAATAAAAATAAAAATTAAATATTTTTTTTCTTTTTTTCCTTAAACTTTAATAAGGAGAAGTTTTCTTATGATTAAATTAATTAATTTAAAAAAACAAGAATGGCATATTAAAAGAAAGAACATGCCAATGTAAAGTGCTTTCTACTGAACTTTCACTGTTTTCTATCACTCCTTATTGTTGTTATTAAAGCTTTGTTTATTAACTTAATTCAGCTTCTGAGTTGATATCATAACTATTTAAGAGAGAAATTTGTGTTGGTGGTGTTTTTTTTTTTTTAATTTTTCTCTAAAATATTTTTCTCTCTATAGAGATTGGGTCAATAGTCACTATAGCATAACTGTGAAGTGAAAAACTGAAAACTTGCAACATATCTGCCTAATTATGGAGACATAGGCATTGATGGAATAATTCAAAGCACAAAGGGATGAGACTGAGTCCACAAGATCATGTAGTAACATTCTTTCAGATTGCAAGCAAAGCAGCATGTTTACAGGGACATAACTGCATGTAAAGACATCATCTCCTTGACTTTTTGAGGGTCAAGTTGATGGAAGATGGGTACATAAACACTAATTGTTGGCTAACCAAGTTTCGTGTTACTTAATCACATTCTTAGCACTCCATGACGTTAATTACTGGCATTATTCTTTTATAACGAATATAATTTTGCAAGCAAATTGTCCTTGTAATAGTTGACAGTAGCAAAATATCATATCAACTCTTCTTTAATTTGTATTTGTAAGAGTTGACTATAGCAAGAGATCGTCATCTTGCTCAGAGTCAGAACCCTGAGCTCTAGCACCAACCATCGACCAAAAAAAAAAAAAAATCCATACTTTTATGTCCTATTAACAAGTATTTTTTCTCTTTAGATGGAAATTATCTCCTGTTCGGGTGTTCATGAAGAGCCACAAGCAAAATATAGGTCTCACCTAAAATTTTCAATTACTGTCAAAATTTGAAAGTTGCTCCAAACCTCTGAAGTAAATCAAATCTTCCAGTGTTTGCCTATGCATTAGAAGTCTCTTCAGGAGAACAAAAAAAAAGATTTTTCTATGATTAGAATCCGTAAAGGTGCCACTTAGAATCCATATGAATATTCATCGAAAACGTTTCAAATTCCTCCCATAACAACCAAGGAATTTTCAATTTTAGATGAAAGCAATTCCACAGGGTTTCTCTCAGGATCAACATAAAATTCACGAAAATCATTTCAAACTCCTCTAAACCCCTGCACAGTTCAACTAATTTAACTCTACTACAAGGAGAACCCATGACACCTTTAAAAGTTTTAGACAAACCGAAACTGAATCAAGTGAACCTTGTAAGCCACATTAAAGGCTGAAATAAAGAGACCAGGACTTACTGACCTGTACAGGCTCCACAAGCTATAACTATCCTTCAGATGAGCGTGAAGAATATAGTTTGATGCACATAGATTCAGTGTTCCATAGGCAAACATTTGATGCATTCTAAAATCAGAAAATTCCTCTCAATTTCTCCGGTGATCAAGTCATCAAAAGCTTCAATTCAACATACTGGTTCTCTGCAGAAAAAAAAAAAAAAAAAAAAATTGAAAGTCAAAATCAAGCAGCAAAGGAAGATAACTACAGGATCACAGGACCTATCTATGAGACAACAAATCAATCAGATAAAGTATCTTGCTGAATTTTAGTTGGCATAATACCAAACTCTCGGCTAAATGATACATTTCAATGCACCTTAAACCAGCAGCCATAATAGTAAGGCCATACAGTAGCATAAACTTATCTTGTGTTAAGACCAAAATAAAAAAAAAATCTAACAAGCGAAAACAAACTTAAATATATGTAAATGACATGTTCATAGCTCAGGATTCATGAAATAGCAGAAGATTATATTACAAAGGGCGAGTAGCAAGGACAAAAGATCCTTATAGTCATTGTCTCTCCGTTCATGGGAAAAAAAGAAGACCTGAATAGAATTATCAGTTGAGCACACTACAAAGGCGCAAGAACTCAACTGACTCCGATATAGCATACATCAAAATGAATCACGGTTGCAGATAAAATAATACGGAGAGAAGGAAGATGTCATCCTCATCATCATTGTCATCCTCGTATTCCCCAAGTGCGAGCTGTACACCAGAAGAAAGAAAGATGTAAGCTAGTTGGAAACAAGAGAGAAGGAGGTAAGGCTAGAATAATTTTAAAATGCAAAGCCAAGATAATTGTTGAAGATTTTCTGTTTAAAAAGATTTCTAAATCTTCTTGAAGAATTTATAAATGTGATACTTGGATTAATTATAGCAGGGTCTAATTGCAAATCCCTCTACCAAACTGTCTCAAAAAGTAAAAAAGAAGGTAAAATACCAAATCATGGTATCTGAAAAAATACCTTTGAAGTTAGAGAGAATCAAAAGCATGAAATATGACTTTCAATGTTGCAGTGAATGAAGAAACACTATAAATAGACAACAATTGAAAACATAACAGCGATAGACAATTGAATGATTCATGGAATTTTAAAAAATGTAATAAATTCTTGAGAATAATTTGCTGCTTCATCTGACTAGCGAGAAACACAGACATAAATAACATGGTAGTGAATTAATATAATTTGTGATCACTATGTGAGTAAAAGATGCAACAAGCCCCACACATTAAAAAGGAAAGAACCCAAAAACAAAATGCAAGAGAAAATAACAATTTATATAATCAAATTCATCAAGAAAATTATGCTAATTGCACATAAAATAACTTTATGATTGTAATTGACATGTACATATATTATTAGACAAAGAATTGTTAGTTAGTTAGTTAGTTGCAAGATAAACTAGTAGTACGCTACAACTGCAGAAAAGAAAATGACAAGTCAAATGGTCGAAACTCACCGGATTGAATTGTTCATCAAGAAGCCGACGAATAACAAGTTCTCACTACAGTTTCTCTCACTGCAGTGGCGGCAGCAGTGGCGGAGGAAAAATTTGATGAAGAAGAAAAGGTTGAGGGTTTTTTGGTCAAAAAATTTTTATAGCAAACTTGTAATTAAAAGTCATGGGGCTCATTAAGAAAAAGCTGGGGCACATCTAGCAACTCTCTTTCAAGATGAGTGCATGACCAAACTAAAGGAAATTCTAAATGTGCACTGCAGTTGACTTGGTGAGCACCCCATCCTATAGTAAAATGATGAGCACCACAGGGGAAAAGGGTGCTCACTAATTCCAGTGTGGGGGCGCATTTAGAATTTCCCACCAAACTAAGAGACATGGACACTGGGCCCTAGTTCTTTATAAAATTCTGCAAGCAAAGAATAAAATAAAATAAGATAAAATAATAACATAAAATAAAATAAAGTCCAATCAGTTCATATTGTTTTGCAAACTTTGTACACACTGATACAGATAGATATTCAATAAATATATGATAGGAGAAAAGCTTTAGCCTCACTTGAAAGAGATTTATTCAAAAATTACAGCCTTTCGTTTTCTTGCTGCATCTTTTTATTCCCAATCTAAACAATTGAAAGTTGAAACAAAGCCAATGATGTGAAGAGACTCAAGTTTACAGCTGCTGCTGGTAACAAGTAGCTCCTGTGAACATGTATGCATGTAAGCTATGTTTGCAGACAGCAGCACAAAATCTTTAGCTTTAGATTCAAAGAGAGGAACAAATCTCTTGACATTGTGCAATAATGTAGAGCTGCTCCCAAGTCGCCGTTTAGTTTCATCGTCAGGCACTCCATTCTGGGTCGATTTCTCCTGTCTCCCTACAACACAGAGAGAAGGTTACGGAAAGTTTTGGTATTAATACTTGTTTAAAGAAAATGCAGACAAATATTAACCTGCAATATATGTAAATATGTATCACAATCCATAAGCACCTAAAGTAAAAGGCAATATAGGATTAATTTCCATTACTGACGAGTTACTTTTGAAGTTAAAGGCAATCTAAGACTTGGGCTTTCGGCATCTCAGATCAAGATTCATTTTGAACAGAGTTTCGATCCAATCAGTGAAGAAAATATCTCGTACGACGTAGAGAAATCGAAGATTGTCTCTGAATATTCAATTGACAAATGGACGTATGACAGGTGGAACAGAACTGGGGACTCGGAAAAAAATAATAATTCAAATTTGGCTTTTTAAAATTTTGGTGACGGATTCGGGAAGATTCTGAAGGGGAGCCTTGGCGCAACGGCAAAGGTTCTCGCAATGTAACCTGGAGGTCACGGGTTCGAGTCGTGAAAACAGCCTCTTGCAGAAAAAAAAAGAAGATAAGGTTGCGTATAAAAGACCTAAGTGGTCCGACCCTTCCCCGGACCCCGCGCATAGCGGGAGCTTTGTAGCACCGGGCTGCCCCTTTTTTTTTATTCGGGAAGATTCTCAGGTTGGCTTTTATGATAATTGGTGTTATTCAAAAAGTACAAGTATTGTATTGATGTCACTCCAACAAAACTGAAAGTATGGAATGGCGGCAACTTCCATTAGCAGGATCTTAAGATTATCTTCATGGGCTATAGTGGGATATTTGGTGCGACCATCGGAAGAAGTTAAAGATTCGGACAGTTGCTTTGTTTCCAAGACTTGTTTTGCACAAAAGAAGGAATAAATAAGAATCATTTTCTACAAAAATCATTTTCATTTCTCGACCTTGAATAGATATTCTATCAACATCATCACAGAAATAATGCAGAAGGTTGGTGGTGTTACCAGGTAGTCGAAAGGGTGTCAGCAGCAGCACCCAACCTTTGGACTCTTTGGGCTTCGTCTCTCATGCAAAGAATGTTGGTTTTCACTTCATTACAAAGCCTTCCTTCTAGAAGGTGAACAGGCAACCAAAGCTTCGGCTCTAACTCCACAACATATGAGAGTGTTGTCTGAAATTCTAGCCACGTTGCAAGTTCTTCCTCTTTGCATGTTCTGTTATCGATCTGTATAAAGTACCCAAGTTAGTCTTCTAGTTTCAGCAAGGATTTGTGAATATATCTACTTATATGAACTTGAATTTGATGTGCAAATAAAAAATTGAACCATGTTATTGAGAATTCATCCAACAAATCGTTGATTTTTAAGTCAACTCAAATCAATGTTGCTTACCTGGGTGACAATAATAGCATATTCTAGCATTTAGTACCAGGAATTACATCATCCATGTCATAGTTATCATTGTTTATCTTAGTATGGTAGTTTTTCGTTATCAGTTATGTCTATTTTGATTTTCTTAAGGCTGATTGAGCAAATACTCCTTCCATGCATCACAGATTTTAATAAATATTTATTATTATTTTAATACTACCGGCATGCTAACCATGGTGCATCCTTATTTGTTCTGAAAACCCCCATCTATCCCGGTTTAACTAGTTTTTATTTCGCACATTAAGGGTTTTTACTTTTTTTTTCCTTTTAGAACACTTTCAGATAGCTAAATTCAAACTCCATGCTAGGTAAAATGCTTAAAGTTTTCATATTTGAGATGGCCCAACTTGAGCATACAAAATGTCAAACATTTGTATTTTCCTAACTCCAAAATAGCATTCATATTGTATTCTGTATATTCCAACTGATTTATTGGGGGGAAATCAACCTCCTTTGTGATATTGAAAGGATACTTAAATTGTCAATATAAGAAAAAAATAAAGCATCGTAAGCAACATATAATGAATTATAAGCATAACACGATCATTTTTCCACACTAGAGTGAGTATAAGCAGATTGTTGCATCTAACAGATTCTTTCCGTGATATATCTGATATTGCTAATATGATACATCCAAGATTGTTGACTTCTGATACCATAAATCATTGGCCGATACTGATGCAGGTTCGGAAATTTTAAACTTTGGACATGTGCATGGAGAATCATTTGAGGTAGAATTAATATGTGACATCTTCGAGGAACAGTAGGGTAATCCAAGAAGCTAGTAGTCTATAAGGTTTCGAGTACAAGATGGTGATAAGCTCTTGGTATAATGTTACCCTCGTATTTATGTTTTATTTATTTATTTAATCAAGCTTTTGTTTATGTATATAAGATAATTGTGTGAGCCAACATAAGTTAGCATACTAATTCATCATAGATTTATTGTTCGAAAGGAATAATAAATGAAGAAAGTGCAACGATTATTAGTTGATCTGTGTGCCATCAGTGTGAGTATTGTGGGTCCACCCCTAGCCATGATGCTTCATCTCCTGCTGGTAAAAAAAGAGCAAACACCCCAGTTTCTTCTTTCAAATATGATAAGCATAGTGCCAGTGGTTATGTTCACTATTCAATAATCAAGCCAGCACTGTGAATCTACCCATGCTTTCATAAGCTTTAAACTTAAAAATCTGTAGGTTTTCTGTTTACAAGTCTACAACTCATTGTTAACATTCAAACTATATCAATTTGATTGCCATGATGACACATATGGCCATCATGTTCTTCTCAAATGCTTACCACAAATGACAAATGAGAAAGTTATTACTCAGGAATCTTCAGTGCTATATTTTGGCAGAGATGATGCCATCCACAAAGAAATATGGATCTGATTAGATGAAAATAGCACATAATATTTTTTGCATTTTGCGAGAACATTATCCTAGATTGAATGACTGATATATGAGTAGAAAATCTTTAACCTAATATATATATATATATATATATATATATATATATATATATATATATATATATATATATATATATATATATATATATATATATATATATATATATATATATATATATATATATATATATATATAGCTGACGTATAGGAAAAGCAATACGAAGGCAACTTCTCTCTCTTTTATAAACATGAAAATTATAACAACCATATACTTTGGTTTGAAGATTATGAGCAATGGTGTCATTAAATACACTCATAGTTTGAGCAATTGGACTCGGGGTAAATAGGTGGCCTGTGAATTAGATTTCAATCCTACATCTCAATTTCAGTTCAAACTGAATAGATAAAATTGTGAACTGTCAGAGGTTCATTTAAATACAAAGCTTCTGATTGTCAAATAACATGTTTTCCACATATATCGAGCATCTCAATTCCCTATATTCATCAATTTATTGAGTTCACAACAATAGGGCATCCTTTTTTCAGAATGCCATAAAGGCTGTGCCAAAAAGAAGAAAATCAAATGAATCATGTTACCAACTTTTGATATCCTAGAAGAAGTAAAGAGAATAGATAATTTCTATAGTAGTCAAGTGTGTTTAGGTGAAATCATGAAGTTATAGTTGAATCTCCCGTATACTTCTTTTTTTTTGGTGAGGAAAGTCATATGAGCTAGAATGGCTGGTTATACATAGTATATAATGCCCATATATGGAGGTAGTTATTAACTATAGAATAACCTAAGCGTGTCGGCTTTCCATGCGATTAACACTGCTCGGGTAAAACCATATGAAGAAAACCTGAAGGAATAAATGAGGAGGATGTTCCACCACTTATGGAATCTGTATTAGACTACCAAGAAAGCATAGGTGGGACATGTGATGGAAGGTTAAATCAGTTATTGTTAAGTTAGTTTTGAGTAGTTATTTTTGAAAAACGTGTTCCCCAATTCTTTGCTGATTACTTGTTGAATTCAGTAACTAACATACTCAAAATTGACTAGGTTTCAATGTAACCACCTAAATGTTTGCATCTCATAAACTGAGCAGAGAATAAGAGGGAATAAAAAAATGATAGGCATTTAAAGGTTCAAATGAGTCCTGTAGGGCTTAGTTGGTGAAACTATTGAGAACAATGGGAAGTAATGTGTACCCATTCACGAGCATAGCTATCGCAGCATTTGACAAGAGATTCCCCAATTCCATTCTAAATGTAATAGTCCTTAAGAGACATTTGGGTTACAGTGTAGACATATATCCATGGCTTCTTTCATATGCACTCCAGTCTTCTAGCTGCTTCACCTTGGTGTTTGACTAGGTGGCTCTAGGTGCTCTGCCAGTACTTTCTGAACACTGAACATCAGCTCGTGCAATTTTGTTATTTAGATACAACACTTGGGTGTATGGTGTATGCCCCACTGCCAGTTTTTGGTACATACTTCTGTTCAAGTTATATCATTTATTTGATCATTGCAGCATTTGCATATGTATCTGTGTCTGTGCCATGTATAACAGCTGCGTTACATAGAATTTGAATTTTGAACCATCTAGTGCTTCCTACTTGGGTGTTTATTTTTGGATAAACAAAGATCATAGCAATTCCCATCCCGATTCCCTCCTTTAAAGGCCGCAGCTTGATACAAGTAGGACTTGAACCCTGACCTCTTGCTCACTCACTACGAGGTTTTCAACTGCGCTAAAATGACACTACGAGATGCTTAGAATTAGAACATGAAGTTGGTATAACTATAATGAGTTTGAGGAAGAAAAGATCTAAAAGAGATATAGTATGTGGCAAGGCTAAATTTTAGTTAGTGCAAATAGTCTTCTGATGACACCTTTTTGCCACTAGTCACGGGTTTATGTTTAGTAAGGAGGATTATGCTCGTCCGAACTGGCAAAACATTATATGTTCTCTTTATTGCCATTTAAAATTGTTTCCTCATTCTCTTGAAAGTCAGAATTCATTTAAACTGTACTCAGTTTACTACTTTCTTAAATTTTTTTCATTTGATACTTTTCTTAGCAACCCAGAGAAATACATTTCCCAGATAAAGCTTACGTGGGTTAGTCAAGTAAATTCTTATGTCGCAATTTATTGATAAAATAAGGGACAGAAAATAACAGTTGCACACCAATTGCATAAAAATAACGGTTTCACAAGAGAATTAAACAAGAAGTGAGATCTCTTTGTTCTTCACCTGTTCAATAGACCATCTTCCTTCAAATGTCTTGAAGTCACCCTCAACCATCTTGAACTCAATATCTCTCCTTCGACCAGATGGAAGATGCTCAATATCTCTTTCGTAACATTCTAAAATGCCTTTGGCATCAAATTTCAACCCTAATGCAAGGTCCTGCTGACCAACCTGTTTCCAGTTCCCCAATTATGAAAGTTATCTTCTAAAATTTAAAGTAATTTCCACAAATTCAGAACATTGACTGCTCATCCAAAAAAGTTCACAACTTTAAAACAAATTCCAGTAATAACTTCGCGAAACTTAAATCAACTACATTAAAACTTCAACCAACTAAAATTTTACTGCTCATAAATATATAAGAATTTCAGCCAAATTAAAATGCTAAATTTCACAAGCTATTATCACATAACAGAAGTTCTGACAACGTTAAGCTATTGGCTATTGCTAACAATTAAAATTGCATTACTGACTCGCAACAAATTAAAATATTTCAAATTTCCATCTGAATTTTTCTGATATTACTCTAATTAAAAGAAATAGCATTCACACTGTCAAATGCATTCTTCAATCTTTACTCAATTTTTTTTAACCAAAATCAAATCTTTATCAAATTCGCAAGCAAAACATAGAAGCACAAAATGGGCATCGATCAATTACTATTGGTTATTATTAACAATTTCAGAACCTAAAACGTTGTTCATTACATTCTTCAATGTTTTTTTTTTTCCCTGAAAATTTTTGAGTCAAGATCAAACCTTTGCATCAAATTCACAAACAAAACCTAGAATTTACAAATGGGTACCGATCAATTCAATCACCTGATAAAGCCTCGCGAACTTGTCCCCCTTCTCCATCAGCTGGCTCACCGCCAAACCGGGCAGAAAATCCGCGAGCCCTTCGTAATCCGTTAGCACGCCCCAAACGGTTTCGAGATCCGCGTCGACCCGGATCCGAGAACGGATGACCCGTCGATTCTTCTTCCCTGCCTCCTTCGTGATCTCGATCTCGAACCCATCCTCAACAGAAACCGCCTTCTCCTCGACTGCGAGTTCGGGTTCGGTTTCGGGTGGGGAGGGGGATATCGGTTCGGGTGCGGACTTGGAGAAGGTAGCGGGTCTCAGGCGGCGAAGGGATGGGTTTGCGAGAAGAGGGGAGCTTCGAGGAGAGGAGAGGGTGGAGGCGGGTAGGTTAGGGAGAGCTGGGTAGAGCGGGTAGGGGACAGTTGAGGAGAGCATCTCTGTTTCGGTTTCGAGCTTACCTTTGTCGTTGGGTCCCTTTTGTCAGTCTTTGTATTGCATTCGGGTCGGATCTTGAAAGATCCGCTAGACGAAGCAGAACCGAAGATGAACTAGGGTTTTATGGTGGAGATTTGGGGTGCAATTAGGAATTTTGATGGTATTAGGGCTTGATGTTGGGGGGGTTGGGGGGGAGGGGAATTCTATTTGAGCACACCACCTTGCTCAGTGAGGGAAAATCCTTATCCCATCCGCTCGCCTCTGCCGCTTCTCTCTCGCCATGGCCACCTCCTTCTCGCTACAGGTATCTCTTCTTCGATCTTTTCCCCAATGTGGGACTAAATTCAACGGTATTGGAATTGGCCATTGAAATCTAGCAGAAAGATTGCATTATTATTATTTTTTTTTTAATGGTTAATTATTGGCGAGCTTTGCTCTCCATATCTCCACTGCGCGCAAGAACCCATGTGCAGTGGCTCCTCAGTCGTCGATTTGGTCTCTGAGACGAGGGTTTGTATCAAAATCGAAGCTTTCGTCGCAGTTCTACCCCAAATGGGTTTCAGTGAGAGGCCATTGTTTGGTTTGCTCGGCCGCGGCCAACACTTCTTGTTATTTTTTGGTATGACCCATGTGGAGATAATGACACTTCTTGTAATTTTCATTTTTTTTTGGTTGATGTTAGAAAAAGTTGAATTTTTGATGCCATAGCTGAATATCTCAAGATGAATTTTTTTGTTATTTATTGTAAACTTGGCTCACTTTTGCCAAAATGGCATTTTTGTGTTGTAGATAACATGATGGTGAGCACAGAGTGAAGAAATTTGAATTAAACTTGATTGAAAAAGGTAGAAGAAGCTGACTGTAGTTTGAAATTCAGTACTCAGTGATGTGTATCCTTTTCCATTTAAACTCTTTGAGCTCACCATTGGTTGCATGTAAAACAGACACCATGGTAGGATAAACATCACGTTGTGTTTGGACGTGTTCTGGATTGAATGTGTGTAGTATGTAAGCTTGAATCTCAGAAAACGAGTCAATCTCATGTCCCACGGCTTCCCTGCAGGATGGGTAGGCTTCCCATGGATAGCTAAGTCATTACGTTATGCCATAAGCTGTCCTAGTTTCTCCATTTGCCATCTCCTTTCATTGTTTGCGATTTTTGTATTTTCCTCGTCCCTGGATATGTCTTGTATATTTGTGTTAATTAGCCGTTTAGTCCCAAGGCAGACCTTCGAACTTAAGTGTTGTAAACTACAAATGCTATAGAGCCATTTTAGAATTTTAATGTAGCTTTCAAGCTTAAACCAGAACCATTCTCTTGGATGCACAAGGTGTAACGGTTTTGCTCCTTTTGGATCAATTTGTAATCTGAAGCATTACATCTACTTCTCTATTTTATTTTCTGTTCCTTTTTTTGATTTTATCTAAAATATAACCATGATATCTCCTTATTTTTTTATTTTTGATGCTTCGGTGTTCCATGTCAGATCAATTTTTAGACTCTGCCATATAAGGATCAGTCATAGTTAGAAATAGGAAGAGAGTGGTCGAAGATAGTTAAGCACCACTGTTATTTATATTTCTGTTACAAATATATAAATCATAATCCCCTTATCTTCGTTCTCATACTACATGGTAAAATCCAACAAGGAGGTCACGTATTATGTGGATTCAAGCAAGGACTAATGTTTCAACTGCAGTAGGGAGAGTTGGATCCTGCTGATCTTTGCCTTCCCATATCTCAGGTATCGCTTCCTTGATGTTGTGGATACTCTCGAGCACTATGTCAGCCCCCGGTACATGTGTGGAGCTTCCGACCTGCATCCAACGATTTCATGCATTAGATGAGCTTGTGCCAAGGTAAAATCTGCGCACTGAGAGTTATGATATACCTCTTTTATGTTTTATTTTGCCACAGTGACATACAAGTTTGTGCATAGTTCTTGTGAAATTTCGTCTATTGTGTGAAGTTATTCATCTAAAGCTAGTATTCCTCATATGCACCTGCACGTTTGCTTTAAAGTTTGCATATAATTCTGCCTGATTTTGTTGCGATTTTCTGAGTTCTCCTGAGTTGGTCAACTTGTAACCCCGCGTATGAAATTAATATAACTTGCATTTCTATCTATTGCAGTTTCGAAACTTTCATGACTTAAGAGAAGTTATCTCTGTCTTTGTGACAACATTGGATTCAAATTATGCAAGGCGCACGAAGGCGTGTTTAATTATGAAAACAAACAATGCTTGGTGCCTTAGTAACGTAGAATGGTATGGGGAGAATAGGATTCAAATACTGGAAGGGGCACAAAAATGCACCTACTTATCAAAGAACTAAAATTATAAATTCTGTAGAGTCATGGTATATAATTTTGTTACTGTTTATGCAAAATGCCCAATATTTATAAATCACTATGATTGATGGTGCCTTATTAGATAAGCATATTTTTGAACAAGAAGATTGCAAATTTCTCGGAAAGTTTGTAGAGGGAGTAAGGTACTTACAATGACAGTGTTAAGTCCTGCTGCCTTTCCTGCTGCTATGTTGCGAGCACTGTCGTCAAAGAACAGCTGCAAGCAGAAAAAAGTTTACTTTGAAAATGATATTTAGACAATAGGAATCAAACACTAGAGCATTCTAAGCTATATCTTACTGTTTTCTTGGGATCAACGTTTGCAATCTTGATAGCAGCTTCCATAGCCTCTACAGAGGGCTTGCATAGAATTCGGACTTTAGCTTGTCCATCACTTGCACCATCACGATCCTTGACATCATCACTCTCCGAATCACTTCCACTGAAAAACCACCCATGTTCAGCTCGATTTGTTGGCAAAGAGCCATTCTTCTTGTCACCTGCGACGTTGAGCCCAGTGGGTGGATTAAGTGTTTCAAAGCATATAATGCCTTCAAAGCATTCTTCTAGGCCTAGCCTATTGAGAACTTCCATGGCATGAGCTTTATCGGCATTTGTAAAAATCTGCAAAATGATTTCAAAAGTGGTTGCCATACTGTTTTTCATCATAACATTCGTTGTCGTAACATGAATGACTTTGAAGAAGTTATGTTAGATTGACATACTATTTTTCGTTGTGGCATTGAAAGAAGTAGACTCTTCAGCACAGGATCGGGCTTCAAGGTGTCATATGGCAATCTCCCATGAGCATAAGCATGATACTCATCATCATCAAATTCATAACCTAATACCTGTAAGGTAGACGAAAGACCTAGAGAATCAGTTCGAAGGAAAATGTGAAACACAATGCCATGCCAATATCCTCTATCATAGGTTCACAAAACATGCATCCTCCGTTTACGTAACTATTTATTTATTACCTTTTCGATTGGAAACACACCCTCACTGTGTGGCTATTGCCTTAATGGGTTTCTGACATTTTGGCTAGTTTCAATTGTCGTTTACGATTGTGCTTCAAGGATTTTACAATAACGTGCATGGATGGTAGCTGAACATTCAGATAGTACCAATTAAGTGATACACGGATATGACTTTTACCTTGAGACCAGCCATTGTAGTTCCATATTCCTTGTACAGGTCCACGCACATCTGCGGGACTTTACTTTTTTCAATTTTTAGATGGTGCAGCATGTAATCTGCAATTTAACTTAAGTCAGTAGTTTGAACATTTGGAAATCATACATTCGTTACTAAACGAATTCTATTCCCAAGTGTTCTACCAATATGCTAACTGCGAAAGTTTTGCAGTAAACTACATATATTTGGGACTTTAATTTACATAAAATCATGAAGAGTTCATATAATAAATCTGATTCGAAAGTTACCTTGAATATTCTTGCGACAAGCTAGGTTGAGGCCGGTGCTCATATGATATAGAGTATCATCCATGTCTAAAGATGCAAAACATGCCAAAATTAGCATCATGTAGAGATTAAGGGGAAAAAACACGTAAACTGGAAATTTCATTCTTTATGGATGTGGTTTTGAGAAGATTTACAAAATAAACCTACCAAAGAGCAAGCATTCGTATTTAGCCTCTCTTGCGACAGAATCCATTATCAAATAGCAAGCCTGCAGAATTGAATACAATAAAGAAAATTCTCATTACTCGTTAGCTACTCTTTGCTGCAAATTCAGAAAGAGTACATTTAGACTACATAGAAATTATCTCTTATATGACGATCACTAAATTTGGTGCAGAACTAATTCATGCTGAACTATCAGTTAGGCAAATATCGAGTCTGAAAATTGCAAGCTTTATCGACACAACAATTATAAGATACTTTGATCAAACAAAACATGAAAGTGTTTTTCTTCCTCCAAAAATTAAGGGGAAAATGTTTAAAAGCATGGAAAACTGTGATCGAACCAAGGGATAAAAAAAAAATTAATAGAGATTTGTCCATGCCCAATGATACAAGTATCATAGAGCCAAAACAAAATGGAACTAACAAATATGTCAATGAGTACCTCAAGTAACAAGTCTCAAATGAAAACAAGTCTAGGAGGGCTGGATGCTTTGAAGTTGTGTGATGGAGGCTATATTTATACAGAACTAAAGGTTAACTTTGATAGTTGATTGGAATATGACACATCCATTAAGCTTAGTGGGGGTGAAGTAAGCATATCTTTTAGCAGTAGGATATTATATCTGTATTCTGCTTTAGTTCTGTTTCTGGTCACTTCCCAACATCTTCAAGTGCCTTCTCACAGACAAAAAGGAACTAACACTGGGGAGAGCGATATTAAAGTTAAGTAGAGAATAGAGATATCCTTCTAGGATTCCACCGGCTAATTTTCTTGACATGATCGATTCCAAAGATGCCATGTTGAGACCGCTACGGACACTTCCTGCTCTCAGATTCCAATACTGTTGACATGGGTGTCTGGCATTTACGCCTCTTTTTTGGGAACTTTCTTGGAGTATATGTCGCTAAAGTTATCAACGTGGCGGGCAACAAACGTGACAGTTTGTGGTTGGAGGAGGTTTTATTCTTTAAGGTAAGTGGCATAAGACAGTGGTGGACACAAGGAACTTTGTTTAGTTGCACTATTCCTCCACTGATTTGTCATCTTCAACTATATATGGGATAAATTTAGTCGAACATGGACTATACTATTATTGGTGTCTGCCATATGGGCTAGTGAAACATGCATGATTCAATTCTACTTACTGAGAACATGGGAGGTCCATTAAAAGCCAAGTCCTACAAGGGAAGTTTCGAGGCTCCCTTTTGCATTCCTAATTTCTGTTTTTAGTTTACAGATGCATGAGATCAAATTTCTGTTGACTGTTATCAAGTGTGTACAACAATTTATCATTATATTTTGCGAATAACAAGTCAAATGGATATATTATGCAGTATGCACATATCGAAGGTTATCTCATGCGAGTGATTAACAAGTTAAATTGATGTTCATGTAATAAGTCAAATGGTCATATTATGCACGGCTTTTTTGGCTAATTGAATACAACTCTCTTAGATTCAACTTCTTTCTTGATTGAACTATTTCGATATGGCAAATTGGCATGAAGTGATTGGTTAATCTTGCGTAAAACTCCAAATCTCAGCATTGTCGAGTTATAACTCACCCAGGGAACTCAAATATTGACAACAATTTGCGAGTGAACTTATGCAATTTCGTCGCCTACTCGGATGCTTCCCTACCCTTTTATGCATTCCGTGGCTTCTATCTCTCTTATCTCATATTTCTCTCTCAAATGTCTCTTTCGATATGGTAGTGTTCAATTTCAAACTCAACATCTATGAGCTTTACTTCTCTTACTCTCCCTTTAACTGAAAAGGTTGTTCATGCAGGATGATATTATGGAAGCTACCGAAAAAGGCTTGAAAGTGCGCACCAATATACTTGATGTAGCCTAACATTGGAGTGGTTTGATATCAGAAAAAGATCAAACAAAACAAGTATGAGTTCTCTTTTCTTTAGTTACTTTTTCTCTCAACCTCTAGCAAAATACATGGAGCATGTCATGGCATGCATAATGATAAAGTCCGAGAAAAATATATAGATGGAGCATATCATGGCTAAAATAGTAAACGAACCTAAAACCGTAAATATAAATGTGTGGGTAGGTAGTATCATATTTTTTCCATCTTTGCCATATCACCATGTTCATATTGTGTCGTACTTGTATCCGTATCTATGTTTCATAAGCACTTGCTAAGTTTTTGACGGATGTTTTCCTTTTTGTAAATACAGTTTTCAAACGCAGAGAAGTTCTTGTTGGTGATCTCACAGGATCCTGGACAGAGCTGCAGTCGTGCACCACGGAGCCAATCCAGAACACCATGGAAGGTGTGCACAATAATCATGGACACCATGGAAGCTGCAGTCGTGCACCAAGGAGCCTTGCCCAACTCCAAACCTGCCTGATGGAGTTCTTCTTCTACAGCGATGCGACTGCAGGGATGCAATCGCTGGCGATATCGATCCTTGGGCTGCTTCCTGAGCTCAGTGTTAGTGGAGATTGTGGATTCGATAACGGGGAGGGTGGCTTGCAATGGGCAGGGGGTGGTGGCTGTGTGGGCTGGACCTAAACATGAACTGCATCTAGACAAGTTATATTGGGGGATTTGAACATGGATTGCTCTGATACCATACCTACCAGATGTTGTATGTGCTTTACATGGCCCACCAATCAACAAAAGCAATGGGGTTTGCATGAGAGCTTTGCATCATCATCAACATCACCATCACCATAACACAAACTTTCAATCCTCAATGTGAATTTTAAGCACTTGCTGCAGTCAAACCCATCACTCTCCACCTTGGTCTGCTCTCCACTATCTTATCTTTTGCAGTAGAAGAAAAATAAACAATCTATGATTAGTTTATTATTGTGTCCTAAATAATCTAATGTCATCTGGTGTTGTGCACATACTCCATCTTTGTAAAAAAAAATGGAAGCATAACAAGATACTGTAAATAAATGTTTGACCAACTAAGACTTGCTTGACTGCAGATGACTTCTCTGTTATGATTGTTGCAGGGCTGAACGATCTTTTCCATATTAAATAAGGATAATCTATTGTAAATAATGATATCTCCGATAGCTAGTCAGTAACATTTCCTTCTCAATATATTATTTCTTATAGAAAATTAAAATCTTAGGATTTATGCTGAACTAACCTGTTCTTCAATAATTTTAGACCCAGCAATAAAATTTTAATAAGTGAAGATGAATCCATCACAACTTAACTTCTTGAATTGTCTGCAGATTTTTTTTTTTTTTTAGAGGAGACGGTGGGTAAATCTCTCCGTATTTCATTAATTAGTGCATAATAAAATAATTTAGATTGTTCATGCAGTTAAACCTGTCTTAGCTCGATAATAATTTCTGTGATAGCAACATATCATGGATTTTATTCTAGAAATTATGTTGATGGATCCATCACAGTTCCCTTGTGAGGGCAATTGAAGTTTGCCTTCTGCCTAAAACTCTGAACAGTGGCAACAACTTCATGTGTGGTGTGTCTTGTAAACAAACAGGCATGAACAGGTAATTGCAAGTTAATTTGAAGAGATGCTTTATTATCTTTTCTTTTTCAGATAAAAACTGTACACAACACAAACAAAAACAAAAAACAAAATGCTAATGTGACAGAGACTTCTCCATTAATGTCTGAAATTACAATGTAATCTAAAATTTTTCACAATAACTAACTACCACTAACATACTTACAAACTCATGAAAATTATTTTATCTAGTTTTTATTTAAAAAATTTGGATCAGGGGCTCCGCCTCTTGCATCGAAATTTGCTGTTTTTCAAATAATTTCTTAAAATATAGACAAAATTAGCAGATCAATATTTTAATGCATGAGACAACAGAGAGCATAAGCATATGGTACATATCCCAAGAGTAATGTAGCAAATAAATACTAATTAATTACCATCTTATAATATTAAATTTGCATTAACTAAAAAAAAATATAATAAAACTGTCCAAACAAATCTGCAGCTGGATTCAGTGAGCAGATCAAAATTACAAAATGATCTCATTCTACCAAAATTCCCTTCCTTGCCCACAAAAATCCAATAAAAAAAAAAATCACTCATGCATCTGTTCACACTGAAACATCAAATGGATGTGCTCATGTCCAAAAAAACAAAAATAACACAAAAAAAAAAAAAAAAAAAAAAAAAAAAAACATACAAGCTCTTGAAACTGACATTGGTGTCTCCTCAGGCTCCAGCTATTAATACCCATTGGGCTCTCTTGGGTTTGTTCTTCTTCTTTATCAATATTATTTAATTTAGTTTTGAGAGGAACCCATGAATTTTTTTTGGGTTCTTGGGTTGATTTGTTTGAGCTTGGGGAGATGCATTGATGGGTTTGTTGATTTTGAGGAGTGGGCTAATGATACTGAGGTGGGGGGCTCAGAGAGCAATGAAGTTGGGAGCAATGTCTTGAATGTGTCCATCACTCTCATTCCAAATGACAAAGGAGCTGGTATGATTTCTATCATCTTTGTTCTTCAATTGATTATCTTTTCAATTTATTTTTTGTGATTTATTTATGCATGTTTGAAGATTGGAAATTTTATTGTTGATTGGTAGGATCTAATCATGGCATTGGTTTGATATTTGTTTTTTTTTTTTTTAAAGCATAAACTGTTGATATATTCCCCTGCATTTCATTAAACAAGTAGGTTACTTGTTCTTTTATTTGTTTGCAAGAGAGAACTAGAATGAAGGAATTGGGTAACCTTTCAATTTTGGGAAGTTTCTTATGTTTTAAGTTTGAATTTAGAAGTTGTAGGGCCTTTTTCTAGTCGTTTTTATGCTATTTTCGAAAGTTTTGAATATAAATGATTACTGAATGAGTGTCATATATAGAGTTTAGCATTGTTTTTGTATCAAGTCCATCAGTATAAGTTTCTGAAACTTTTGTTGGTTATTATTTACCGTATGACAGTATATGTAAATTGGAGGTTACTAATTCTGTGGTTGCAGAATGAAGCATACAGAATTGTTTTAGATTAACACAAAATGACAGATTTGTAGTTAACAGAATTGTTACTGTTATCTTGCAGGAAATTAATTCTGTAATTTAGGTTTATGTCTATATATTTCCAGTTTCGAAGTAGAAGAAGACTGGTTAAAGAAAAACTATCAAACTGTTCTTCTTTATCTAGTCTACTATCCTAATCAGAAAATTATGAAACTGGATTAAGAAAAACCTGGTTGCAGGAAGACTGGAAGAAGACTTTACTGACAGGAAGCAGAGGAAGCAGATTGGATGAAGATCGAGGCTAGTGTTGGACACTATCTCCTTAAAATCGATTCGTCCTCCACTGTTCGCTTCTGGATTTCTTGGACGTCGATCTCTCAGGATACAACGATCGATCTGCAGAGGGAAGGAAGCCGCAATCCCTCTGCTCTGGCGAATCTGATAAAGGTTCTCTCTGGTTTATGTTATGCAGGACTGGATTTTATTGAAACTGATGAACAGAGTTCTTCTGTAGACAGAAATTCTGGAACTTCTGTCTGCAGAAGAACAAAGAGAAGAGAAAAGAAAAACTTGTAATTTGAAATACTGACCCAGACCCTATTTATAGGCTTTCAACAGTCGCAACGGTTGAGATTTCAACAGTCGCAACTGTTGCGACTTTTCAACAGTTGTGACCATTTAACGGCAACCGTTGACGGCGGCCGGTGACTGTTGGACCGCCGACCGTTGGACTTCAACGACTCTTGACTGACGGGGCGGGTGCAGGTCGAGCTCCTCGCGACGTTGCGTACGTGCGAAGTGCAAAGTGCGCCTCTAAAGCGCCCAATGCGCCCTAAACGCCCATTCGCCCTCGCACACGCGCGTGCGCGTGCGCGTGCGCGTGCGGGTGCGGCCGGTGCGTAGCACCACCCGTGGTGCTCAAGATTTTCCTCTTCTTACATAAGTAAAGTAAAGGAGCAAGCTATCTTATTTAAACCCACATCCTTACATTCCTCTATCCCATGTGGGACTATCTTTTCATCTTTCCTTTTTGGTTCCTTTGCTATGTACTCAACTTTTGAAGCCAATTTCAATTCACTTAATTCATTTAATTTGAACTAGTGAATTGGCTCATTTAAGGTTCAAATTAGTGAATGAATTCAACAATCCCCCACATGAATGAAATGGCTTAGACTCTAATGCAAATAACCAGAGAGTGTAATAGAAAGTTACCGCATCGGGAGAGGTGGCTTTTGGCTTTGAACCTTCCCTAGTGAAATATTATCGAGTTTACTTGCTAACCAGTGAACACGATGTTTTTGAACTGTTCAGCTTTTGATGTAAACTAAGACAATAATATTCACACGATTTCTTTCAACTTTATCAGATTCTATGTTGTGTCCATTTTGGCCTTGGACAACCTGGTAATTCTGTGAGTGCTCTTAGAGAACTTAGCCTTTCTCATTCTCATAGAAGCGGCCCCTTCTCACTCACATAGGTGATCTCTTATCAAGAGTATCCTGCCATACTCCACTTAGATTTCTAAGATATAAGGATCATTAAAATCTTAGCTTATCCTAATACGTTGCAGATAATCACTATTTTACCATAGAAATGGGATAGGAAATATTTTCCTCAGTGATTCTTACGAGTTCCCCCACAATTCGGTTGTCCCTTTGAACCTAGATCTTGGGATCTCCAGTCAGGTAGGTTGGGTTGCCATTATGGAGTTACTCTTTAGTAGGCTGTAATCCCATTCCCCTCGACAACTTATATACTTGATCTCTAGTCAAGCCTTTTGTTAATGGATCTGCAATATTATCTTTTGATTTTATATAATCAAGAGATATTATTCCGTTTGTAAGCAGCTGTCTTACAGTTTCATGCCTACGACGTATATGTCGTGACTTTCCATTATATAATACATTTTGTGCCCTTCCAATTGCTGATTGATTATCGCAATGGATGCATATTGCTGACACAGGTTTAGGCCACATTGGAATATCTTCTAAAAAGTTCCGAAACCATTCTGCTTCTTCTCCAGCTTTATCTAAAGCTATAAACTCAGATTCCATAGTGGATCTGGCTATACATGTTTGTTTAGAAGATTTCCAAGAGATGGCTGCTCCTCCAATAGTAAAGATATATCCACTTGTGGATTTGATATCTTTTGAATCGGTAATCCAGTTAGCATCAGTGTATCCTTCAATCACTGCTGGATATCTAGTATAGTGCAACCCATAGTTAGTAGTATACCTCAAATATTTGAGTACTCTAACTATTGCTTTCCAGTGGTTCTCCCCTGGATTACTTGTAAACCTACTCAGTTTGCTTACTGAGTATGCAATATCAGGTCTTGTGCAGTTCATTAAATACATAAGACTGCCAATGATCTGAGAATATTCTAACTGTGATATACTAGCACCTATATTTTTTGTAAAATGTAGACTCATATCTACAGGTGTCTTAGCTATATCAGTATTTCCCTTGTCAAATTTTTCGAGTATCTTCTCGATATAATGTGACTGGGATAAGGTATATCCATCAGATGTCTTGGAGATTTTAACACCAAGAATAATATCTGCAATACCTAAGTCTTTCATATCAAATTTTCGTGTTAACATGATTTTTACTTCCTTAATTAGAGCCACCGTGCTACCGGTGATAATCATGTCATCCACATATAAATATACAATGACATAGTTGTGCATATCCCCTTTTACATATACACATTTATCGCATTCATTATAGCGAAATCCGTTTGACAACATAACTTGGTCAAACTTCTCATGCAATTGTTTAGGTGCTTGTTTAAGTCCATAAAGAGACTTAACAAGTCTACACACCTTCTTTTCTTTCCCTGGAACTACAAACCCTTCAGGTTGTTCCATGTAGATTTCTTCATCTAATTCACCATTTAAAAATGCTGTTTTTACATCCATTTGATGAAGCTCAAGATTATATAATGCAGCAAAAGCAATTATTAATCTTATGGACGTTATTCTTGTTACAGGTGAATATGTATCAAAATAGTCAATACCTTCCTTTTGTCTATAGCCTTTTATTACAAGTCTAGCTTTGTATTTATCTATAGACCCATCAGGTTTTATCTTTCTTTTAAAGATCCATTTATATCCTAATGGTTTACTTCCTGGAGGAAGATCCACAAGTTTCCAGGTGTGATTTTGAATAATTGATTCAATTTCACTATTTACAGCTTCTTTCCAAAAAGGAGCTTCAGGAGTAGACATAGCCTCTTTATAAGTTTGAGGTTCTTTTTCTAATATATATGTTAGAAAATCCGGACCAAATGATTTATTAATCCTGGCCCTTTTGCTCCGTCTACATTCATCCTCATTGGTTTTATTTCCAGAATCAGACTTTGTTTCTCTTATTATATCATCACAAGTCCTTTTAGAGGAACTTGATTCATGTTCTTTACTAGGAAATACATTCTCAAAGAATACAGCATTCCTAGATTCAATAATAGAATACTTATGTATCTCTGGATGATCAGAGTTAATGACAAAGAAACGATAAGCACTGCTATTATGCGCATATCCAATGAATATACAATCAATAGTTTTAGGTCCAATTTTAGTCCTTTTCGGAGTAGGAATTGCAACATTAGCTAGACACCCCCACACTCTTAAGAATTTATAACTAGGTGCTCGATCTGTCCATAATTCATAAGGTGTTTTCTCAAGTTTCTTTTGGGGTATCTTGTTGAGAATATAATTGGCAGAAAGCAGAGCTTCCCCCCACATGTTCTGGGGTAAACCAGAACTTATTAACATGGCATTCATCATTTCTTTTAAAGTTCTGTTCTTACGCTCAGCAATTCCATTTTGCTGTGGAGTGTAAGGAGCAGTTGTTTGATGTATAATACCATGTTCTGCACAAATTTGTGCAAATGGTGACTCATATTCACCACCTCTATCACTTCTTAGCATTTTTATCTTTTTGCTAAGTTGATTCTCAACTTCATTTTTGTATTGTATAAACATTTCAATTGCCTCATCTTTTGTTCTAAGTAGATATACATAACAATATCTAGTACAATCATCTATAAACGTAATAAAGTACTTCTTTCCACCTCTAGTTTGAATAGATTTTAAATCACATACATCTGTATGAATTAATTCTAAAGGTTCAGTACTACGTTCTATAGAGTGAAATGGAAGCTTAGTCATTTTTGATTCAACACATATTTCACATTTATTTTCAAAGTTTATATTGAAATTAGACAACATATTCAAATTTATTAATCTTTGTAAAGTATAATAATTAACATGTCCTAATCTACCATGCCAAATAAAAGGTGACTCAGTCATATAAACAGAAGAATCAATTTTATTGATAACCTTAGGGGCAATGGTCATTACATTTATTTTGAACAGACCATTGGTCATATACCCCTTACCTACATATACACCATTCTTTGTGAGTATAAACTTATCAGACTCAAACACAAGCCTAAAGCCTTTCTTACTCAAGACTGAACCAGAGACCAGATTCTTGCGGACATCTGGTACATGAAGTACATCAGTAAGAGTAAGTTCTTTCCCCGAAGTCATCTTCAGTACAATATTGCCTCGTCCTTCAACCTTGGAGGTTGCAGAGTTACCCATGTAGAGTAATTCTCCTTCCACAGATTCATATGTGGAGAACATCCACTTGTTGGCGCAGATGTGGCGAGTGGCCCCAGTATCCACCCACCATTCCTTAGAATTGCCACCAACTAGGTTAACCTCTGAGACAACAGATGTACAATTTACATCTACATTTGCACAAAGATTTTCTTTTTCGGCCAAATGTGCATTAGGATGCTTCTTCTTCTTCTTCGAAGAATCTGGTGCCTTTCGCACACGGCAGTCCTTTGCACGATGTCAAGGCTTGTCACAGTTGTAGCACTTGCCATTGAATCTCTTCGAGTTACCACTCTTAGAGTTTTCACCATTGTGCTTTCTCTTCCTGTCATTAGACTTATTGGAATTTTCCATAACATTAGCTTTAGAAACATTGTATGGATTTCCAATTTTCTTTTCAGAAAGGCGGTTATCTTCTTCAATCCTCAATCGTACAATTAGATCTTCAAGTGTCATTTCTTTTCGTTTATGCTTTAGGTAATATCTAAATTCTTTCCAAGATGGTGGCAATTTTTCAATTATTGCAGCCACTTGAAAAGATTCACTGATAGTCATACCTTCAGCATGAATTTCATGAATGATTACTTGAAGATCCTGTACTTGGTTGATTACATTTTTAGAATCAACCATTTTATAATCCAGAAACTTACCGACTACATATTTCTTAGAGCCGGCATCTTCTGTATTATATTTCTTGTCTAAGGACTCCCAAAGTTCCTTAGCAGTAGCAACCGAACTATATACATTATACAGTATATTGTCCAAACCATTGAGGATATAGTTCTTACTCAAGAAGTCCGCATGTTTCCATGCTTCAACCGCCTTCACTGATTGTTGATCATCTTCAATAAGAGTAGGCACAGTCTCCTTCAAGTACTTGGCCAGATTCATTGTAGTGAGATAGAACAACATTTTCTGTTGCCATCTCTTAAAATCTGAGCCACTGAACTTCTCTGGTTTCTCGTACTGGCTTGAAGGCACAGTTGGAGTAACCATGACAGGAGTTATCACAGTGGACATATCAGATGTAGTAGCCATCTACAAATATTAAAATTTATCTATCTTAATGTCTTGTAATAAATTTTAACTTTCTAATAAAATAACACTCCAAATCACAAAATAGAAATTAACTAGTCTTCTCTAAAAGCAATTAAGATTACTAGTGATTGATTACTAGTATGACAGTATTTTAATCTAAAACAAAAATATCAGTTTAAAGATTAAATACTATTATAACAGAGTTCTAATTGATAACAGTACTCTTAATTGATAGTATTGTGACAGAATTCCAAAACTCAGTTTTAAGAATGTTGGTTCTAAACAAAAATGTTTAAACTGTATTCTTAAAAGGTTAATCTAAAACATGCACGAAATTCGATTTTAAGAATGTAGGTTCAAACTAAAAATGTTTAAACTGTATTCTTAAAAAGTTAATCTAAAACATGCAATAATCGATTTTAAGATTGTTGGTTATTATTTACCGTATGACAGTATATGTAAATTGGAGGTTACTAATTCTGTGGTTGCAGAATGAAGCATACAGAATTGTTTTAGATTAACACAAAATGACAGATTTGTAGTTAACAGAATTGTTACTGTTATCTTGCAGGAAATTAATTCTGTAATTTAGGTTTATGTCTATATATTTCCAGTTTCGAAGTAGAAGAAGACTGGTTAAAGAAAAACCATCAAACTGTTCTTCTTTATCTAGTATACTATCCTAATCAGAAAATTATGAAACTGGATTAAGAAAAACCTGGTTGCAGGAAGACTGGAAGAAGACTTTACTGACAGGAAGCAGAGGAAGCAGATTGGATGAAGATCGAGACTAGTGTTGGACACTATCTCCTTAAAATCGATTCGTCCTCCACTGTTCGCTTCTGGATTTCTTGGACGTCGATCTCCCAGGATACAACGATCGATCTGTAGAGGGAAGGAAGCCGCAATCTCTCTGCTCTGACTGGATTTTATTGAAACTGATGAACAGAGTTTTTCTGTAGACAGAAATTCTGGAACTTCTATCTGCAGAAGAACAAAGAGAAGAGAAAAGAAAAACTTGTAATTTGAAACACTGAACCCAATAGAGGCAACCCGAAGTGCAAAGTGCGTCTCTAAAGCGCCCAATGCGCCCTAAACGCCCATTCGCACACGCGCGTGCAGGCGGTGCGTAGCACCACCCGTGGTGCTCAAGGTTTTCCTCTTCTTACATAAGCAAAGTAAAGGAGCAAGCTATCTTATTTAAACCCACATCCTTACATTCCTCTATCCCATGTGGGACTATCTTTTCATCTTCCCTTTTTTGGTTCCTTTGCTATGTACTCAACTTTTGAAGCCAATTTCAATTCACTTAATTCATTTAATTTGAACTAGTGAATTGGCTCATTTAAGGTTCAAATTAGTGAATGAATTCAACAACTTTTTCCCTACTCCTTCTCGTAATATTATTATTATTATTATTATTATTATTATTATTTTAGCTTAAATGGTGTGTATTCCCCCACGTTCCATTAATAAGAGTTTAACGATATTTAGATCTTTTTTGTTCTTCTCCATTTTCCATGCTTCTTGTTGTAAGGTGATCTTAGTTTAGCTTACATCTAAATGTATATGAGATGAGAAAGCTTATATTTTTTTACCAAATACGTTTTTTTTTTTTAATTCATGCAGTATGTATGGATGGAAGCCCGCCTGCTTACCACCTGCATCGCGGGTTTGGATCAGGAGCCAACAATTGGATCATTAATTTAGAGGTTAGAATGTCTCACAATAAAGTTTAATTTTTAACATTAGAACATAAATCCTCTATATGTTCAACCATATCTGATAATTTCTTAGGGAGGAGGCTGGTGCAATGATATAAGCTCGTGTAATTACAGAAAGAGGTCGCGTCGTGGCTCATCCTACTTTATGGAGCAGCAGATACCATTCACTGGAATTATGAGCGACAAACCTGAACAGAATCCTGGTATCGTCACTCTGAGCCCCCCTCGTTACCTTCGTATGATTCAATCTATTTTGGGGAGTTAAGAAAACTTTGATAAACACCTGAAACATATATATATATTTTTTTTTCTTGCTTGCAGACTTCTTTAATTGGAATACAGTCAAGATACGATATTGTGATGGTGCATCATTCACTGGAGAAGGTTTTGATATGGTCGGTAACCTACCATTCTGCTGTGTTTGTTCATTTGATTCATGGCAAGTGCAAAATATCGATATGTATCATGAGTCATGACATATGATAACTAAAATACTTAGCAGGTACAGTCATAAAGAAAATTGACAAGTGTTGATGTCCGATACTGATATAACACTCACATTGAAGTGTTCCTCCCTAAATTTGATGTTAAAAAAGAAACAAACTGATGCATATCCTGCACGATACTGAGATTTTTTTATTTTATTTTGAGAATTAAGAACCGAGATATTTTTAAGTATAAAAATGTGTTACTAAATAGTATAATCATATTTTGTTTCTTCAGTTATAGGATACAAGCTGCACAAGTAGAAACATTTATCTTTCTTTGAAGCTTGTAGTCTAGTTTACACTAAATTACTTTGCGTTTCGTTCTAGCAATCAGGTCTCTTCTTTCGTGGACAACGTATCTATCAAGTTGCTATGGAAGAATTGATGTCAAAGGGAATGCGTTATGCTAAGCAGGTAGAATCCTACTCTTTTTATGCATTCACTTGCGTTTTCATGCGCCATATCGATTTTCATAATAAAATCTTCAGGCTCTCCTTGCGGGATGCTCTGCTGGAGGACTGGCAACTGTACACCATTGCGATGAGTTCAGGGCGCTATTTTCAGGAAGCACGAACGTCAAGTGCCTTGCTGATGCTGGACTATTTATGGACGCGTATGAATCATATAACTGACATTTATCAGCACATTGCATCTCTACAGAAACTTTCTTCTTCGCAGTCTGTAACTTCTCCAGATGCATGCTAACTATATCTACTTCTGTATGAGTTGTAGCGTTGATGTTGCTGGTGGGAGAACGCTACGATCTTTTTTTGGAGGTGTAGTGAGCATGCAGGTAATTATATTTCACCTTTTGTTTTAGTAACAGTGTAAATGCACCTAGACGTACGGAGATTTTTCTGATGTTTTCCAATGTTCCGTATGTTGAAGGGATCGGGCAGGAACTTGCCAAGGGCATGCACTGCTCTCATGGACGCAACTCTGGTACATCCTCTGTTTCCACAGAAATACTACACCAAACCATGTCGATTTCTGTTCACTAGTATCATTTTGCCTTCCTGCAGTGCTTTTTCCCGCAGAATGTGGTGCAAAATCTTCAGACACCGATGTTTATTCTGAATGCTGCATATGATGTATGGCAGGTATTTTCTTCACGTTATTTGATACCTCAACAATATCAAAGACTTGGATTTCAAGCGATAAATCTCACTGCATGCAGACCTACTCTATGTCCTCGAACATTATGATTTGATACATGACTGATCTCACATGGACAGCTCCAGGAGAGTTTAGTTGATCCTCACGGCTATTGGAACGCATGTAAACGTAATCATTCAACTTGCAATGCAGATCAAATCCAGTTCTTGCAAGGTATTACTCTTACATTCTCTACGGTGGCTTGTCTCGTTAGCTTCTCATTCCCGCCTCAGCAAGTAGCTAGCTAGCTAGCTTATGAACCATTGCATCCTCCAGGATTTCGGAACCAGATGCTTGATGTTGTACAAGGTTTCTCGATGTCCAGGCAAAATGGCTTCTTCATTAACTCGTGTTTTGCCCATTGCCAAATGGAGAGACAGGATACATGGTTCGCAAGTGACGGTCCACAAATTGGGAACCAGGTACATGTTCATTCAAATGCTTGCTATCACTGAGAACCTCTCTTTTTCATCATATTCGTCTTTTAAACTAGTAAATAAAGCATATATGAAACGCATACTTCCATTGGCTTGGAACTCATATATGTAATTTTGCACTTGATCCTCTGAGCTTGAACTGATCATCATTGAGTTGAATCAGTTGCATATATTATCACTGAATCTAAGACTAATCGATCATTCTCAAAATTGGCTATATGCAGGGCATTGCAAAGGCAGTGGGTGACTGGTACTTTGATCGGTCTGCAGTGATGGCCAGAGACTGCCCGTATCCCTGTGATCAAACCTGCCACAATCTCGTAGCCAGAGGGAGAGACTAATTCGTTCCTTCATCCGAGACTGACCTGACCACTCCCTATTATAAGTAGTATCGGCAACCATTTGAAGCATAATATTCATTTGAAGATCCAAAGTAATAACTCGGCATCAGAGATTTATCGAGAACATAAATTCTTTCATGGGTATAGAAATCTTGAAGAATCAAATTGAATATTTTGCGCTCCACAAACAATCTATTGATACTGCACATGCTATGAAATCTTTAGACATGAACAAGAGGTCCGAGGATCGAACTACATCAACAGCAGCAGTTATAATTATTATTTAAAAAAAAAAAAGGGGTATTTACTGGTTTGTCCCTCAAATCTTTATATATTATGATTTTGCCCCCCAAATCTTCATATTTAGAATTTTGCCCTCCAAATCTCATAAGTTACAACAATTTTGCCCCTCTCTCTAACACAGTTAAATATTTGACCATTTTACCCCTCTTTTCCTCTTCTATTTTCCTCCTCTCTTCTTCTTCTCTTTTCCTCCTCTCTTCTCATCTTCTTCATTATTTCTCCTCTCTTCTTTCTCCTCTCTTCTTTCAGTATTTAACTGTGTTAGGGAAGAGAGGAGAAGAGAGAAGGAAGAGAGAAGAAAGAAGAGAGGCGAAATAATGAAGAAAGGAGAAGAGAGGAGGAAGAGAGAAGAAGAAGAGAGGAGGAAAATAAAAGAGAAAAAGAGGGGTAAAATGGTCAAATATTTAATTGTGTTAGGGAAAGTTAGAGAGAAGGGCAAAATTATTGTAAGTTATGAGATTTGGAAGGCAAAATTCTAAATATAAAGATTTGGGGGGCAAAATCATAATATATAAACATATGAGGGACAAACCAGTAAAAAAAAATCACAATAATATGATCAGTCTCACGAACCAAGAAGTTATATACAAGAAAGGTAACTCACATCGGTAGTAGCAACAGTCAACAAAAATGCTTAACAAGCACAATAAAACGTCTCTCCAAAATATCAAAATTCAACCTAAAATAAAATTAAAAAAAAAAAATAATAACACCTTCAATAAAACAAAAAAGAAAAATTAAAAGCACCAATCCGAAACTCCAAAATATATACTCAAATCGTCCATCTCTGATCCGATCATCCACTGAGACTCGACGCCGACGCCAGCGCCACCGCCTGGGCCCACATCCTCAGCCTTGCCTTCACATCCTTAGGATCACTCCCTAATTTTATTATTATTATTTTTTTTTTTTTTGGGAAGATTCAAATATTAATTCAAAAAATATTATTCATTAAAGAAAAAATAATTTAAATATCAAGATTCTATCGCTCACCAGGGCTAGAGATGTTCCAATTGGGAGAATCCGCACCGCTGCTAGTACCAACCCCGGAGATTCCGCAGGGAATCTCCACTGTCCAATCAGAGGGCAGCTCCAGGCCCAATTCCCTGCAGGCCTTGACCTCATCCATGTCCATGCAAATGGACTCCGAATCCGGGCCTCTGGGGCGGACCACAACCCGGCACATGGACCTCTTCATCTCCCAGGCCTGGTCCACCCACCTCCTCCTCCTCCTCCTCCTCCTCATCGTCCAATACTCCTTGGCCCACGGATGGGACGCCGGGCCGGTCACCGACGAGGCCCAGTCCATCCGAAAGCACCCTTCGTCATCATCGGTGACGGTGTTGTTGTTCTTGTACTTATCGGTGTGCTTGCTGAAGTTGTCGCAGGATGTTTCGGTGTCGGCATCGGCGCCATCGTCGGAGTCCTCGATCGAAAGCAGCGACATCCTGGTGAGCTCCTCATACGCCATCATCTGCTTCTTCTTCTTCTTCTTCTTGATTTTAGTCAGATTTTGGAGGTTGAAGTCGTTTGCCGTTAGCTAGTGATCAGAGTTGTGATGTCTCGTGCATTCCTTTATATTGGTGGTCCACTGGCAAATTACGGAGATGCCCCTGGATTGTTTTTTGAAAGGGGTATTTACAGGTTTGTCCCTTACATCTTTATAAATTATGATTTAGCCCCCCCACATCTTCATATTTAAGATTTAGTCCACAAATCCTCTAAGTCACTACAATTTAGTCCTTCCGTTAATTTTTCCTTCTAAATAAATGGTAGAATTTATTTTTTACTTTTTTAAAATAATGAAATGACTTAAATACCCCTATGAAGAAAAATGAGGAAAGAATAGAGAGATATAAGAGAAGAAGAAGAGGGGAAGCCAATGAACTCAATGAAGAAAAGGAGAAGAAAGGAGGAAAAGAGAAAGAGAAGAGAAGAGAAGAGAAAGATGGAAGGAGAAGAGATGAGGAAGATGGAAGGAGAGGAGAGGAGGAAGAGGGAAGAAAGAATTAAGGAGGGCTAAAATGGAAAAAATCAGATCAAAAAATAAACTGGGCTAACGGGACAAATCTGTAAATACCCCTTCTTGGAAAAAAAAAAATTGATAGTAATAATTTTTTATTGTACTATATATTATTGGGGGGAAAATAACTGTATTTTACTGATATAATCAAATTACACGACACAGCTGATGATGTCAAAGATGGAGGTGGATCTCACAAAAATTCTATATGTACGGAAGTTCTAAGGTGTATTTATTGGGAAGTTAATTACAGAAACTTTATTAAATCTCTGCTCGGTTCTAACAGTTAGCAGTGATGTACGTATTTTAAATTGATGGTATATAAAAATTATGTATTTAAATATTTATTTATTATCGATCAAAAAATTCTAAATATATTGTAGATCATCCGCATATACCTTTAATATTGAGATTTAGAACGTCCTCGTAGACAATTTCCAAGAAAAACACCTTAGATATACTTACTATATTTATATATTTTTTTTAAAAAAAGATATAAAATTAATTAGAGGGGATCTTGGCTCGTCAAGTATCCAATTTGATGAGATGTAAGTCGTTAATTTGCTTGTGTACTAATTAACTCTCATGAATATGATTGTTGGAATGCTATTATATAATTTTATAGTTTGTACCCATAATTCAGGGTTCCACAAATTTAGGTTATAAATTGCTAAAAATACTGTCAAGTTAGATACAAATAGGAATGTATTGAGGAATGTATTAAAGAATTTTAAAAAGAATCTTAATTAGGATTAAATATGAATAATACGAGCGTTGAATGGTACTTTTAGTTCTGATTCTATATAAATAGACTTTGTTATGTTATATTTGATGCTCTATTTGAAATCTCAACTGAAAAGGAAACAAAACGGAGTATTTATTATCAATGAGTCTTGATTTAAGCAGCATTACTCACGAGAGGTTAACTAGTAACGTACATGTCAACGTTTGCCTCCGCCACCAGAGGCAATACAGTCTTCTTCTTCTCTCTAAGCTAATTGCGGTTTTGCATACAGAAATTCTATTTGAGCACACCATGTTCTTAACGAGCCCTTATCCTATAAAAGATTATAACCTTATCATTTCTTTGTTTGTTGTTAACCATATATTTTTTTTCCTGGCCGGGATTAACTCTCAAGCCATATTAATTAAATCCGCTTGACTAAGAAATGTGGGCTCACAAGGAAAATTGGTGTGCTCAAATAGAATTCTTCTTTGCGAAGCAACCGAGCTGCTCCCCGCTAGCACGCGCCAAGCTTCCCCGCCTCCGCTAAACCGCACCACCGGAAGATACCACACTTGAGGTGGGCCCCCGCATTATCTTGCACTTGGCGGGATCCTGGAGGCCCACGCGTCAATAGCGGGTCCCGTCTCGGGTGCCTTTGTTTCTCCAGATAAACGTCGCTTTCCGACCGCCCTCGGGTTGGCGCAGCTGGCGGCATCCTGACCGTCCGCGGAATTTATGGGCTATTAAATAATGGCCCGTTGGATATTTACGAAGGGCACCCCTCAAATTAAAAGTCCGGTGATGTCGTGATTTTCTGCACTTTTTCCATTTTTTTTTAAAAATTTTGTTTTGTTTTTGCATGGAGTGGCCTTAGGATGCCCCGCATATCTAACGCGTGACATGCGATTAATTTGGCTAATCTCTACATTTGTTGACATCATTAGTGTGTGGATAAGGGTTAAGGGTCAATTTTCATGGTTAATTAAGAGATGATTAAATTTTGTTGGGTGAGGGGTGATTGAAGTTCCTAATGAAGACAATGGTTGGTGTTTGATTCATCAAATGAAGAATATTATACGCACTTATTTATTTTACAACATATATAACGGATTGTAATCTCAATTACAAATTTTTACAATTATAACGTATAGCTAAACAGTAAAAAAACTTCACTTATAAGTAACTATATTTGCAAACCTATCCAACTCATGTAGAGTGTGTTTCGTACGGCGGCAACACTCTGATGCTTGATTGAAAATGATTCATGAAGAAATTTAAAAGGTGGCCACTTTCACATATTTTTGACATGAAAAACAAGTCAGCACGTGATTCTCGCTTAGAGAGCATAATATCAGTCGGCCACATATAGTTGAACACATGCATATTTATTGATTAAGCTACATATTTAGACTTTTACTTCGATATCAATAGAAAATTGAACTGAACCGATTAATAATAGTCTACCATTTTAACGATTCATATCTTGTTAAAGTATGTTATTCTTATGTTTTGATAGGTTGTAGGTAGATTTATCATAGTTTATGTTTGGAATTTGTTAGATATTGATAAGTTATATATACATAGGTGATGATAATTCTAATATTAAAAAATTCTTACTACTCACTTGATCCATTGTCAAGTCAACTACCTTTCACAAGTACTCTCATATAGCTTGCATATACAAGAGGGCTAATCCTCCAACTAATTAGTTTTAAAGTGGGATTAACGCGTACAAATGTACTAAATCAAAGTGAGGTCCCGTGTGAAAACACTCAATTAAGTAAATTAATTGTAACTTTTTTCTCACTGGCCCAGAGAGATTCAAAGATAGATACACATCCTTAATCAAATTATCTAACCAAGATTAAGAAATTGCATTAAGTACTAATCAAAGGGGACACGTGTTAATTAACTACAAAAGTCATGGATTAGATCATCAAAGAATGGAGAAAAGGGACATTCAAACTGGGAATTTATTGGCACAATCAAACTGAATTAAATTAATAAATAATGTTAATTAAAGAAATATATATAGTCTAAGATTACTTAGGGTTCTATCTAAACCAATGTCGGCCACAGTGCAGATATTAATAAGGAAAATAAATTATCTTGCATGTGGAGGGTGGGGCCCATCGAACGCCGGCCAGCCACGTGTACCGTCACTTGGGGTGGCTGGTGGGGCCTGTGTGTAGCTTGAGATTGACCAATGATCCCCAAGAAATTTGGTTAGTAAGGACCAAGTTAAGAGGCCCATTAGCTGTAATTATATATAATTTAATAAAACAATAAAGCCCATATGTTTGCAGCGGCACTTGGCCCAGGCCCTATGTACTTCAAACTAATTAATAAACCAGTAAATGTTTCTTTTGAGAAATAAACCAGAAAGGGTATTTGCAGATTTATCCCTTACATCTTTATAAATTATAATTTAGTCCCCAAATCTTCATATTTAAGATTTAGTCCCCATCCTCTAAGTTACTACAATTTAGTCTCCCTCCCTAACTTCCGTTAGCCCAGTTTATTTTTTGACATGATTTTCCTATTTTATCCCTCCTTAATTCCTTCTTCTATCTTCCTCCTCTCTTCCCCTCCTCTCTTTCTCTTCTCTTCTCCTTTTCATCATTCTTCCTTATTTCTTCTCCTTCCCTCTTCCTCTCTCTTCTCCTTCCCTCTTCCTCCTCTCCTCCTTCTCTCTTCCTCCTCTCTTCTCATTTTCTTCATTGGGTTCATTAGCTTCCCCCATTCTTCTTCTCTTCTATCTCTCTATTCTCTTTCCTTTTTCTTCATCGGCATACTGAAGTCATTTCATTATTAAAAAAAGTAAAAAAATAAATTTGTCATTTATTTGGATGGAAAAATTAACGGAGAGACTAAATTGTAGTAACTTAGAAGATTTTAGAGACTAAATCCTAAATATGAAGATTTGGGAGACTAAATCATAATTTATAAAGATTTAAGAGACAAACTTGTAAATATCCCAACCAGAAAACAATTGCATCTATAATTATCAAGGATGGTACTGCATGGGGGAAGAGAGACGCTAGGGATGAGAATGAGCGGGTTGAAAGGCATGGAACGCTCCTGTATTGTTCTCGAAACAAAACAGATTTGACCAGATAAATCCGCTAAGGATGAGTTTACAGGCCTCTATGCATTCCGATATATACTTCTGATCTGTTTTTTAAGAGTATTTTGACCTTGCCAAGTACAATAATCATGATCAACTTGTGGGCTTTGATTGCTGGATTATCCTCCGCTACTTATGTAACTTGTGATGGGGTTTTCGATTCCCAACACATAGATTCAAGATTAAGGTTGTGAGATGGTGGATTTAATGTCGAGTCAATAAGAAGATTGACAGAAACATCAAGGATAAATACAGCAAGAAGAAGAAGAAGAAAGGGGAAAAAATAAGCCAGTTGGGTACCGCTGGCAATGTGCATAACCGCAGGCTCCGGCAATGCGCAGCAGAAGGAGTGGCCGAGAGCTGAGATGGATTTTGAGGCACATAATCGAATCATATGTTTTTCATCATTCCAGATGCATCGATGCAGACAGACCAACGGTGATCATCGATGGTGTTTTCTTTATCTCGATGATCTCGGGGTGATTCTAGGAGGGGGAATGGCAACCCCAACAACTAGACCGTTGGAGCCAACTCCCCACTCATCTAAAAGCTTTCTTGCGTTTGCCCTCGAACCAAAGGCCTTCGGACAAGAAGACTAGCAGAGGTCCAATATGGCTGCACAATTTTGTCTATATGCTTAACAACATTGCCTCTCTTATTCCTCGCCAGTGTCTCCCCACACACGCCCCTCGCCATCAATCATCACGTATAACTATTCCAATAAATTTACAGCTGGTTTCCCCTGATCTTTTTCTTCTTTAGAATTTTGATCAGTTGTCCAAATCAAGCAACTTTCATTTCCAATCGCCTTGCCAAAAGCATGATCAGCATCACTCTATATATATATATATATCACTGTTTCTAGATGATTACTCCTAGATCCTCATTTTCCTTTCGGAGATTGTGCTTTTGTTTGTGTAGGGCGTGCACGTGTGCTTTGTTTCAACTAAAACGGTATATTGGAATTGAAGCGTCGAGTGTGTATATATATATTACTCAAGTCGATGTCAATTCATGTAGAAAACTGCATCACACATATACCGTTAATAGAATGTAGACATTGTACGTATATTTAGTATGCTGACTGCAGCATTCCTCCGACAGTATCGCGATAATGAGAGGTAGAAGGTGACACATCAACTGAAAGTAAAGATTTCGACCAGTTTTATTCTGCATAAATGAAAGATTCAAAAGATGGCCTATTTACATGAGAAAAATCTATGGATATATCATACACAAAACACACATTGAACAAGAATTTTTTAATTTTTATTTTCAAAAGGATTTTTTTTCTTCTTGTTGTTGTTCTTCGGTATCAGTCTTTTTGGTTATAGTTTGTTATGTATTCTTCAATGAAACTAAATCTGTCCAATGGAAGTCCTTACCACTGTACAGCTCTGAACCT